>ML778116.1:76117-131669 GCA_009831015.1 Picea engelmannii | reverse complement strand
CAGTTACAGAGATGCACTGTAATTGTTCTGGTAAGTTACAGAGATGCAACAACATCTAGATCGATATTTATTTCCAAAGATCGGACATTGTAGCTAAGTAAATGCACATTTATTTTCATGCATATTTTATCTCCATATTTATTTTCATTTATTAAAGAGTGTTCGTTGGACAAGGCATTTAAATCCTTAATCTTGAATTTCTGTAATGTATTTAATTTCTCATTAATTCAGTAAGACGGTGGGATTACAACTGCAGAATAAGCGCTTGTTTCGTAAGGTGTGAAAAGACAGGTAAAGAAAGCCCTATTAATGGACCTTTAACGCCCCCTTCTTGGATGAGGATTGGATTAGAATCTCGTGTAGAAGCTGACGCAGCACAATAAATACGGGACGAGGCGGTGGGGTTTTTTTTATATACATTCATACTATTTAATAGTTATCTGATGATTGTTGATGGTTATCAAATATCGGCTGAATGTCAGCTGTCAAATCATAGGGAAAGCATTTATCAAAGCATTATCAAAGCAGCCTTGATACATTATGAAACTATAGGAAAAGCATTTATCAAAGCAGCAAGAATTGGCCTGGGAAGAAGCGAAGCCGGCAATAAGACTTCAAACTTCCCAGCCAATCAAATTGTGACAAATCCATAAATTTTTTATTAAAAAAAGTATGTATTTAAATTTTCTAAGTTAAACATTAGCATTCTTTCAGAAATGTGGAAGTCAACCTTCAACTAATTGAAAGTCAGCGATGAACTCATCACTATAGTCCCTGCCCTTGGCCTTCCGGCAGGGACTAATAACTGGCATTGAAATAAATACTTTTGCTCATTCTCATACTTTTAAAAAACATTCCGCGACGGTCACGAGCGAGTTCGAATTGACGGTAAGCTAAAAGGGTAGATGTGTGCACGTTCTCTTTCCCACAGGGTACACGTACTCGATTTTGGCTAGGGTCATAAATCCACCTTGATGTTCGGAATGGTTTAACCCTCGGATACTGTTGGAGTTAGTGTGATTTGACTAACATAAACATTTTGGTTTATAGTCTAGAGTCTCCCTTGTTTAATTTTAAGTGCGTTGCACTTTCCATTCACTCTTTTAATGAAAACATTATCTTTTGGGTTTTTTTTGGAATCTGATGATATAAATTTGTGTAATTTTTTTTTCTATTGTTTAAATTGTATATCTAAATGTATAAATGGTTCAAATAAATTCAAGTATTGAAAAATCTTGAGACAGTTAGATTATACAAACTTAACCACTTAAATCTGCAAATCTAACTATTCTTAACCCTAAAAAACTATCATAAAATAGAATATTTAAATTACACTTTTTAAATTATAGTCTAAATTCTCTTTGATTTAACTTAAGTGGGTTGCACTTTCCATTCACTCTTTCAATGGAAACTACAGACAACTATTCTAAAGCGATCTCAGTTTCTGATACACTAGGAGATATGCACTCAGAAGGAAATTTGACATATTACGACAATGTTTTGGCAGACCTCAACGTCAATTTTTTAGACATTTTTCTCAAAATGCCATCGATTCAATCGATTAAATGTTTAATAGCATTTTTAAGAGTATTTCAATCCAGCTCAAAGTTGATTCAGTTATTTATAATGTAATTTAATTGGTCTATGTATTAGTTTCTTATGGTTAATAGAAGTGAAATGGGTAATTTTTTCATTAAAATTTGGGCCAAATCAATTTAAATGTATGAAATTGCAAATAACAACATGTAAAATCAATTTATATAAAATAATATTAATATCCAAGTAAAAATTAAATTATATAAAAATATTAATAATATGATATATTAAAGTAACATTTTTTTTTATTAAAAATAATAATTTTAATAATTTAATATTATAATTTCAAAACACGTCAAAAAAATATTTAAAAATAAACTTATTTATTCATTAAAAATAACAATCTCAATCATTTAATATTACAAAATTTTAGAAAACCATTCATAACAATCAATATTACAAAATTTCAAAATTAAATATTTTTTATAACAATCGAAAATGTAAAGGGATTATAGCTATTGATAATGCCTTGACTACATATTAGTTTGTTCTTTGACCCAAAATATTTGCACAATACCTATTGTTGGAGCTATGGAATTAAAAGCACATATTTTTATATAATAAAAAGTAACATATATGTATTGATTTGATTGGATAAGAGATTGGAGGTCTTATTGCCAACTTCACTATTCCCAATGTACTATATGGAAACATATCCAAACTTTTTCTCGTAGATAGTATTTTTTAATCATATATTTTTCCTCTATATTGGTTGAAGGTCGATTAATGCTAGCATTAGTTCGAATGTTTGTATTAGCATTTTCTGCTAGCCGAATATATCTATAAGTTTTGATATGTACTAAGCATATTGAAATGTTTTGATATCCAAGCTTTGTAATGATTGAGAATTCCAAAGTTTATAGCGTCTTTGGTGGATGTATATTTGTTGAAATGTATTGACACTTATTCCGAGATGCCTCAATAGGCCTGACAGCATAAATGTTTACATGACACGATGTACTCCAACACTCCTGACAGCTTAAATGTTTTCATATTGCAAGGTCCTTAGACAACATGACAGTCTTAAATGTTTATGTAAATACGCTTCTCGGAGTACATTTTTCCTTGAAATTTTCTATACAGTTATAGTGAATTTGCACAGTCTTGTTTGTCCACCGCCAGTTCAATAGCCATTGTATGTTTCATCCTTGTTCTGCCATTAAAGCTACATACATTGTTTACTGGTTTGGTGAGTGCTTCTTCTTTGTTGGTTTGTCGGTTGCTGCCATTGTATGTTTCATCCTTGTAATCGTTGAAGCTACATACATTGTTTACTGGTTTGGTGAGTGCTTCATCTTCATTGGTTTGTCGGTTGTTGTTTGTTGTTGTTTCGCTCGCGATTCGACTTGCGCTTCTGCATTTCATTGTTTCGGAGTAAGTTTCGATGCCATAGTTTCATTTTGTATTCCTTGTTTGTTGTTCAGTTTTTGTAGTTTGCAAGAATGTTTTCTTATTTGTAGTCGCATGTTCCTTGTATGTTTCCAGTTCCTTCTGTGCTTGGGCTGCAATTTCATAATTGTTGGAGATACATATGTTGTTCACTGGCTCAATGGTTCTTGCCAGTTGGTTGGTTCATGGGTTGTTGGTTCTGTTTGTTTGGCTGAGATTTGCACTTTGGGGCCCTGGGGGTACAGTTCGGTGTTTGTGCTTTCTCACTGGTTTGGTCCTTGTTGTTTTCTTTTATTTGATTCGGCCTTGCAAAGTTGGGGTGCAGCGACGGTGGTTGGAGCTTTTCTTTTTTCCTTTTTTTTGGGATTATTATTGTTTATTTGGAGCGCTTTGCGGTGTTCAACCCCTGCACCCATGAGTCGACATGCAATTGTGTTTTTTTCCATGTCTGTCGAGGCCGATATCTGTTATTTTGTGAGATTTTGTTGGTGCTCCAGTCCTTCCATGAAAGAAAATAGTTGCATGCAAAATTGTTCAAGGATTACATGTGAAGTTATAATATCCATTGTTTTTTTGTTGGATTAAAGCATATGTATGCAGGGTACATTTATAAACCATGTATGGTCAGATGTGCGGATATGACATTACATGTTCTTTCTCCTCGACATAGAATGGTGTGCACATGATACAATTTGTGTTATGCTTGAGATATGATATGTGCAATAAATATTTTGCAAGATTATATTTTCATGTTTGGCAGCATGTCTAGGTAGTTTGCCATAGAAAATTGAGAACTTGTATCGTGGGCACAAAAATTTGTGTAGAGGATAAAGAACATGGTTAAAGGGCATATTTGGATAAATTACTAGGGAAAACCATAAATGGTTTAGCTGCGGCCATGCAATTGCATGATATTTTGTGCCTTGTAATATATTTTGGGCAGGGAAAAAAAATCTACACGTTTACAACCATGGATAGAGAAGCGCGAAGGTTCATGTTTCTGCCTTTTAGACTGTTCATTGAGTTAGTTCTGTTGTATGTACATATTGCTTGTTCTCCAGTGAATACCAGCTTCCATTAATGTTCATTGAATTTTGTGCATTCCCACATTGAAACAAATAGAGTAGCTGGAGAAAAGGAGGGAGTCTTGACTGCATCAGCTGAAGATGATATAAAAAGGTGCATGATTGTACTGTTGTTTCATATTGTGTTGTTTTGTATTTCATGTATTGTCTGTATATGTGTTAAACTAGTTGTGTGCCTTCCTACATGGTAAGTTATCTTTGTTACATGTCTTACTTCCTCCATAATAATCTAGTTCATGTCCATTGCGTTTTCACTGCATTGTTGCATTTAAACAAACATAATGGCTAGATAAGACGAAGAACTCTTTGGTGGGTAAATACACATGTTTCTTTTTCTTTTAGAGGTCTGTCTTCATACTAACTTGCCTTTGTGTCTATTACATCTTCGGCATTTCTACCTTTGAAAAAAACAGGTTGCTTGGATAGGGAGATGAATTCTTCTGTGCAACAGCAGAGGGTTTTGTGGTACAATATTCTAAAAGGTATACCAAGTGTGCTAGTAAATTAAATATACAAACTAGGTGGGGGCATATAATATTAGACTTGAAAACAATGACTTCGCAGTAATGGGCCTTTCTGTGCTCCTTATTTCTACTTTTTCCATTTTCAATTATCCCTTTTGTTTTCTAATTCATCTACCTAGTGTGCTTTACAAAAATTCCTTGGTGCACGGGTTGGCGGACTAACGGATTGACATATGTGATCCTGCTTCTACCTTATTCCATAGTTACCCACTTTCTCGATTACGGGTGCCAGGCTGGCAGGTTGAAGATTTCTCTCCTGGCTTTCGGGGTCCGCGATATATAGATTGGCCATGGTGGCCTGCGCTCTCGCCCTGTTTACTGTTAAACATTTCTCTAGTTAAAAAATTCAGATGCATACAGTTTTACGATTATTTGGTCCTTCCAATGGACAATATACAATGCATACACTTTTTTAGTACTGATGTTCATTTGCACATGCTTGCATCAAAAAAATTTGGACTAGTGACATAGGCATGAACAGTCAGTCATCCCAGATATCGACAGACTGACAAGGCCAAAGGTAAATATGCATATGATCTTCTCTTACTATGTTTACTAAACAAATTTCTTGGGCTATATATTCATATATGGCATGGCAGATATGTTGATGCCATCTGCAATACATGGTTTGCAGCTCACAAGAAGTATCAACAAGTAAAAGCGAGACGCCAAACGTACTGCATGTTCCACAGACTAAGAGGTGTGGTTGCGAAACTGTAGCTCCATAGTTCATCAAAACTATGCATGTACTTGTAGCACACTACCATTCACTTTAGTTTTCCTCTTCAAAAAATGTCATCAGGTCTAGAGTTGTGACATCCAAAGTACTGTCAATAGAGGGCTTGAACAACTACCAAACTTGACAAGTGCTCATTGAGGACATAATGGTTGTCTATAGCACCTACTTGGACACGGAAAACAAAAGTAGATCTAGTATCCATGATGACATAACAAACAAGGATTCCATGATGACAGTGACACTAACTGTTCCTCCACAACTTGTCCAGAAACATGCAGAAAAGATATTGCCGCATAATGGGATATCCATTACAAATTTTAATATATTGCCCAAAACAGTATATGACCATGGTGATTGCGATCGAATTATTTCTCTCAACGAAACAGTATATGACCATGGTGATTGCGATTGTTTTTTCAGAATATCGCTTCTTTCCGGACTCGACTATCAACCAGCTTGCACAGAGCACTGCTATTTACCCAATCAGAATGATTGGGGCTATTGTCAGACTGGCGAGAAAATTTGGCTCACAACACATTCTCCATATAAAGGATGGAGAGTTGGACAACTACAAGGCAATGGTACCGCTTTTTATATTCAGTTTTGTCCTTTACTTTCACATATGCATGTATGTTGGATAATTTACACAAATATTGCATTGTTCCATGTTGCAGCTACAATTGTTCAATACGTATTCAGATTTGTTTTCGTCAATGGAACAACAATTGCATAGAGGGAATATTCCACTTATGTTGTTCAAAAATATAACAAAGAAGGGAGATGCTAGAGAAAGGATCTTTTGGAAAACCCAGGCAACGTTTGTAACAGAGTTGCGAGCAGATATAGTAGAGGACCTGAAGAAACTAGCTAGCTCTACAACTCTTGTTCGTATACATCCACAAAATCATCCTCACTTTTCTTATAGAATTAACCTTCAACAAAATTTTGCGCCTCTTTAATATTTTTTTTTTTTTAAGGGAAGGGGGGTGCAGTTGTGTATTATATTTTTCAATGTATTAATCCCTTTGCTTGCATTCTCAGGTTAAAGGTATTTTAGTTGCAGCCAATGTCTACTCGACCCCCTTTGAGCTTGTATGTGCAAAATGCAATTCCGTTGCTTTTGCCTCCGCTTTGATAAGTGATGATACGATTAACTATCTGTGTTGCGGTGAAAAATGTCCATATATATATGGAGATTGTGTCAATGTTGTTATTCGAACCATGGGAAACACAACCATGCATTGTACAGTTAGGCAACCTCTGTTACAGAATGTGCATCATGAGTTGACAGAGTTGTCGTATGAAAAATATCTACAGAAAAAAGCAAGGAGTGTCTGCATGTTGTGGCAGCTTCAGATACACAACAAATTCACCTTAAATGAGGACAATGTTATTTTTCATATCGGCTAAATAAGGGGAAAATAAAAAAATCTATCAAACTTTGGCAGGAAACGAAAATACCTCATGTGTCTCTGTAATATTTGTTCAACATTTAGTTGAATGTTCGTTGGACTTGGCCCATATCTCTATAATCCCCATATATTGCATGGCCCTGGTTATTTCCTACTAGTAACATATACCAGATGCAAGAGAAAACGAATGTGACAATGTCTTTTCTTTGTATATCAAATTGTTTGGTGCAAAGGTCGATGGGTTCTGCTCTATGGAACCTTCTAGGAACTTTCTTGCGGCCTGTTTAAAGTATGGTTGGTTCTTGGTTATCTTCTTTGTCTATCAATTTGTATATCCTAGAACTCCAAGTGTTCTTTGGAGGACACGAAACAATATAATTGAATTTTTTAGCCAGCTGGCACACAGATCCACTTGATAATTTCTATGGCGCTGTGACACAAATCTATTGTGTGGCTTGCTTTAGCAGATTTCCTTGATCGATGAACTTAGTCAAATTATTGTTCTGAAATAATTTGAAATCAACGAATATATAGTGTGTGAAGTGAACCTGTCCTATCATACCAACAAGAGGCTCTTAAAATTCAAATTGGCATTGTTTTGGCATTTTTTCTTATTTGATGAACTAGGTAAAATTAATATCCTGGAATAATTTGAAATCAATGAATATATACTGTGCGAATTGCAATTGTGTTATCATATGAACAAGAGGGACTTTAAATTCAAATTGATCCTTGTTATGCTTGCAGTGATAGAATTTTACAAAAACTTTCTTTTGTTTCCTTCATTTTCTTAAAAATAAGCAATTTAACATCCTTTAATAATTTAATGTAATTCACTTGTACAATACCAATAGTTAATATTAATAATTTAGTATTTGAAAATAATGTTTTTAGATAAAGTTATATAGGATGAGAATCCCTAGACAATTGCAATATTGAACCCACCAGACATGGAGTCCGCAAGTCCACCTGTCAATTTGTATATCACGAAAGTTTGGGTGATATTTGTAGGACATAGAACAAAAGAGGCTCAAATTTCAGCCCGCTAGACTGAGAACCCATGATCCAATAAGTGCCCAAGTATGGAACGAGGGATCCACATATGATATATAAAATCTCTTGTCCATACTTTCTAAAAGTACATGTTTACTATGTATTGCTCGTTTGTCTGAAAATTTTTATATCAATCGTCTGACTAGATTGTACAAACTTTCTCGTCTAATTAAATTCTGCAATATGAAAAATTAATATTAATAATTTAGTATTGAAAATAATGTTTTTAGATATGTTAAATAGTTGATAGGGATTAGCATCTATAAACAATGGCATTTTTAGATAGTTGATTGGGGCCTCAGAGGCCTCGATCAAAACAATTGGCTAAATATGGAATTCATATGGGATCATTAGGGGACAATAAAAGTGCAATGTTCAGTCAACCAACCCGAGTCCGCTTGTCAATTTGTATATCGTGGAATTCTGGGTGCTATTTGTAGGGCACAAAACAATAAAACCTGAATTTTCAGCCCACCAGGCCGCGAACCCACGATCCAAAAAGTGCCTAAGTATGGAATAAGGAATCTGCATATGCTGTATAGAATCTCATGTCCATACTTTATAAAAGTACATGTTTACTGTGTATTGCTCGTTTGTCGGAAAAAAATTATATCAGTCGGTCCACCAAAATGGACAAAATTTGTCGTCTACTTAAATTCTGCAATATCAATATGTAATATTAATAATTTCGTATTGAAAATAATGTATTTAGATATGTTAGATAGTTGATAGGGATTTTCATCCATAAACAATGGCAAATTTGAACCCACCAGCCCTCGAGTCCATATGTCAATCTTCATATCGTGGAAGTCTGAGTGCTATTTGGAGGATACAAAACAATGAAAGTGCAATGTTCAACCAGCCAGGCCGAGAGCCTCTAATAAAAAAAAGCGGCTAAATATGGAACGAGAGATTTGCATATGTTCTATAAAATCTCTTGTCCACACTTTCTAAAAGTACATGTTTACTATGTATTGCTCATTTGTTAGAAAAATTTTATATCGGTTGCCCAACTAGATTGCACAAACTTTCTCATCTAATTAAATTCTGTAATATCAAAATTTAATATTAATAATTTAGTATTGAAAATAATGGTTTTAGATATGTTAGATAGTTGATAGGGATTAGCATCTGTAAACAATGAAAATCTTGAAGCCTCCAACCCTCAATTCCATATGTTAACTTGTATATCACGGAACTCTGAGTGCTATTTGGAAGACACAGAACAATGAAACCACAATGTTGCGCCAGGCAGCCCACAGGTCCTCTTATCAATTTGTATATAGTGGAATTGTGGGTGGTGTTTGTACAACGCGGAACAATAGAGGCCCAATTTTTAGCGCGCCATCCCGAGTCCACCTGCCAATTTGTATATCACAGAAGTGTGGGTGCTATTTGTAGGGATCGTAAGAATAAAACCTCAATTTTTAGCCCTCCAGGTCGCGAACCTGCGATCCAAAAAGTGCCTAGGTATGGAATAAATAATCTGCATATGCTCTATGAAATTTCATGTCCATACTTTATAAAAGTACATGTTTACTATGTATTGCTCGCTTGTCGGAAAACTTTAATATCAATCGGTCCACGAAAATGGACAAACTTTGTCCTCTACTTAAATTTTGCAATATCAATATGTAATATTAATAATTTGGTATTGAAAATAATGTCTTTTGATATGTTGGATAGTTGATAGGGATTGCCATCCATAAACAATGGCAAATTTGAACCCATCAGCCCTTGAGTCCATCTATCAATGTACATATCGTGGAAGTCTGAGTGTTATTTGGAGGAGATGAAACAACGAAAATGCAATGTTAAGCCAGCCAGCCTGATAGCCCCCAATAAAAAAAAGTATCTAAATATGGAATTGATACGGGATCACTACGGAACAATAAAAATGAAATGTTCAGTGAAACAACCCACAAGTCCTCCTGTCAATTTGTATATTGCAGAAGTCTGGGTGCTATTTGTAGAACATGAAACAATAGAAACTCTATTTTTGGCCCACCAGGTCGCGAACCCGCGATCCAAAAAGTGCCTAAGTATGGAATGAGAGATCTGCATATGCTATACAAAATCTCATGTGCATACTTTATATAGAGACTCATGTCCATAAGTCCTCCTGTCAATTTGTATATCGCGGAAGTCTAGGTGCTATTTGTAGGAGACTGAACAATAGATACTTAATTTTCAGCCCGCCAAGCCGCGAACCCGTGATCCAAAAAGTGCCCAAGTATGGAATGAGGGATCCACATATGTTCTAAAACAATACAAATGCAATGTTCATCCAAGTAGCCTGTAGGTCCTCCTATCAATTTTTATATCGCTGAAGTTTGGGTGCTATTTGTGTGACACGGAACAATAGAGACTCTATTTTCAGCCCACCAGGCCATGAACCCGTGATAAAAAAAGTGCCAAAGTATGGAATGAGGGATCTGCATATTCTCTATAAAATCTCATGTCCATACTTTATATAGACTCATCTCCGCAAGTCCGATTGTCAATTTGGATATCGTGTAACTGTAGGTGCTATTTGTAGGACACCGAACAATAGATACTCAATTTTCAGCCCGCCAGGCTGTGAACCCGCGATCCAAAAAGTGCCCAAGTATGGAATGCAGGATTTGCATATGTTCTATAAAATCTCATGTCCATACTTTATAAAAGTACATGTTTACTATGTCTAATTAAATTTTGTAAAATCAAAATTTAATAGTGATAATTTACCGCAGGTCCGATTGTGAATTTGTATATCATGGAATTGTGGGTGTTATTTGTAGAGCGCGGAACAGTAAATGCCCCATTTTGTTTTCTCCAGCTCGAGAACCCTCGATCCAAAAAAGTGGCTAAATATGGAATTAATAAGGAATCGATACGAGACAATAAAAGTGCAACATTGAACCAACCAACCCGCAAGTTCGCCTATCAATTTGTATATCGCGGAAGTCTAGGTGCTATTTGTAGGACATGGAACAATAGAGACTCAATTTTCAGCTCGCCAGGCCGAGAAACCACAATCGAAAAAGTGCCTAAGTATGGAATGAGGGATTCAAATATGCTCTATAAAATCTCATGTCCATACTTTATAAAGTTACATGTTTACTATGTATTGTTTGTTTGTCGCAAAATTTTAAATAACTCGCCCAACCAGATTGTACAAACTTTCTCGTCTAATAAAATTATGTAATATCAATATGTAATATTAATAATTTAGTATTGAAAATAATGTTTTTAGATATGTTAGATAGTTGATAGGGATTTCCATCCATAAACAATGGCAATCTTGAACCCGCCAGCCCTTGATTCCATCGGTCAATCTGTATATCACGGAATTCCGAGTGTTATTTGGAGGACACAGAACAATGAAAGTGCAATGTTGAGTCAGTCAGCCCGTAGGTCCGCTTGTCAATTTACAAATTCCGCCACATACAAATTGATGGTCGATATCTGTCACTGAGATACAATATGACCATCACCGCTTCACGTCTCCTGGGTATATATTCTACCATTTTTCTTTTGTAACCCACCCGACCACTTTCCATACTTTGGTATTTCTTGGAATTGGTTTTTCCATTACCATTGCCTTCATACTTATTTCCAGATATGCAATAATTAATCTTTAATGCTAGTAGCCATCTTGAAAGAACTGTTAAGATTGTCATTAACGTCTGGAAATCCAGAGAAGATTTTTCATTACTACGAATTAAATTAAGATTTGTGCATAAGTATGTTATACTTTCCAAGTATTCATTTCAAAGGCAATGCAATCATTTTTTTTTGTGCACCGACGGGTTGGTGCTTTTAAGAAATTTCTAATTCTTAATCTCTTTTCGTCGTCACCGCCACCCTCACACTTTTTTCTAATTGTGAAATTAGTGTGTTGTGATGGTGACACCTCATTCCGCACAAACCCTGGAAATTGTCATTGATCAATGAAAGGCTCGAGGAGATATTCCATTAACACACATTAAACCATAATTTGCAGAGGGTTATATCCAATTTTCATTTCAAACATCGTCTCGAGCAAACGGAAATTCTTAATAACTTATGGTAGAAGTTCTCTCCACACACAGTAAACACATTGGGGAATAATGGCCATAGGTTCCCCTATTCCAGGGCATATTCTTATTATTCATCTCCCTCCACTTAGGAGAAAAAAAAGAGATGGCCCCTTGGTACACCGAGAGATATATTTCAAGCCAAAAAATTCCATGGAAACATTGGCTTCTCAGAGAACCTACCCAATTGCATTCATGGTTGTCGCAGAAGTTGATGCCATGAATTCCGAGCCGGATGAAGATGATCTGATGGACAATGATACGACAATGGATGATGGCAATGTAGAGAATCTTCCCACTCCTGCACACAAATAGAAATCAATCATAACAAATGGAGCTTCCCAGATTGGTGATGGCAGTCATGACAACACGAAAAGGAGTTTCAGAAAAGAAACCGACGGTGAACGCAACAACCACTTTGCAGCGCGAATGTAGGAATTCCAAAGTTCCAAATTAGTTCGTTCTAGGTGGAAGAGTTTCACTATAAAGAAATGATATGTTGATGCTCCTAGAGATATATTTCAAGAAAAAAAATTATTGATTAACATCTTCGAGAATCAGGTCCAAAAATCTCGTTGTTGCAAGGCATTTTCCTACTAGTCATCTCCTTCTACCTAGAATGCACTATTTTGGGCCTTTGGAATTACATATGCAATCTGTGCTACTGAATTGTTTTTGGACTATGTAGAGGCAGTTTCAGCTAAGGGATATTCCACTTACCTTGCAACCATTTTTGTCTTCTTCCTTAGTGGAAGCTTGTGAAAAAACTCAATTTCAGAAGAGGATGATTCATCGAGAAGAAAACTGCAAGTATCTTGCATACTGCGGATCCCGTGCCTATGTTTTTCACAGATACCTTCAATGTTTTGGCCCGAAGAACTGGGTCCAATTTCTAAGGATAGATGTAGAATACTCGGTGTTTTTCTTATTTTTTAAATGGATTTGCTATTAAAAAAAAATTCCTTCAACTCTTCGTTGCTACCTCTTTACTGGGTTTAATGCATGTTCTAATTGGCATGGTTCGATCCTCTCGTAGTTCTTCGATATTGTGTTTACTAATATCAATGTACAATGTTGTAGCAAAATCGTTATTCTTGTTTCTAAACATGCAATTATTAGTTTTTAATGCTAGTAGCCCATAATGCAAGAAATTTAATACTTGAGTTAATATGTTGCACTCATGGAAGAATGTATGAAGAACACAGTTACACCCACACATTCCAATAAAATCTAATCTTCAACAAAGCATTTGCTGGCAATTGGTAGAAAATGAAGTTTAGTAGTTAAGTTAATATGTTACAGTCATGGAAGAATGTATCAAGAACATAGTTACACACACACGTTGCAATAAAATCTAATCTTCAACAACGCATTTGCTGACAATTAGTAGAACATCATGGTTTTGAAACAATGGGGCTTCTTTGAAACCAATTCGCACTTACCAAAACTGCCTTCCGCCTTTCTATTTTCCCACTCTTTTATTCCCTCTAGTTGCACTTCTACTTTTCCATGACCTCCAAACAACATTCAGAGCTCCGCGATATATAAATTGACAGATATACAAATTTGCAACCATTCTTAGATCATAACCTCTTCTGTATTACGGTCCACCTATCACGCCCTCTTCACTGGTGCACATGTTTGCACTGAAAACTTCTGAGAAATAAAATTTAAGCGTCAAGTCCTTGCATATTTAGTGGAACTATTGTCACTCCATTTTGAAGCCCGTATGTCCGCTCTCCATACTTCGCCATTTGTTCAAATTTATTTGGCGGATCATCGGTTTGGTGGGTTGAAGAAACATTCAGTTCGTAGTCGTTGTTTCCTATGCCTACGCCCCTTTGCAATTAGCAATTGGAAATTATATATAAGATATTATTGCTACACATGAAATTAGCAATTTCCCTATTCCATACTTAGTCACTTTGCCGTAATTTTGCAAATATACAAACTCGTCGTTGAACTGCCCCATCATGATCTCTTTCATTTTACACATTTTTCACTCAAAAATTCTGAGACATGAAATTTCACCATGCAACACTTGGTTGTCTTGACCATCCCTGTAATCCTTTTTTGAATCCCGTCCAACTGCTTTTCAGAGCTTTCCATTCTTTCCTTTCTCTTCGTCGTCTCCGTCACCTTCGCACTTGTCTATAATAAAAGAAAATAAAAACTTATATATATATATATATATATATATATATAGTTTGTTTCTAAATATGGAATTACTGGCATTTAATTCTAACAAGTCATCATGCAGAAACCGTATAGATTTTTATTGATGGGCAAAAGACTCGAGGACATCTCGTATTGATGTGCATTAAACCAACATTTGTGGGGGGATTATGTTATCCCTTCCAAGTTTTTAGTTCAAAATCATGAAATCATGTTCACACAGCGTGGCCTTTGCATGTTCATGAAACTTCGATTCCTTAATTTCTCTTTGTCGTACCCGCCACATTCACATTTCTAAATATGAAATAAATAAACTTTACTGCTAACAATTCATCATGCATGACCAATACAAATTGTCATTAATCAACAAAAGGCTCAAGGATCTTTCCCATTCATAGGCATTTAACCAAAATTTAGCGAAAAGTTACATTATCGGCTCTAACTGTTCATTTAAACCATCATCTACAACAAAGAAACCTTCTCATAAACCTATGGCATTGGATCAACTACAGTTCTGTGGAGATACAATGAACATCTTCAGGTGCGAGGATGAGAACTTCCACTGGTCTAGGGCATTTTCTTATTACTCAACCTCTTCCGCAGAGAACTAAGAAATTTGGACCTCCGATATTGCTCATGCAGGCTATGTCCCTGAGGTTTTTTACTGTAAGGACCTGGTTTCTTGGTGTGCCGATAAATTTATTGCAGACAAAAGAATTATTTCATTGCATGACCGCTCTTCTTTTTCTTTGTCACCTTGGGTCTTCCGCCAGATGATGAAATTGTCAGAGCCAACATTGACATTCAAAAGAGAAGATTACAAACTATTCCTAGCAAAGAATAATAACGGATTGGAACTCTTGCCCCTTTTTTTGGAAAACCTGAATCTAGTTCCCGAAGATATTACAAGCATGCAGGTCAGTTCATTTAGAAATTCATTTCATGAAAATTGCCTGGCTATTTACAAGAATAACGGGACATGAGTCCATAGGTACTGTTTCCCACATGGATCTTTATATTTTGTATTTCACAGTTAAATAACAAGTCATTTTTTATTGGGGCAGGTTAATTTCCCATGAAATCTCTTCCCAATTGTCAAGCTACAAAAGGGAAAAGAAATTTTATATGTCATCCTATTTAGTTTTTGCAATAGCACATTCCTGTCGGTTTCCACAACTGTCTTTGTCCAAGAATGTCAACTGCGAATTCCACCCAGTAACATTCTGGTACCAGGCCTTGTGGAAGCACAAGGCTTCCCACTGTTTCTATGAGGTTTTTAATGGCTTCTTGTCTGCTTTCAAAGTTTTCTTGTTAGGAGAAGATGCTCCCCGCATATCTGAACATGCAACTAGTTTTTTGGACAGGAAGGGGACACTCAAACATTTGGATAATTACACTGTCATAAGAATTTTTGGCTCCACAGAACAACCTTCTCTCCTTCCATATCACATTACATACATAATGTTTATTGCAGAAGTAGCACGTCAATACAGCTACTGGTTCCATCTGTTCCAAAGGAAGAAAAAAAAACAATTCATTCCTCTGCCTTGGAAAATAGGGGAGTTCGTGTTGAAATATGTCAACAAAATTGATGATTTCACAGAACATCTTAGCATCTCCAACCTCATATATCCTAAAGATATAAGAGGATTCGACCCCTATGATATTTTTAGACAACATTTACAAACACTTGGCCTTGATGATTCTTTTGTAAATAAACACCTGCCCAAAAATAGAGACAGTGGCGACAACGGTCCTGCCTCTGATGTCATCAACGTAGAGACAGTGGAAAGTTGCACTAAATTGTACACGCAAGAGGGGAAAGGCCCCAGTGACAAGAGTGTTCAATCAGGAAATACGACTCCAAAAAGTATGACATCCCAGAGCATCACTCCAACGGTAAATCACAACAACAAAGAAACCCAAAATTCTTCAAACGAAGGAGGAGATAACGACCCTCCTCACTCTAAAATTGATAGTTCTCACAAGCTTCCAATACAAAAAAAAAGAGAAAAAAAAAGTGGGGAAGGCACAAGAGCCGGAAATTTAGAGTGAGAACATGGAACTTGACATTGATCTGGATACAATGTTCCCCTTCCTTGATCAGCTCAGAGATGCCATCTACCATAGTCATTCAATGGATATATCCATTGCCCAAAATTTTGATGAGGATGAATCCTTCATTTTCCAGAGCGTACTTTTTTATAACCGGAACAAAAAATTGATAATTGAGAAAAATATGTTAAAAATAAGAAAGGAAAATCTCGTTCAGAGGTTGACGTTGCCAACATGCAGTCGTCCCAAATCTGTCAACTTCACACCATGACCAAAAAAGCACTTCATGATTTCATTAGAGGCATCGAGACCAAAAATTCCAGACTGAAGGACCATGTCAAGGAATTGGAAGATGTTTTCTTTCTTATGCCATTGCTTGTTGTTCCTTTGGCAATAGCCATGCCTGGCACCCTTGCACCCAATGTAAAAGCATCCTCCACCTTGCTCGCATCATGTAAAGGATATGTGGAGAAAAATATCAAAAAAAGAATGGAACTGGTTACCTAGGCGTGGAAAAGATCACAAACCATCACTTCCCTTGGAACCAGGGCACATAGCTTGCTTGAAATTTTGCAGGCCAAATTAAAAGATGAAAAAAAATTATTTTTAAAAATGGTCATCCCTTTTGGCAAGATTGTTAACAATATGACAGAAACAAAAAGAAGAGAAGAAGATCTTCCATCCAAAAACCGGATCGGCCAATTGAATGCATGTTGGAAGGAAAAAGTAAAGAACCTATGTCTCATTGTTCAGTCATGTGAAAAATCCATATCGAAGAAATATAAATTATTCACAAAGCTGTCAAATATAGACTTAGCTGAGAAAACCAACGACTTCCAAGACCCTCTCTTAATCGTAAACTCTTTGCCCTTAACTAGGAAAGAGTTCGATAAATAGGTTGTTATGTTTAAGATCTTGTCTCTGGAAAATTTTTACAGCATCCTTCAATTTGATCAAGCTCACCTCCACGACTGGCTAGTCAAATATGCAGTACAGAATGAGGAAATTCATCAGGCTCTCTCTAATCTTTCTATCGACTTCCAGGAATTAAAAAATGATATTTTCAACATAAAAATTCGGAATGAAATCAACATCTCCCCAATGAGAGGCTACATTGAAGAATGACTCGAAAGGAAATTGAAACAGGTCACCGACAAAAGACAACAGGCAGTTGCTAGCATTTCAACAGATGTGGAGAACATCCTTGAAATCGTGGTCATCAACTACATCAATGAAACAACAGCCGCGAGCAAATAGCCAAAGGGCTCATATGTACCCTCATTGTATGTTTATTCATCGTATATTTATTTGTTTATCAACCCAGTTATTCTAGTTTCTTAAATACAAATGTATAAGGAAACTCTTATACCTTTCCATTTATTTTCTTTTGCAACTATTGCACTTTATCTTCTTTCCACAATCCTGTTTCTTGTACATATTTCTCTAATGGTCTGCAGGAGCCCCAATCTCAGTCTACATGACAAACGCATTGAAATTCCGAATTATATGTAATAGATTTTAATTTTTTTGTATATTTCAAAATTTCCAGTAGTATGTAACAAACTTTTATTTTTTGACAGATTTCAAATAAAAATGCGTTTAAATTTTTATATGTTACATAATCTATTCTTATCTTTCACCACTCTGTATGAAAAATGCATTTAATTTTTAATTTTTAATATGTTAGACTTTTATTTTTATCTTTCACCACTCTGTATGGCAAATGCATTTACTCTTTTATATGTTACAGACTTTTCTTTTTTTATATATTTCAAAATAAATGGTGCTTAATAATGCAAGTGTCATTTACTTATACCCCATGTTCACAAATGCATTTAAATTTTTATATTTCTTATCTCCTATTAATTTTATCTCATCATATATTTTTATCTTTCACCAGTCCATATGGAAAATGCATTTAAATTTTCAAATTTATTCTTGCACTATCAACAAATTTTTCACTTTATTATATACTTAAAAAAAATAGGTTTGCTATATACTTTCAAAAAATAGATGGTTCTCTGCCTGTCAACCGTCATTTAATTTTTCCCCATATTCCCTTGATATACAGGTTACACACAACATTTCCGTGATATACAATTTACTTTCTAACCTTGTTGGTAGGGACTATGCTGCCACACACCTTGTTTCTTTATAATTATCTTTATAATTATCATGTTCGTGATTATGAAATCTCAACTCAATTCTCTCTATTGTCTAGGATAAAATATCGGGCTCCGCGTATAGCCTCTCACACGAAATCGCCAGTTATATCATTAGCCGACATTGCTACGAATTTTATTTGAAGAACTTCTTCAGGAAAAAATCAGACCACCTAAAACTAAAGAAACCTATTTTTAACCTGTTCGAATTTTATAATGTTGTTATCGCCGTAAGTAAAAATAGGTTTTGTCGGCCATCTAAATTGTCCATCGGATAGTTTAACAAGGAATATAAAAAAAATAAACCAGAGTATTATACCATTTAAAGTTATGAAATTCAATAAATGGAATATATATATATTAGTTTGAAATTCTGTTGGCTTGAATTCAAACTTGAAAGACGTGTTGCAATGCACGGAAAATGCACGAAACAACATGGTCCATAAAAAACGATGTTCCAGGAAACCACCAAAAAGTCATGGTGGGCATTTGGAGGTAGGTTTCATTGCCCGTGGAATAAGGACGAGAGCCTTGCAACATGTTTCAAGGAATTTTCTGAAAAATCACAGCACATGGCAGAAAGAAAGGGTGTGTTTATACACACACATTATACATAGGTATTGTCTATTTGCTCCAAAGACATGGCACCAGCAGCGCGCTCATTGACATCGTGCTTTGTCGAGCATTGATTGCAATTCATCAGCTGTACAAAGCGTCGTTCACGCGCTTTTTCAATGTACATGTCATCCTCATGTGATTTGGATGGTATCATGGTTGTGCTTGTCGGCAAGCAATATACAGCTGCTACGCAGACTGGATAATGGCCACCGTTCTTGTCCAGGTGTCTGCTGGTGCGTGCTTTGATATTTATACAATATAAATTATTCAACAGGGTTTCCCTACAGATTAGACAATAAGGAGCCTAGGAATACCACTTTTCAAGAGTGGTGATGTGAATAATTCCTCGCGATAAAACCATAATGATAAACCCTTTGTTTACAAAGTTATTAGGAAGTATATTAGAAAATAGAATCAGCAAATGGGTGGAAGAAGGAGATAAGCCTGCTAAAGGACAAGCAGGTTCCATATAACTCTAAGTCACATTATTGAAAAAGTGTGGCAAAAAAAAAGGAAGTCTTTTGTTGCTTTGTCGATTTCAAAAAAACTTTTCACATGGTCCCTAGAGATAAGATTTGACATAGAATGGAGGAACTTGGGGTTCCTATGCATCTTAGAACAGCTCCATAGGCTCTATGAGAAGGTTAAAGTTAAAATCAGAGTGTCAGTTGGTATCTCCAAAAGTTTTAGAAGTGATATTTGGGTCAAGAAAGGGTGTTCATTTTCCCCTACCCTTTTTGGTTTATATATAGGCAAACTTGAAGAGTGGTTAAACTTACAGGACGATGATGGTGTTCTTTTGAGTAAGTTTGTGATAAGAATTTTTTTGTATGAATATGACCTTATTTTGATTGCTAAATCTGCACTCGTGGCAGATTACAAATACCTTGGAATTGACTTCAACAAAAATCTAAGCTGGAAAGGTTGCAGAAATAAAAGAACTTTGGGAGGTTGGAAAGAGTTCTATGATCTCCAAAATAGGTGCAGAGAGCCAGAGCTATGGGATTGGAAGACCACACAAACTCTCTTTGGGATTTTAGTGATCCTGGTGGTTTTCTATGGTTGTGAAGTGTGGACCAGCAGTACATCTCACTTACATTGGAAACAAGTTGAGAAGATTAAAAAACTCTTGATTACAAGCAAGTTTAAAATTAAAAGTTCAGTCCCTTATGATATCATGCTAAGTGAAATGGGGTGAAGCAATTGCTATGAAATCATAAGATATCTAAAAAAAATTGAGCAAATGGAAGAGAGTGGTTGGTCTAAGATTGTCTTCAATGATATAATATGGAAAAGAAAAAAGACTTAGATGTAGAAAAATAGTAAATGGCTTAGTAAATGGGATATTCACTTGAACAAGTGCCCTACAAAGAGTAAAGAGATAGAGGATTTTGTTATCGATAGGTTCCACAAGCGAACTTAGGATAAAGGGCTAGGGAGAAAGAAAGAGTATTATATTGAAGAGTTTAACCCCACTTACAATCATCATAAAAAATCGCCAATATATCTTGGAGAGCCAAAATGCTTATTGCTTAATTAAAAACCAATTCTCATCAACTCCATTGTGAAACGAGGCTTTCAAAAAGACGAAAGGAATCTTGGGAAGAAAGGGTGTGTATGTTTTGCACCTCTGGAAAAGTGGAAACACAAAAACATTTCATTTTAGAGTGTGAAGTCTTCAAAGACAATAGGGACAACTATGTAAGTATCTTGAGAGCTAGCTCTTGGGATAATTTTTTCAGCAAGTGAGGGGACAGTGGAGAAATTGGAGGAGCTCATCATCAAGTTGAACAAGAAAAATGATGAAATGAAGAAATAGGCTATTGTTAGCCTCTAGATGTTAAAATAATTTCTTTCTTTCTTCTTTCTTATGCCATTCATGTTGGAAAAGGGTTGGAATTTGGAAACAGGGGCTTCCTTTCTGCTTATTATCCCATGATTTTGTGTTGGCATTTGGAAGAAGGTTCCTCTTTCAATTGGAAAAGGGTTGGAATTTGGAAACAAGGGCTCCCTTTCGGCTTATTATCCCATGATTTCATGTTAGCATTCTTTCAATTTGAAGGTTGTGAAGTTTTTCTATCATGTAATTGTTCTTTTCTTATAGATAATTAAAAATTTGAATCGAGGATCAAAATGTTCAATAAAGACAATTTAATAGTCAATTTATGTCCTAATCACATATATGGTATATTTTCCCTTTCATACTAAGATGACCTAGATAGTATATTTGGCATGCTATCTTTATATTTTTTTCTAAATTTTGTTCGTAAAAAATTGTTGAAATTGTATTCATTAGTTATTCTAATCACAATTTCATTTATGGACAATTTTTAATTATATTTTGGGAATAAGTGGTGAATAGTTGTAGGGAATAAATGCAAAACCAAAATTTATATGTATTGTAATTATTTAGTTGTTGAATAATACATTGAGTGTGATTTAGAGTGTGGGTTTTTTCTTTCTAAAGAGTTTTAGATGGGAAATCGTTGTCTAATGGTTGTATGTTAATGTTTCTGTGTTGTTTATTAGTACTTGTGTTTATTTAATTTCTCCACATTCTTCTCTTATTGATTAGTGTCATTTGGTATAAGACCTTGATCAAAGGTATTAGGGACAAAGTTTTTTTATTTAATCTTAGTTTGAGTGGAAGTTTACACAGAAAGAAATATTGTTAATGGAACTAACTTTGAGCTATCGAATCTCAAAATGTAGGATCTTCTCATAAATGGAGATCTATGGTTGTAACTTATCTAAAACCAAACTCGCTAGTATGAAAGAGAAGAGTGAGTGGTGTTGGAGAGAAAGGTTGAGTCAATATTAAAGAAAAATTCACATCAACTCTATGGAAGAAGTTGGGTGATTTGTATCAGGCTAAATCATTGGTTAATAAACCATTTTTTTATGGAAAATGGTGTTTTCCTTGAGAATGGGTGATAGTGATTCTGTAGCCGAGCACTTGCAGTTAAATGCATTCAATACTTTTCTGACCAAGTTGATCTCACTTGGAGTGAAGATGGATGAGGAGGATCAATGTATGTCTATTTTAGTAATGGCTATTGGAAGTATTATAAATACATCGGTGCTTGATGAGGTTGTAGTTTCTTTACTCTAAGAGGGACAAAGTTTTTCGATTTAATCTTAGTTTGAGTGGAATTTTACATAGAAAGAAATCGTGTTAATGGAGATAACTTTGAGCTATTGAAGCTGAAAATGGAGGATCTTCTCATAAATGGAGATCTATGGTTGTAACTTATCTAGAACCAAACATGGTAGTATGAAAGAGAAGAGTGGGTGGTGTTGGAGAGAAAGGTCGATTCAATATTAAAGAAAAATTCACATCAAATATATGGAAGAAGTTGGGTGATTTGTATCACGCTAAATCCTTGGTTAATAAACTATTTTTTTATGGAAAATGTTTTTTTCCTTGAGAATGGGTGATAGTGATTATGTATTTGAGCACCTAGATGCATTTAATACTTTTCTGACCATGTTGATCTCACTTTGAGTGAAGATGGATAAGGAGGATCAATGTATGCCTATTTTAGTAATGGCTATTAGAAGCATTATAAAGACATAGGTGCTTGATGATGTCGTAGTTTCTTTATAATAAGAGGAGGTGAAGCAAAAATCTTCTTAACCCACAAATGAGTCCTTGGTTGTTCATAGAAGATCTAACAAGAAAGGTAAGAAGAGAGAGAAGGGAAGATCCAAATCTAGTGCGAGACATAAGTCTCCTGGAAATTTCAAGGAAAAATGTTGGCATTACAACAAGGTGTGGCACTTGAGAGGAGAGTGCAAGGAAGATAAGGAGTCTTGGAGATTGGCCATGGATGAGGAAGCGATTGCACTTATAAATAATGATACATGGGACTTGGTACTATTTCTTGTTGGATGGAAACCCATTAAATGTAAAAGAGTTCAAAAGGAAGATAGGTTTAGATAACAATGTTGGAAAGAACAAAGAAAGGTTGGTTGCAAAAAGATATTCTCAGGTTGAGGGGATAGACTTTGGTTTTTTTTCCCCAATTTTCAAGTTGATGTATATTAGGCTCCTATTATCCGTGGAAAAAAAAATTGATTTAGAGATAAAATAGATGGATATGAAAACAACATTCCTACTGATAAAATCATAGGCCAAGAGACAACAATAAAATAAATAGAGATGTGGGAAAACTCCTTAGGGTTTCAGTACCCATATCAATATTAAATAGATTACATAGATTACATATGGATCCAACAAATCTTTGAGAAACTGCAAAAACCTAAATATAACTCAATGTCAACTGATGTCTAATTATAACGAAACATGACAGATGGAAGACAATAAGACAATGACTTATGAACAAGAGATTACTCTAACACTTCCCCCTTAATTTCAGTTGTTACATTCATTAGCACTTACAATGTCCAAATGCTATCTTTGAAATTCAAAAACAGTTTTTCCTAAAGGTTTTGTAAAAATGTTTGCTAGCTGATATTTTGATCCACAAAATTGAAGAGAAATATCATTGTTAATTACAAGCTATCAAATAAAATGAAAGAGAGTGTTAATGTGCTTATTTTTCTTGTGAAATACATGATTATTTGACAATGCAATGATTGAGTTATTACCACAAAAGATAGGAGTTGTCTCATTTCCCATATGTATCAAATCTTTCAAGAGTCTTCTCAACTATATAGCATGACAAGATGTTGAAGTTGCAAGAACATGCTCTTCTTCTACTAAAGATAATGCAGCTATGGATTGTTTCTTTGATGCCCATGAAATCAGATTGATACTCAAATGAAAAGCATAACCAAATGTGTTTTTCATGTTATCAATGTTGCCTGCAAAATCAATGTTTGTGTACACTGCAAGCGAGTAATATTCATAGTTTCTGTACCACAAACTATAGTTAAGTGTCCCTGCAACATATCTAAGGATTCTTTTTCCTACTTTCCAATAAGAATCCTTGGGGAATTCCATAAATCTGGAAACAAATCTTGTTGCAAACATTATATAAGGTCTAGTTGTAATGAGGTAAATGATACTACCTACCAACCTCTTATATAAAGTTGAATCAATTGTTCAACCTTCTTCTTTTTTGATCAATTATGTTCCTAAAACAATAGGAGTTCTTGTTAGCTTGCATTTCTCCATTCTAAATATTTTCAAGATGTATATAGTATACTTTTTCGGAAAGAGAAAAATACCATGAGAAGATTTCTCAACTTTTATTCCCAAAAAATATTTCATGAGTCCAAGATCAATCATATCAAACTTTTTTTTCGTGGTATCATTAAATTCCTCTAACGTCATATTACCTATATAATCATATCATCAACATAAAGGCAAACAATGAGAATTTTACCTTCACGATCTGATTTTGTATACAATGTTGGCTCATTGATGTCCTTGTTGAATCTAGTGTTGATAATATAGGAGTCAGTTTGATTGTACCAAGATCTTGAAGCTTGCTTCAAGCCATACATTGATTTCCTCAACTTATACACTTTGACCTCTTTTCCTTTGACCTCAAAACCAGGTGGTTGATCCACATACACTTCTTCTTACAGAATGTCATTCAAGAAGGATGAATTTACAACTAACTGGAACACTTACCATTTGTTTTTAGTTGTAGTAGCTAAAATAGTCCTTATTGTATCTAACCTTGCTATGGGAGCAAAGGTTTCACCATATTCTATGCTAGGTTGTTGAGAGAAGCCGTTGGAAACAAGACTTGCCTTATGCTTATCTATATTTCCTTTTTCATTTACCTTTGCTTTGTAAACTCACTTGACTCCTATGTTAGACTTGTATGTTGGAAAATCAACTAGATCCCAAGTCTTGTTTCTTTCGATGGCTTCAATTTCTTCATTGCTTCTACCCACTATTCCTCTTTCATTGCATCTTCAAAGAAGGTTGGATGACAAGATAGAAATGAAAAATAACCTTGTTGTTCAAAGTCATTGTTCTACTAATAAATTTCCCTTATACTTCTTGTTCGTTGATTTTCTATTGAAGAGGAAGATTCACTGCTTGAAGAACCATGTTCTTTTTGTCTTTGTATGTGTAATCTTGGAAGTCTTGGTGGATGTTCTTGTTGTTCTCAACTTTTTATTTGTTCATCAATTTGTTGCAATCGATTGTGACTATCCACTGTCTCATTTTCTTGCTCACTCCATGATTTGTTCTCTAAGAACTTGACATCTCTTATCACTAGAAAATTTTTTGTGATTGGATTATAAAGTCTGTAGGATTTTGAGTATTCAATATATCCTATGAAGATGCTTTTTTAACTCCGACTGTCAAGTTTCTTTCTCATCTCTTCAGAGATATGTGCAAAATCAATGCAGCCAAATTTTTTGAAGTGAGAAACATTCAATTTTGTTCCACTCCATGCCTCTTGAGGTACTTTATCTTTCACACTAATTGTTGGAGATCTATTCAGAATGTACATTAAACAAGAAACTGCTTCATCTCAATAGTCATTGGAAAAATTCTTTGCTCTAAGCATACCTATGGCCATGTTCATAATGGCATAGCTCTTTCTTTCACCCACTTCATTCTACCATGGAGTATATATGGTTGTAGTTTGCATTATTATGCCTTGTTGTTTACAAAAATATGAAAAATACTTTGAATTGTACTCTCCTCCCCCATCACATATGAGGACTTTCACATACTTTCCACTTTGTTTCTCTTCTTTAGCCTTGAATTCTTTAAAATTTGAGAATGTATCAGGGTTATTTTTAAGAAAAAAATTCCATATTTTCCTACTAAAATCATCAATAAAGGTCATAAAGTAAAAAATAACACCAATGGACTAGGTTTGCATTGGTCCACAGAGGTTTGTGTGAACCAATTCTAGATGTTCCTTTTCTCTATGGGAGGATGTTGAAAATTTGTCTCTCTTATACTTTCCAAGTATGCAACTTTCACATGGACTGTCATGTTCATTTAAAATAGGAAGACCTTTGAACATTGCATGATTTTGAAGAAAACTTGGACTCTTAAAATAAATATTACAAAATGAAACATGCCATAAGAGAGTCTCAAATGTGTTTGACATTTTAAGCATATGACTGGTGTTATCACATTAAGTTTTCAAGGGTCGTAGGCCACATCCTTGAGCATGAAGCACAATTTTCATAACAGTTTATTTTGGAATTGAATCGCAAGAAGCAGGTGAGTCCATTTTGTGACGATGGGGATCCCCTATGAAAATTGGATTAGCAGCCCCCGGGTATAATGCTGACACATAAAACTCATTTCAAGCATTTTAGACATGCTTTCTGTCTGATTTTGAGTGACACATGTCACCTCTCTGTCTGCGACATATCAACATGGTGACGTTAGGTCTCCACATCAGATCATCCTCCGAGATCTGTTATTGTTCAATGCCAAAAGTAGCGCCCACCCCAAAGCACACTTTTGGAAGATCCTAAAGTTGGTGGACGAGTAAGCTTGGCGGTGGTGCCAAATCTAGCTGATGCACCCAGATCTCTGATCATGACCAGATCAGCTACCAAAGTCTATTGCGGGGACTCAACATGCTCAGGCGATATTTTTCTTGAGCGGTACCGCAATGGAAACCATGGTATGGAGAAAATACTATGTGGTGAAATGTGATGGATTGCGGGTCCAAAAGAAATCTGAACCCAAACCAACTCTGAGTGTCTCTACAATTACATGTTTATATGGAATCCTATATGAGAGAAGCAAGTGATCACGCCCCTGAGAATTAAATGTCATTCAATATCGAAGGAAAGGCAGTTAATGAAAGTAGAGCTGGTGGTTGAAACCTCGGCTCACTCCATAAATGGAAGGCATGGACGACTCGGCTGTGGGGACTGAACTGTCAGCCTGTCATACACATGTGGGTAGATTTTCCTGCAAAACCCATTCTGATCTCATCTCACGTGTGACAGAGGGGTGCACGTTCAGTTTGATAGAAGAACTCACCGATGCAAAGCTTTTGTTGTAGTGATTATGTCACACTATTGGTAGTGGAGTATTGTTCTGAGTATAAATAGATAGTTTTAATATTTTGTTAAGGTCATCAACTGGTTGAGCAGAGCTCCCTATTTTTGTAATGTTTTGATGCCAGAACTGTTCTCTGGTTATGTATCGGACTTGATACTTTCAGATTAATAGAATTCAGCCTCTTTTCATCTCTTTGTAAAACCTGTTCTAAAACACTCGGGCATAGAGGATCCAATCAAGGGTTGTTATAATGTTGTAATGTAGGTTTGATTGCAGTGGTATCGTGATCAATTTTAGTGAGCTTCCTTGTGATCTTTTCCCCTCTTACATTGAATGGGTTGGGCATGGAGGATCCAATCGAGTTGTTGTAGCTACATGGTGATGAAGGTTTGATCATTGTGCTATTATGACTATGTTGTTTGGACATATTTCAATGTTTGAAGCTTGAGCTTAAGAGTGATCTTGAGTTTGAGATTTTCTTCTCCAAGCTGCTTGAAAGCCTGATGCTCATAGTAGTCTTGTTCACTTTTCTCACTAGATCTTCCTTATGCTCACACTTAAATGCAATTCACTGACTGAAGCTAGTTGTGGCCCTCACTTCCCTGTGCATTTCTTGTCCAGTTTTGTGTTGAACATCATTCATATATTGATTTTTTTCCATTGACCTCCACTCATATAAAACCAACATCCACCAAAAAAATCGGATGGGTACTGGGCTTATCCTCCCACAATATGAGGGTGACTTTTAGAGCTAACATTCATGGCATTGTTGTCGGGGAACGAATTGAATATTTTTCCCTAGGATCTAGCGACAAAGCTTATTGATTCTGAAGGTGCATCATAACTCAGTACATTAAAGATTGCAACTGTGCACCTAGAGACTCCACTGTTTCAGTCGTGAATTTTAGAGGAAGACCCACACAACTGCCTCTAGCTACATGTGAAGTTGACCCAGAGAATATTATCAAGAAAGGAAAGCTTTCTCGAGAAGGCTTTAGTTGTTGTCCCAAATTGAAAATCTCTCTGGGAGAACGATAATGACCAAATCTATCCTTTGATGGTGAACACATACCAGACACTTTCAGACAGCATATCATTCACCTGGTGACTCCATGTTTAAATAATCTAGTGGTGACTCCACAGCTTTAAGAAGTCATATTTTCAGATGGAAGCCATTTTCGCTCATAGGTTTTCTTCTTTTAATTTCTCTGTTGTTCCTGGTTTTCCAAATGTTGTTCCTACTATGGATCAGTGGGTTGATTTTTTTCCCATATTTAGAGAACACAGAGATGACAACCCTGTCAAGCATCTCCATGATTTTCATGAACTCATGAATCAGTGGGAGATACATCATGAGGATGTATTAATGAAGATGTTCATGTTCTCATTAGACGAGGATGCTCATGAGTGGTATCAATCCTTGCCCCTGGTAGCATCTCCTCCCTAAGAGATTTTCATGCAGCTTTCAATACTCAATGTCAAAAGTTTTATTCCTCTGAGTTAATTCGTCATAGCTTTTGTGAGGAATATAGAGATGGTGTTCAAGACATAGTTTGTTCTTGCGAAAGTTGTGATAATTAAGGATATACCTCGCAGGAGTCGATGGAGCTGGTAAAATCATTTTCTGCAAGAATAGAGAGATTCAAGGCAATGCTTGCTTCTCTTATGAAGAAAATGCAGAGGATATTTTGTTCCTTGAAACAGATCTTCTTGGCATCCCTGCTTACGATGAAGAGGTGATGTCAAATACTGACCAAGAACAAACAACGTTTGACAGATATCCTAATGAAGACGATGAAGAGAAGAGTTTTTCCATGGTTCCTGTTTATAGTGATTGTGAAATTGATCCTAGGGAGAGCCATGAAGGAGAAAAGGGGGAGCCACATCTCTCGACTATATTGGCTCCGATATTTTCCCCTTTCAATTTCTCAACCATAGCTGGTTATCCACATCCAATACCGGATAGAGATGAATGGGATGACTATATTCCGAGATTTAGAGGAAGCAAGCATGATGATCCCGATAAGCACTTATTAAAATTTCATGTATGCATGCTTGAGCACAAATTCTTTCACGAGGATGTCTGGATCAATATGTTTGGATTTTATTTAGAAGAAGATGCTCTTGACTGGTGTCTATCTCTCCCTGTTGCTAGTATCTATTCTTTGAAGGATTTTCATGATTCTTTTAATTCATATTACGAGAAGATTTACCAGACTCATTATTTTTTATGGTTGTTGCAAAAATTTGGCACTCCACATTCTGCAGATGATAGAGTGTTCCTCATGTGATTAGTCTGGTAAAGATCCGATTAAGAGAGAAATAGAGGATAAAAGTGAGTATCTTGAAAATACGGATGAAAGGTTTCCTCTCTCTATTTCCTAAGAAGAAGTCCTTCCAGATATGATTGATGATAGAGTTGATGATGACATAGATATGGATGCATTATTTTCCGCCCCTAGTACGCCTGTTGTCTCAGTTTTAAAAGAAGAAATGGTTGAAGAAAAGAATCAAGATATTGTTGTTTTCTCTTTGCAAGATAAATGAGTTATGCACTCACCTACCCCTGAAGAGTATTCAAAAGAAGAAAGCATAGGTTGCCAATCTTATGAAACCGAAATATCCTACCAAGAGTAGCATGATAGAGAGAAAGAGCCATCCATGGATATACATGAAGAGACTTCTTTCTCTTAGCTAGTAGATGTTATCAGAACAGACAAAGGAGAAATGGAGAAGCTAAAGGTGTAGTTTATCTCATGTCTTGAACCTACAAATGAGTAAGTATCACCTGGGATCAGCGGACCCGCATCATTCCTCTACCCACCTGTACACTCTGAGAACATCGAACGACAAGTGAGTAACCATGAAGAGCGGGAGGTAATTTCTTACTAGTCTAGCTTTCTTGATTATAAATTTTGTGACCCCGTGGGGTTGTATATGGAGCTGTGTTTTCCAAAAGCACTGGAGCCTGCAAGGTTATTAATATTATCATCACTTAGGGGTATGGCTGGTGTTCCAAATCATGTTCTCGTTCTGTTGTCCTACTTCCCTTACCTTTTGTGGATCATTTGCAACAAAGAGAAGAATTATATTACCGAGCAATCTGGGTGGCTATGGTGGAAGTTTGCTTTCACCTAGCGTTTTGTAAAAATTAGTTAGCTTAGGATTGTACATAAATAATCTCCTTCTGGATCCCATGTGTTTTTTTTTCATTTTTAAGTAGATTAGTGTACACATCTCCTTCTTTTCTTCAGCGAAGTTTTGAGCTAGACTCCATAGCCCAACAACTAGGGCACTGGACCTACGAGTTCTTGGCAGCTCATAGGGAGCATGCCATCCCCTGTGGAGCCAAATTTTATCACATTAAGTTGTCAAGGGCCGCAGGCCGCAACCTTGAGCATGAAGCGCCACTTTCAAAACAGTTTATTTCAGACTTGAATAGTAAGCAGTAGGCGATTCCATTTTGCGACGGTGGGGATCCCTTGTGAAAATTGGATTAGCGACCCCCAGGTATTCAAAGTTTCATAATTGCATGAAGTATAGCGCAACAAAAGGAGCCAAAGTCCTGAAGCGATCGTCAACCGTCGATCTTAAAATGGACGGGTGACAACTGATCCCATTGTTTGGGGAAATTTCTTCAGGAGTTTCCGAAGTAAGAAGTGCATAAAAATTATGGAGAGCCGAAGCCCAAACTCTTGAAGCAATCATTGACCATTGATCTCAAAATCAACAGGGATTCGTTGATCTTAGCTGCAATGCCTCCCGAAGGCCCAAAGTCCAGTTGTCCTGAAGGGGATCTTGGCAATCCGAATCCATAATTCCACGCATCATCAGATCTATGACTCCGCGTAAAATCCCTTGGAAGCCCAGGTTTGAGATTTGATTTTCCCGATGTCCAGAGCCACGAAGGGATCTCAACCGTCAATATCAGGAGGGCCATGCGTCTTCAGATCCATATCTCTGGGTAAAGGCAACTGGAGGCAAAGGAAGTTTGAGATTTGATTTTCTCGAAGTCCAGAGACCTGAAGTGATTCTCGGTCATTCGATTCAAGAAGACACACATCATCAACTTGCTATATCCAGGTAAAAGAACATAGAGGAGCCAAAGGAAAAGGAGCTAGCACCCGAGCCCTGGAGCACCAAGTTTGTGGCAGTCGTCGGCACAGACACGTGGCATCCATCTAGAACTGACACATGGCACTCATTTCAATAATTTTACACACGTTTTCTGCTTGATTTCGAGTGACACATGTCACATCTCCATCCGTGACATATCAGCATGGTGATGTTAGGTCTTCACATCAGATCATCCTTCGAGAGTTGTTATTGTTTAGCACCAAAAGTAGCACCCCACCCCAAAGAACACTTTTGGCAGATCCTAAAGTTGGTGGGAGAGTAAGCTTGGGGGTGGCACCAAATCTATCCGGTGCACCCAGATCTCAGATCATGACCAGATCAGTGGCCACAGTCTAATGCGGGGACCCAACATGCTCGGGCGATATTTTTCTTGAGCGGTACCACAATGGAAACCATGGTATGGAGAAAATACTACGTGGGGAAATGTGATGGATTGCGAGACCAAAATAAGTCTGAACCCAAACCACCTATGAGTGGCTCCGTAGTTACATGTTTATATGGCATCCTATCCCAGAGCAACAAATGGTCACACCCCTGATAATTAACTCTTGTTCAATCTCGGAGGAAAGGAAATTAATGAAAGTAGAACCAATGGTTGAAACCTCAGCTCACTCCATAAATGGAAGGCATGGAAGGCCCGACCATGAGGATTGAACCGTTAGCCCATAGTAGCCCTGTCAGTAGATTCTAGACAAAACCCATGCCAATTTGAGCTCGCATCTAATCGAGGGGTACATGTTCATTTTTACAGAAGAACTCAGTGACACAAGTCTTTGATTGTAGTGACCAGGTCAAACTCTTGGTAGTGGCATATGGTTCTGAGTATAAATAGATATTTTTAATATTTTGTTAAGGTCGTCAACTGGTTGAGAAGAGATCCCTATTTTTGTAATGTTTTGATCCCAGAACTGTTCTCTAGTTATGTATCAGATTTGAGACTTTCAGATTAATAGAAGTCAACCTCCTTTCATCTCTTTGTAAAAACTATGCTAAAACACTCAGGCATGGAGGATCCAATCGAGGATTGTTATAATGTTGTAATGTAGGTTTGATTGCAGTGGTATCATGACTAGTTTTAGTCATCTTTCTTGTGATAGTTTCCCCTATTACACTGAATGGCTTGGGCATGGAGGATCCAATCGAGTTGTTGTAGCTGCATGGTGATGTAGGTTTGATCATTGTGTTGTTGTGACTATGTTGTTTGGAAATATTTTAGTGTCTGAAGCTTGAGCTTAAGAGTGATATTGAGTCTGATTTTTTCTTCTCCAAGATGCTTGAAAGTCGGATGCTCATAGTAGTCTTGTTCACCTTTATCACTAAGTCTTCCCTCTTCTCACACTTAAACTCAATACACTTACTAAAGTTAGTTGTGGCCCTCACTTCCCTGTGCATTTCATGTCCAGTTCTGTGTTGAACATCATTCCTATATTGAGTTTTGTCCATTGACCTCCACTCATATAAAACCAACATCCACCAAAAAAATCTAATGGGTATTGAGCTTATCCTCCCACAATCTGAGGGTGAATTTTAGTGCGAACATTCATGGCATCGTTGTCGGGGAACGAATTGAATATTTTTCACTTAGATTGAACGACAAATCTTACTAATTCTGAAGGTGCATTAAAACTCAGTACATCAAAGATTGCAACTGTTCACATGGAGACTCCACTTTTTTGACTCCAATGTTTCGGTCGTGGCTTCCAAAGGTAGACCCACATAGCTGCATCTAGCTACACTTGAAACTGACCCAGAGAAGATTATCAAGAAAGGAAATATTTCTCGAGAAGGCTTTAGCTGTTGTCCCAGATTGAAAAGATCCATGGGAGAATGATAATGACCAGATCTGGTCTTTGATGGTGAACAAAGACCAGACACTTTCAAACTGCATATCATTCACCTGGCGACTCAATGTTTAAAGAATATAGTGGTGACTCCACAGTTTTAAGAAGTCATATTTTCAGATGGAAGCCATTTTGGCTCACAGGTTTGTTCCTTTTAATTTCTCTGTTGTTCCTAGGTTTCCAAATGTTGTTCCTACTGTGGATCAGCGGATTGATTTTTTGCCCATATTTAGAGAACACATAGATGACAACCCTGCCAAACATCTCCATGAGTTTCATGAACTCATGCATTAGTGGGAGATACATCATGAGGATTAATTAATGAAGATGTTCATGTTCTCATTATATGGGGATGCTCGTGAGTGGTATCGATCCTTGGCCCCTGCTATCATTTCCTCCTTGAGAGAGTTTCATGCAGATTTCAATACTCAATGTCAAAAGTTTTATTCCTATGAGTTAATTCATCATAGATTTTGTGAGGAATATAGATATGGTTTTCAGGACATAGTTCATTCTTGCAAAAGATGTGAGAGTGAAGGATATACCTCAGAGGATTTGATGGAGCTGGTAAAATATTTTTTTGCAAGAATAGAGGGATTGGAGGAAAATTTCTCTCGCTGCTCTTATGAAGAAAATGAAAAGGATATTCTGGTGCTTGAAAGAGATGTTCTTGGTATCCCTTCTTATGATGAAGAGGTGATGTCAAATACTGACCAAGAACAAACAACTTTTGACGGATATCCCAATGAAGATGATGAAGAGAAGAGCTTTTCCATGGTTCCTATTTATAGTGATTATGAAACTAATCCTGGGGAAATCCATGAAGGCGAAAAGGGGGGAGCCACATCTCTCAGCTATCTTGGCTTCGATATTTGCCCCTTTCAATTTCTCATCCATAACTGGTTATCCACATCTAGTACCAGATAGAGATGAATGGGATGACTATCTTCTAAATTTCAAAGGAAGCAAGCATGACGATCCCGGTAAGCACTTATTAAAATTTCATGCATTCATGCTCGAGCACGACGTCTTTTACAAGGATGTTTGGATCAATATGTTTGGATTTTATTTAGAGGAATATGCTCTTGACTGGTGTCTATCTCTCCCTTCTACTAGTATCCATTATTTGAAGGATTTTCACGATGCTTTTAATTCATATTACGAGAAGATTTACCTGACTCATATTATTTTTTATGACTGTTGAAAAAATTTGGCACTCCACATTCTGCAAATGATAGAGTGTTCCTTGTGTGATGAGTCTGGTAAATATTTGATTGAGAGAGAAAGAGACGATAAAAGTGAGTATCTTGAAAATACAGATGAAAGGTTTCCTCTCTCTATTTCCCAAGAAGAAGTTCTTCCAGATATGATTGATGATAGCGTTGATGATGGCATAGTTATGGATGCATTATTTTCCACCCCTAGTATTCATGTTGTCTCAGTTTTAAAAGAAGAAATGGTTGAAGAAAAGAATCAAGATATTGCTCTTTTCTCTTTGCAAGATAAAAGAGTTTTGCGCTCACCTACCCCTGAAGAGTATTCAGAAGCAGAAAGCATAGGCTGCCAATCTTCTTATGAAAGAAAAAGATCCTACCAAGAGTAACATGATAGAGACAAATATCCATCCATGGATATACATGAAGAGACTTCTTGCTCTCAGCTAAAAGATGTTATCGAAGTAGACAGAGGAGAAATGGAGGAGATAAATGTATAGTTTATCTCCTGTCTTGAACCTGCAACTGAGAAAGTATCACCTGGGATCATCTGACCTGCATCAGTCCTCTACCCACCTGTACACTCTGAGAATATTGAACGACGGGTGAGTAACCATGAAGAGCGGGAGGTAATTTCTTACCAGTCGAGCTTTCCTGATTATAAATTTTGTGACCCCGTGGGGTTGTATATGGAGATGTGTTTTCCAAAAGTACTGGAGGCTACAAAGTTATTCATATTATCATAACCAAAAGACGTGATGAAACTATTGAACGAGGTGCCCGTTTCCACCCAACCATAGGCTCAGTCAATCCTAATGAATTTACCATTGGCCACCCCTGAGCTAGACCACCATGCTTTGAGATTGAATCTTTTCTTTCGACTCAATGAAAGTTAGGGATGAAGGTTACTCTCCTTCTCCCGACATAGTAATATATAGGGACAAAGGTTACTCTCCTTCTCTCGGCTCAGTCATAGATAGGCATGAAGGTTACTCTCCTTCTCCCGAATCATTCATAGATATGGACGACAGTTGCTCTCCTTTTCCCGACTCAGTCTCTATTTCCTGTTATAAAAAATCACTCTTTTTCATAGTTCTTCCTCAAACCCAAGAGCTTAGCCTCTCGTCTCTACACTTTTCAGAAGTCTTCCTCTGCCCAACACGCTTTCCTTTCTTTTCTTCATCAACAAGATTGTGTGTGGCCCAAATTCCCAATCCATGGTTAGGTCTGGAGGCCTTACAAATAGGTTCTCTAATTCATCCCCTAATTAACTTTTGAGGAGGTCTTCCCACCTACCAACCTGACTGTAATTCATTCCTAGGTCAGAGGGATGTTCTGATCCTGAGAAATTAAATACAACAAAGTACCAGTTTGGTGGGGTTTATATCAAGCATCCTAGGTTCCCCTCACCATCTCTTTAATAACATCCATGGTCTCTCTTGGCAAACCCACCTTCCAGCAGTCATGCAACACTTATCCATTTTCTACTAAATAAAAAAATTTACATTCATTGACCATTTATATAAAGGTTCATCAAATCAAACATTCACACATATTGAGTTTTCCATAGTCTCTTCGCCCATATAGTTATATTTACAAACTGGGGGAAACAGGGGTGTTACAATCCCCTCCCCCTTAAAGGAACATCATCCTCAGTGTTCTATCTATCAACATGCTATGTATATATGGAGGTAAACAAAAATGGATATGCATGTCTCATGCCATCCTCCATTTACCACGTAGCCTCATCTAGGCCAAAGTGTTTCCACTGCACCTTGACCTATGCAATGGTTCAGTTCCCGAGTGAGGTTTCCTTCCTATCTAATATGCATTGAGGTTCTGGAAGGAATTCTCCCTATAGCTCCACCTAAATCACAGACCAGTCAATTATATGATTAGAATCATGTACATATTTCTTTAATAATGAAACATGGAAAACAATATGTGCCTTCACTGTGGGAGGGAGTGCTAACCTATAGGCTATAGGTCCCACTCTATCTAAGATTTCAAAGGGTCCAAAATACTGGGGTGCTAGTTTGGGACAAGTTCCCATCCTCCGGGAATTCTTCCTGGGCCTAACTATGAGATAGACATGGTCTCCTGTCTTGAACTCTCTGGGAGTTCTCTTTCTGTCGATGCAACTCTTCTGTCTATCATGAGAAATTTTCATATTTTTCTTTATCTGAATCACTTGTTCTTCCATTTCTTTTAGAATGTCAGGTCTGATTGTAATTATATCCACTGGATTACTCCAATTGATTGGAATCTTGCACTGTCTACCATAGAGGGCTTCAAAATGGCTTATCTTCAAAGACTCTTGATAATTGTTGTTGTAGGAAAATTATACCAATGGAAGGTAGTCTTCCCACTTATTAGGCTGATGCATTACATGCATCCTTAACATACCTTCTAATATTTGGTTTACTCTTTTTGTCCATCCATCAATTTGGGGGTGATAGGTTGTGCTAAACAACAATTTAGTCTCAAAACCAGCCATCAAAGACTTGCAAAAGCTTGAAGTAAAATTTGTGTCTCTATCAGATATAATCTCCCTAGGCATGCCATGTAGTCTGAATATATCCTTCATGAATATGTTGGCAATATTTATTGCCTTGCAAGTTGACTTAACAGGAACAAAGTGAGAAGACTTTTTCAACTTGTCTACCACTACCATGATGGAATCATTCCGCTTGGTTGATTTTGGTAATCCGGTGATGAAATCCATGGAGATGGTTTCCCATTTCCATTCTGGAATTGGTAGAGGTTGTAAAAACCCCACTGGGTGCCAGTGTTTTTCCTTAACTTGCTAGCATTCTAGAAACTTAGCTAGATAGTCAGTTATGTCCTTTTTCAATCCAGACCAATAGAATTGTTTCCTAGTGGCCATGATCATTTTATGATAACCTGAGTGACCAATATACGGTCTCTTGTGTAGTTCATCCATTATGAACCACTTCAAGTCATCACAAATTTGAATATACAATATTTTTTTGTAGGTAAGAAGGACTTCATCCAACATCTGATAGCCTTCATACTTTATCCCTCTAGGCTCTTGCTTTAGGTATGACGTCACGGTCTTGAAAAATGTATCTATTTCTTGTGCATTCTTGACTCTCTCCCTGACATTCGTTTCATAAGTGCTTACCACTGCCAAGTGAATCATTTTTACACTTCTGCTAATGGCATCAACCACCCTATTTTCTTTTCATTCGATGTGTTTTATTTCGAAATCAAACTCACTAAGGAGAGCCATCCACCTAGCTTGTCTAGCATTGAGCTTTGGTTGATCAAACTTGTGTCTCAACCCACAATGGTCTATCATAAGTACAAATCTCCTACCCAGGAGGTAATGCCTCAACATTTTTAAATCATGCACTATGGAAACCAACTCTAGATCATGGGTTACATAATTGATTTCATGCTCATTCAATATATGGATTCGTTAAAAATTGCATGCCCTTCTTGCGTAAGGACTCCTCCGAGTCCTTCCTTATAGGCATCTATACACATGAGGGAGTCAATATCATGGTTTGCAATCTTCAACATGGGTGCATGGGTTAGAAGGTATTTCAGTTCTTGAAATCTTTCTTCACATTCTGATGTCCAAGTGAATTTAACCCTCTTTTTCTGAAGGGTAGTGATTGGACAACCAATCTTGGAAAATCCTTTTATGAACACTCTATAGTATCATGCTAAGCCCATAAAGGATCTGATATCAGATACATCCTTTGGGGTAGACCATTCCATCATAGATATGATATTTTTAGGGTCTACTTCCACTCCTCCTTCAGAAATAACATGGCCTAAGTAATGAACTTGCTTCTGGAAAAATTCACACTTGCTAAACTTAGTGTAGAAATGATGCTCTCTTAGTACTTGTAGCATTAATTTAAGATGTTATTCATGCTCCTCTATGTTCTTGGATTATATTAGGATATCATCAATGGAAACCAATACAAATCTGTCTAGGAATTTGCTGAGTAAATTATTCATCAAGCACATAAAAGTGGTGGGGGCAATGGTTAGTCCAAATGGAACCACCACAAATTCATAGTGACCATACCTTGTCCTGAAGGTTGTTTTGTGGATGTCTTCATCCTTGATTCGGACTTGATGGTATCCAGACCTTAAGTCAATCTTTGATAAAATGGAAGCACCCCTTAGTTGATCGAACAAGTCATCGATTCTTGGTAAGGGATACTTGTTCTTTATGGTTGTCTTATTGAGTTGTCTATAGTCTATGCACAGTCAGAGTGTGCCATCTTTCTTTTCACAAAAAAGGCTGGTGCTCCCCACGGTGACACGCTAGGTTGGATGTAGCCTTTTTTCATCATCTCATTTAGTTGTATCTTGAGATCAACTAGCTCTAGTGTACTCATACTATAGGGTGTTTTAGATACTGGCACTGCTCTTGGTGCAAATTCTATCGAGAAGTCAATGTATTTTCTCAGAGGTAGACCCAATACGTCTTCTGGAAACATGTCTTTAAATTCTCTTAATATGGGGTGGTCCTCTACGTTTGGTTTGTCATCCTCAAAAGATTCCAACACATGTATTGCGTATAGGGAACATCCCTTTCTGCAATACTTTTTCATTTGAAGGGCTGATATTCGTCTCACCGAGACATGCTTCTAAATCCCTTAGAGGATTATTTTTCTCCCTTCTTCATTTACACATTCTAAATTTTTATGGTAACAATCCAACTTAGTTTTATAAGAATCTAACCAGTACATACCAATAAACAGGTCATAAGACCCTAGGGGAAGTATGTTAAGGGTCGCTTGGGTGGGAAATCCATCCATAATGAATTGGAAAGATGGTATGACCTCTGCTACTTTCCTTTTGGTTCTAGTGGTTCGTTGTACTAACCAGGGCTTAACATGTCTATCTGGTTGTAGTTTACACTTATCAACAGTCTGAGGGGCCACATAACTCAAATTAAAACTAGGGTCACTTAAAATAGAAACTAGATGGTTGGCAATCATACCTTCCATATCCACCACTGAAGCTTGGTGGTCAAATTGTTTATTATCCAAGGTTACATAAATCCGTGGCATGCTCCTAGCCACATCATTGACTGTTATAGCTTCTTGGATGTTGTAGACTCTCCTACTGTTCTGTTGTCTGTGTGGGAAATATCTCAGCAGATGTTCTTCTCCACAACCCCAACATTTCAAGTGTTCTCGCTTTGAGTTATCAGTCTTTCCTGAGGTTTCTCCAAAAGGTTTATTTCCACTTTGGGAGGGGAAATTATGTTGATACACAATTTTAGTAGGAAGGCTCATCCTAGATTTCTCTCTATAGTTCTTAAATCTTGAGGATTTAAATCCCTTCTTCTTGAATCTCGAGCTACTCTTCTTATTCCATTCCTTGTGAGGTTCGGTTTGACCCCCAAACTATTCATAACAATACCTTGCCTTCTGGATAGTATCTTCTAAGGTCTTTGGCTTATCAAATTCAATCTTGTTGACATAGGTAACCCACTAATAAATCGTTGCACTTTTACCTTTTCATCCTTTATCTAGGGTACCTACCTTATCATATCAAGGAACTTATTGATATATTCCTCTATGGTGAGTTGTCCTAGGTTGAGTTCATAGAAATATTTAGTCTTCCTGTCAAAGTATTTCTTTGACAGATATTTCTTCTTGAAGCATTCCTCGAACTGTTTACATGATAAGTCCTTCTCATGGATTCCTTTCACATTCCTAAGGTCTTCCCACCAAATGGAATCCTTTCCGTTCAGGTTGAAGATGGCTATTAGAGCCTTCAAGATTTCAGAGTAGTCATGGACTCTGGAGTACTTCTTTAAACTAAGAAGAAAAGCTTCTTCCTCTTCCCATTTCTTAATATCTCCATCGAAAGAGGGTGGTCTGGATTTCTTGAACTTTTCAGGATCACGACCTTTATAATTCTTTCACTTCTTTCCTTTCTTTTGAGAATGTGAGATAGTTTTGATCCTAGAATATCCCTTGGAGTTGCCAGTTCTCTTTCCATATGACTCTCCCGATGAGTGTCCCCTTTCTCCAGGTTGGGCCTTCCTCGAGGTACTTCTCCTATTGTGGCCACTTAAGAGACCACATTTTCTTATCTCAGGTGGACTTTGACTTCTCTTCCTATGTCATTGGTCCACATGACTAGTTGCGGGTCCATGCTATAGCTACCTTTGTATGTCAGATAAACTCTGTAGCAATACTACATTAATTTCTGTTTGTTTTTATTGCTCCTTTATCAATCTCTCGTTGTCATCCTTGTAAATGTGTAATTCATCCATGAGGCTCCTTACAGTTTCAGCGAGATCCATAGGGGTTTCCACTGCCCTCCTTTCATCAGATTCATTGTCTCTATTGCGGGAACCTTCCCCCACTTCATGGAACATCACCATCCTTTATACTTGTAGTTTCCCACAATTTACTGACTTCTTGAGTGCTGAAAAAAAAATTATCGTTAGCCAACAGTCTATTATTTTACAAACAACACACAGTTTATATTTCTTAAATACACACACATAGTAGAAAGTTTCAGTCTTTTATTGAGTAAAATTTTAACCAGACACTTTAGGAAAGAGGTAAGATAGGGTGTCACCCTTAAAAGTCCTTTAAATAAGGTTCTTACACGAATCTTCCGTGAGCCCAATAAGGCCAAGTGTTGTAACCATGCTCTGATACCAATTTGTAACACACCCGACCCCTAAATTCTCTTTTAAGGGGTGGGGCATCATAATTTCATTTTTGTTAACTATCTCAAATCCTAATTCCAAGATTTATATCATGTCCTTATCATCCAGAACATTCCAACCTCTGCCTCCATTCTCAAAACCGAGCTCAGAACTGGGAGATATACCTCTCCCAAGTCTTCCAGAGTGCCAAGTCTTTAGACTACACGATTATTATGCCATGTTTCCATAGAACATCAATGATTCTGATTTACTTCAGGACTCTATACTTCGACGAATTCCAAAGTACTCACAAACACAAACCTCCAAAGTGAAATCCTTTCAGAGTGTCGGATCTCCTGACACAAGTCCTCCACTACTAACGGTTACGATGAACTGCGACACTTGGGTGCTTCAATGCTTCGGCGTTGAACACCTCTTTACTATCAACGCACAAGATCTCCCAGAGTCTCGAACTCTCGAAGTCTTGTAAGCTTTCCACGTTGCTCCAACCTTCGAGCCTTTTGGACTCTCTACAATACTACACCCCAAATCCTTCGGAGTCCTGAAGTCCCGGACTCTCGGAGTTTTGGTCACTTCACCAGCCACTCTGGCTAGGCGGCCTTATACCGGGGGATGACACATGTAAAGGGATAGGGGTGACATGTGTCACATTCCAATGGGTCTATAGGGTATATGATACACACGAATCCAAGTGACACATAGCAGGTCAAACTTGGGTCCACGTCTCCATGGGTGATGTTGTTGCACCACGTCACTCCAGACTAATTGTCCTTCATTCCTTTTGATCTCACGGCCAAGGTAGGTCCACGTAACCCTTGAGATCAATGACCTCCTCTACTTTGTAACTTTGACGTTTAGGGGATTCTTGGTGTAAACTTCTCCTTTCTCCTGGAGTTGGTTAGCTCCAGGCTGACCACAACCTAGATCGACACACCACACCTCACCACACCTCAATTCCCATAGAGTACCAAGTCTCTAGAATAAAGGATCTAGAGCCACACATCCCCTATATATCGACGATTGAGAGGGATCCCAAAGGATCCTTAGATCCATGGTTCAAATTACTTCGCAACTCCATCCTTTGGGAAGCTAAGGGAGTTTTGACGTTACAACACCCATGTCCTCCCGAGGGTTTTGGATTTACTACCACTCCGTTCTCCCAAAGTAGGACTTCATCGAAGTACCATGTGCGGTTCCCTCCTCCTAAATGATTAGATGGTAGGCAAGGCTCCTAACGATCCCCCCCAAATCTACGATTCTCCTTTACTTCATAACTTCGATCTTCGAGGAGTTTGATGATATGGAATCTCCATTCTCCTGAAGTGGTACTCCATTGAAGTCCCCTCGGCATAGATCTAATGGCTGAGGGAACCCCCGAACATTCTCGATCGGTGGCTCGTGCTACTTCGCGATGGGGAGTTTGATCCTGATTTAGTCGGTAACACAGGTTCATCTAACCACTAAGGAAACTATCTATTGCCGGTTAACTTGCCGGTAACTGAATCTCTAGGTTGATCCAAATTATTTTTAGCACGAAATGAGAGCGGAGATATAATAAAGAAATTAACATAGATGAAATGCATCAGAGATGAAACCATAAACATAGATATACAGTAATACAGGATTTTTATTAATGAAAGAAATGCACATAGACTGTAAAAATACAGAGTGAAAGACTCGCTAGAATGGTGGAAACTTATCTCTGAGAAGAGATGTGATGGCTATTGTTACACATCAAAATTAGTCATTACGATGATGGCCTAGTGTCATCATTACCAATGTCGCAAGTGTCACATTTTGGCCGCAAGTGTCACAAATATCATACTATCATGTTGCCTATGTCGTGTCTTGGACAACATTATCAAGAACATTTAAAAGACACCTCAAAAGACTGGTTTTGAAGAGGAGACATCATTTGACAAAGAGTACAAGTATTTTTCCATGGAAAAAACCACTCAAAAATCAATTTTGGAAGACAACGCTCCCCTATACATTGTCAGGGAGTGCCAACGCTCTGTACCCTATTTTGGGGGAGCATTGCAATGCTCTGTACCCCATTCTGAGTGAGCACTGACCCTTTTTGAGAGAATTTTGGACTGTTGAAGAAAATTAGGGAAGAATCCCCCTCATCTCTGGAGTTGGTTGGATTCGGATCTGAGGTCAAGGCTTGATCCTAGGGAAGATCCACAATTGAAGGAGAAGGATCCTCAACCTATCCCAAGAATATCTTAAGTGGTTAGGCCTCTCCAAGCCTATATAAGGAGGCCTCCTCATGGTGAAAGGAATATACATTGAATTCATCAAAAGTATGATCTCATAAGGGAGATTTATTAGTGAAATTATAGTCATTCTGATTGTGGAACTTTTGAGCAAGGGTCTGGACAAAGAAAGCTTGGCGAAGTTGCTGCATCTACATCATGGTTGTAAGAACTTTGCTTTGTTTTCATTAATATAAATATGTGCTTGGTCTATTTCCTTCAAATTCGTGTATGTTTCATGAATTTGTTCTTTTTGATAGATCTATTTCGAAGTTAGTCATGGTAGGAATAGGAAGTATGTTTTGTCGTTGTTGTTCCTTCAATTGAAGGACTTTCTGAAGAACTTGGAGATCAAGATCAGCCTGGATGGAGCAAGGACAAACGTTATTAAAGGTATTTATATTCCTTTCTTCTTATTCCTCAACTAGTTTAGCTTCATTAGAAGGAATGTCAGTGCTCAACATTTGCACCTTTCTGTCTTGGTTATAGGGGTCTATATCCAAGTAGAAATCCATTTGTCTGCAGGGGGATTCTCCTGTAACAGCTACTCGCATTCACAAGAAGATGATTACAATGAGGCTTTGAAGGCCTTTTTATACTACAAAGTAATTTCAAAAACCCTAGACATCCAAAAACCTAACCCTAGGAGATGAAGCACCAAAAGTCATGTGGGCCCCGTTTGGGTAAGTTAGTACATAAACTTCCCGGGGTCGTAACTTTTTCATACGATCTCCATTTTAGGCGTATGATATCCCATTGGAAAGGTATCATCGAGGAGATTCATTTTGGGTGCTCAATCATTGATTTATCTATCATTGAGAAGATCGATCCTGAAAAACCTTCATTTAGGCCCTCAAAATGGCCCCCGAAGTTAAAAACTGCTAAAGATAGTAAATTGCCAAAATTGCCAGAAAACTATTTTGAGCCAGTCGGAAAATGTGGGTGGTCACCGATATCCACCTGGATCACATGTTACCTTTGACCAGTTTATGACTAATAGGGTTGACAATGCTCCGAAATCCCAAACTTCTGGAGCTTTGAATCCAAAAGGATTTGGCTCCCTTAGGCTTAGCCTAAGGTTCATAGGGGTTGGTCATATGGATTTCATCCACTCGTCTTCCAAACGAAAGGATCTTCCCTTTCAATACTTAATTCTTGCTATCCTTCCCAAGCTTCATCATGAAAGTGTTAAGGACTTGGGCATGATATCACGATCGCACAATAAGGAATCTGAAGGAGATATCTTCTTCAGACCGATAGGGTCAAATTGATGCAATTCTTTCTATCTCGATCATCCTACAAGCTTATGTCCCAATATGCCTCAAGGGATAAGCTGGGGAATATAGACTATTAGTCAGAAGCATAAGTTCATGAGGATATGAGTGCATACACATATCATGACCATTCCACACAAAAACCATTTATAGATACATATATATAAACTCATGCATTTATCCATTATTTTAGTTCAATACACAAAGTATGAAGACACTTATCAGAACTAGAAGACATGATGCGAGTGTTGAACGGGGTGCTCGTTTCCACCCAACCATAGGCTCAATCACTCGTAATAGATTTGCCACTGGCCACCCCCAAGCTAGACCACGATGCTTTGAGATTGAATCTTTTCTTTCCACTCAATGAAAGTTAGGGACGAAGGTTACTCTCCTTCTCTTGGCATAGTAATAGATAGGGACGAAGGTTACTCTCCTTCTCCCGACTCAGTCATAGATAGGGATGAAGGTTACTCTCTATTTCCTGCGATCATAACTATCTCGTTTTCACATTTCTTCCTCGAACCTGAGAGATTAGTCTCTCGTCTCTACACTCTTCGCAGGTCTTCCTCTGCCCACCACACCGTCCTTTATTTCCTTCCTCAACAAGATTGTGTGTGGCCCAAATTTTCCTTCCGTGGTCAAGTCTAGAAGCCTTACAGATGGGCACTCTACCCCATCCCTTCATTAACTCTTGAGGAAATCTTCCCACCTACCGACATGACTGTAATTCATTCCTAGGTCAAAGGGTTGTTCTGATCCTGAGAAATTAAATCCAACAAATTACTATTTTGGTGGGGTTTATCTCAACCATTCCAGGTTCCCCTCACCATCTCTTTCATAGCATCCATGGTCTCTCTTGGAAAACCCTCATTTCAGCAGTCATGCAACACTTATCCATTTTCTAGTAAATAATATAATTTACATTCATTGACCTTTTATACAAAGGTCCATCAAATCAAACATTCACACATATTGAGTTTCCATAGTCTCTTGGCCCATATAGTTATATTTACAAACTGGGGGAAACATGGGTGTTACACATAGATCCTTCTTTTAAGTCGAGTCTAGTTTCAAGGGACAAGAGTGAACCCATCATTTCTTCCACTGAGAAACTAGACATATATTTGGATTCTAATATGGTTGTTACAACCATTTCAAATTTCTTTAGCAAGCTTTTCAAGAACTTTTCTATAATCCTCTCATCTTTAATCTGTTCATGAGTCATCTTGGTCTGGTTCATAACTCCCATCACTCTAGTCATGTACTTGTCAACATTCTTTCACTCAGTCATCTTCAAAGTTTCAAATTGAGTTCTCAAGGTCTAAATCTTCACTCTCTTCACCTTATCGTTTCCCTAGTAGGTTGATTTGAGAATGTCCCAATTTTGTTTTGTTGTTGTTGCACCATTTATTTAAGAGAAAATTGAGTCATGTACTGAATGTTTAAGCCAAGTTTAAGCCAATACTTGGCCTTGTTCTCTTTCTTCCTCTGTTTTGCAAGCGTATTTCATTGTGCATTTGTCATGGCAGCCAAATCTATTGTTATTGGCTCTGCGAAGCTATTTTCTACAAGTTTTAAGTACTCTTGTGCTTGAAGAAATGATTTCATCTGCAAGGACCAGAACTCGTAGTTCTTTCTAAGAAAAACTAGCCCTTGGGTTGACCCAAAACTACTAAAGGTGGTCATTTAATAAAAATGAACAGAAATATAAAATTAAAAAAAAAAAATACCTTTTCCAATGTGCTATGTGCTATCAAACTTTGGGATCATGTGAAGATGCTTTTATCCTCTATGCAATTCAAACCAAAGACACACTTGATCAATAATGAAGGGGATCACTCTTACTATTTTATTTCGTGGCCTCCACAACAATTCCGTGGCACTTTGTTAGGGCCTTAAATGTTTAGGGCTCTCAATGATAAACATTGACAGAGGGTCGTGTCACACCGAAAAAAAAACACAATTCCAAGTGTTATCTTAATGCCTAATCTCGATTTTCCCATTTGAAAATGGGATTCTACAATTTACAATGGTTTTTATGCCCATTCTAGATGTCATGGAAAATGATTCAATTGGCTTAGTTAGGGTTATGATTTCACAAATCAACGCTACACTGATGGAGGCACTGCTGGACGGGAATATGGGAAAACACATGGAATGCCTCTGGAATCTAGGCGCCAAACCTCTCTGTGCATAATGTTTCTAAAGTCTAGAATGCAGTCACCTATACACATTCTTCTATTGAATTATATTAACGACGAGTTCGACCGGACTCAATCATGCGTGGTCCTAGAAATGATGGCGGTCCTTCTACAAAACTACATCAAAATAGCTAGAGAAAATTAAAGCGCCCTTCTTTCTTTTTTAAATTCTGTTCTTGCCACACGATAACCTCGCGTCGGAACCTTAAAAGAACGCATGGAGTAATTTGACCGCCGACCACACCGGAAATTGGGGGATCAGTCCTTGTTTTTAGCAGCACAATTTTTTTTTTTGTTGATCCGATAATACTCACCCACAATTTTTTTTTCCGATCCGATAATACTCACCGGAGAATGGGGATTCAGGCACTGGGATTAATAAACTATTGGGGACGATCTTTTTTAATTGGACACCAGTCCCACTGGGGTCACTGGGAGGTCGGAGAGATCGGGCCACCAGGCTTTGACTTCACCGGGACGCTAGTCCAGAGAGAACTCTCCATGAAAAATCGTTCATTACTTAACAGTTCGTTTATCGGCCACCGGGGAACCTGAACAACTCAACTCAATGCTGGTCTTCGCCTTCACACCTGTGCGGTTATCAGTCTCCTAGGAATAACGATTACAGTAAATCTATAGGTTGCTAATAATAGCGATTTCAATATAGTTCTGTCCAGATCAGTTTTCTATCCACTCTGTGAAGAGGCTTACACCTTGCTCTCTGATACCATGATAAGGCAGAGAGACAACAATAACAAAAACAAAGATGCCTGAAAAATCCTTGGGGGTTTCAGTACCCGTTATAATATTAAATATATTAATATGAATCCAACGGATCTCTAAGAAACTGTAGAAAACTAAATAGAACTCAATGTCGACTGAATTCTAACTTCAATGAAACAGGACAACTGGCACACAATACAACGGTGAGAGTTATGAATAGGGAGAATACTCTAACACCTACATGGTGTGACTAGAAGGAGGAGATCTATATGACATATCAACAACACTACATTGAAAAAGGTAAAGAGTCCATTGTTTGCAAATTAAGAAGTTATTTATCTGATTTCATACAGTTTCGTAGCCTAGAATGTGAATGTGGTACAAAAAGTTTGATCCTTTTATATTGGGATTGCGATTTTTGAGATCCAAATAGGATCATCATGTATATTACAAATATAACGATGTTAATTTCTTTGTTATCATTTTATATTTAGATTTTATATTTAAATGATATGTTATTTTTTGGTAACAATAAGGATGTGATTTTTTTATTTGAAGTCTTATAAGGATGTGATTTTTTATTTGAAGTCTTATCTTTTAGCACAATTTGATATGAAGGATTTTGGGACTATAAAACATATGTTAGGAATAAATGCTATAGTTTTTGTTATGCCCATTTATTTAGTGCTTTGGAATTCTTATGCTATTGTTGTTGATAGCACTAAGATTTTGTAATTTATTGTAACCATTTATTTATTGAATAATATATTCAGTGTGCTTTAGAGAGTAGGGTTTTTCTCTCATAAGAGTTTTCTCAAAAAAATTGTTGTCTAATGATTATATGTTTATTTATTTTTTATTATTGAAACTGTTTTTATTTAATTTATGCACATTGTTCTCTCTCTTTGATTAGTGTAGGATACATTGTGCACCTCTACTTCCTTTTATATTTGACACTCAAATCTTTATATTATTTATTATTTATTTCTAAATTTGTTTAATTAGAAATTGTTGAAATTATATTCATTTCTTGTTCTTATCACAATTTCATTAATATGGAATACTCTAAACACACTCTTTAATTACATTTTATAATTGAAATGATAAATTTTAGAAATTGAAATATTTACAATTTATTTATTTATTAAAAACAAAAATTGCTAACAGTTCATCTTTGAGAATGTAAGTTAATGAGAGTGAGACCATACACCCCACATTCAATTTTTTTTTTTGAGATACTGGTCACAAATAACATTATTTTCCAATAGCAACCATACTAGGTGACCAATGATCTTATTTTATTTCTAAAACAATGATGAAAAAATAGCTAGACATATGCACTTATTTAGGAACAAAAATGTAGCTACAATTCAATATTTAAGTAAAAATGTAAAAGGTTATCAAGCTCTAATGACACATTAAAAAAAACATGAATGTATTGTATATTTTTTATAAACTTTGTTTTGAAATATAAAGTAAACATGAATAGTGTTGGTGAGCAATCAAGGTTTTTGGAAGATAAACATCACACAAATTTAAAAAAAAAATGTAAATGTATTGTATATTTTTTATAAACTTTGTTTTGAAATGTACACTAAACATGAACAGTGCTGGTGAACAATCCAGGTTTTGAGAAGATAAACATTCAATCTTACATTTTGGGGAACCAAGCATTGATCCTCAAAAGTTAGGATAAGCATTGTTTTAGGATGGACAAAACTCCTTTTAACACATTGGAATTATGGATACAATGGATTTTCAGGGAAACTTGAAATGCAATAGGTAGGTATATCACTATTTATGAAAATAATAGTAATATGGAATGGCGTGCTACGTCAAAGGGACGAATTTATGTAGAAATGCATCTAAACAATGGACTAAAGATTTAAGCAATGGGTTGCCTGAAAGTATAGATATTGTAATAGGAGGAAAACAATGCATGTATGAATTGGACTCTGACAAATCTGCTTCACATCCGCTTCACATGTACTAAATGTAGATGATATGGACATATTAAGCAGCCTTATCCTAAGAGGGGTGAGGGTGAGGATCATATTAGATGACGACATTATGAAGATGATATTAGATGAAAACATCATGAAGGTGATATTAGATGAAAACATTAGGAGGCTCATTAAATCATGATAATCTCATAAATTGATAAGGATTATAAATCAATCATCAATCTCATAGATTGGCAATGATAATAAATCAATCATCAATTTGAAGAGACAATAAAGTACATATGCCTTCATCATAAGGACAAGAAACTATGATAAAGTAGTAATGATAAAAGTAGTAATAATAGTTTCACCCAAATATATAAATCTCATATTGTTGTACATAAATATGCATCACTTAATAAAAATCACATTACAACTATTAGAATTCATAATATAATTATTGTAATTTTTATTAATATTATACTTTAAGCAATTGGAGCACTTAAAAGGAAATTAAATTTAATTAAATATTTTAAAATGGTAAAGTATGGCTTAGGTAGATAAAGCAAGTATGGTAATGATTAATGGGTAGAGAAGTCTAAATGCACCACCCTCTCCAAAATTCACACATGTAAGACCTTTATTGTCAATACTAAGTTTCCATTCATATTTAAGTGAACTTTTAATACTTCAAATTTTAAGTGTTTTTTTATTAAGTCTATATGTATAATATGTTTAGTGTGTAAAATAATTTTTTACATCAAATGCATGCTAACTTCAAAATCATCAATTTTTTTTAGTGGTTTGCAAAGTTTTCTTTAGTATGCCACTTTGAAATAGACTATGGATTTTGATTTTATTATATGTGATTTATGGTTTCAAACCACAATGTAAGAATGAAGGAAACTATTCATTTATGTAATGAAAAATGTTTTTAAAATACAAGAAAGGGATTTGTTTTTTACATAAGGAAACATTTTTTTTTCTAAATGAACAAAGTAACATTCCTCCAACATTCTAATTTAAAATCTTTTGAATGATTTCTTCTTAATTCAACAATAAAATTTTCTATTTGCCAAAAACCACAAAGAAACATTTTCTTTTTCTTCAATACTAACGACCTTTATGTATTATGAAGTACTTTTATATTAAATATATTTCACATGAGAAATCATATTGTCTAGTGTATTGTCACAGTACAAATAATCCTAAGCATGGTAATAATGAATATTGATTTGGTCCATATTCATTTAAATGTACAGAAAATGTAAATATACCTTTCATTCATATTTACAACCATTAAAATTACAAGAAAACAGATTTCAAGTCAACTCACTCATAGGCTCCAAACCATTGAAAGTCTCACATGAAAACAATTTTTATTTCATATATTAGAAAGAAATTAAATAGAAAAACATTACAAATAATCCTAAGCACGGTAATAATGAATATTGATTTGGTCCATATTCATTTAAATGTACAGAAAATGTAAATATACCTTTCATTCATATTTACAACCATTAAAATTACAAGAAAACAGATTTCAAGTCAACTCACTCATAGGCTCCAAACCATTGAAAGTCTCACATGAAAACAATTTTTATTTCATATATTAGAAAGAAATTAAATAGAAAAACATTACAAATAATCTTAAGCACGGTAATAATGAATATTGATTTGGTCCATATTCATTTAAATGTACAGAAAATGTAAATATACCTTTCATTCATATTTACAACCATTAAAATTACAAGAAAACAGATTTCAAGTCAACTCACTCATAGGCTCCAAACCATTGAAAGTCTCACATGAAAACAATTTTTATTTCATATATTAGAAAGAAATTAAATAGAAAAACATTAAAACGTTTAAAGCTTTTAAGTTTTTTTTTTTCATTTAAAATAATAAACAATTTCAAACTTGTTGGCATCAATATTTTAAACAAACTTCAGACATGGAATTCTAATAAATACTTAAGGGTAAATAACAACTTACATTCCCAAATGCCAAGACCAAGCATCACCACGCAAGCATCTTTCTTTCAAAAATTCCTTCCATAAAGAGAAATGTCATACATTGAACTCAAACCTTCAATGGAATTGTAATCTCACATTTTTTTTTTTGTGTATTGGGAAAAATAAACAACTCAATTTAGGGAAGCAACAATCCAAAAACTCCCACATTATCCTTTATTAAAAAGGAGCAAGTATTTCCATTAAGAACTCCAAAACTTAACAATAATTGCAAACAAAATATATTTCAGCAATCTTTGAGCATCCACTTTTTGGTTCATAAGCATTGATCTAGATGTTTGAAACCAAATAGAGGAAACTAATATCCAATTGAGTTAAGGAGAAGGGAGAAAAACACTGAAACATGAATAGAATTAAGGAGAAGGGAGAAAAAAAACTGAAATTTGAATATTTCAATTTTGAATGTAACTTTCTTATAACTCAATCCAGTTATTAAAGTGAAAGGGAAAAAGATTATGTGAAGCATGAGATCTTGATCAAAGGAATCTATGAAAGAAACTATAGTTGCCCACATTTATAAAGAGTTGGGGATGTAGGTTTTGATAGTCTCTCATCCAACCCAAAAGAGTCACAAAGTCACATTGGAATAAGTTCATGGCATGTTTTACTTTTCACAGGGCAAGGATGTTAGACTCATGGTTGCCTAATGCAACTAGTTCATGAGGGACTATTCCTCCCTCACAGTGGATTAAGAACCATACATTTTCAAGTTAGATTAGCTTGTTAAGAACCATACATTTTCAAGTTAGATTAGCTTTTATAAAATATAACAAGTGATGCATGGCAGCGTAGTCCCTACCTGGTTGGAATGAGAATGCACTGCGATGGCGGGACCAAGCTGAGACATGTGGGAAGTAGCCTGAAGTATAGGTGGTATCCATGCAGAGGATGACTCGTGGAAGTGTGTCATAAGTCATCCATAATACATTGGGCTGGTAGATGCCCCCCAAGGTTAATATGAGATCGAGGCAGTTTTTTCCTGGGGTGTGTATAGTTCTAACATGGGACTTAGAATTTTTTTGTCTCAATGACTTGAAATAAAGGTTCATGGAAAAAATGACCAGAAATTACACACATTAAACATTCAAATATAATAAACATAATTTCCTGACATCAAGCATAACATTATGAAAGCAGTACACAAAAATTGTTCCCAAATTAGTTTTCTTTGAAATTCATAAACAATTAATAATGTCGGTTACATATTTATGGAATCTGTTCCATATTTCTGGAAATTTAAATGTGTTTGTCATATAGACTGGGATTGGGGCTTTCGTGGACCATAAAAGAAATAAGTACAAGAAATAGGACTCTAGAAAGAAGAAGTGCGTGACGGTAGAGAGGAAGACCTGAAAAGAAGAAATTGGAAGTTATGAGTCTTTGGTTAGAGATTATATTTAAAGAGGTAGAATAACTGGATTGATAATGAAAGAAATATGTGATCATTACAGACTTACTATGAAGCCGATGTGTTTTTGTTGCTATCGTCGATGACCACTGTAATCGTGCCAATCGGTTGTTTCCCTTTGTCGACGAGCTTGTCCATTCTCCGTTGGAGCCATTCTTCAATGTAGCTTCTCATGGGGGCCACGTTGATTTCATCCCAGATTTCTATGTCGAAAAGCGCATTTTCTAATTTCCTTAGATCCATAGAGATACTATGCAAAGCTTGTTCAATTTCTTCATTGTGTGTTGAATAGTGCACTGGCCACTTTTTGATGTCATCACCATATTCAAGGATGTCGTAAAACTTTTCTAAAGACAACCCCTTTAAAAGATCAAGTTGTTCATCAAAGGCTTGCTTGGTCAAGGTCAAGGATTTGAGGATTAAGTTTGGGTCTTGAACCTCATTGGTACTTCCAGTTAAGTCTATTTGGGTCAAGTTTTTGAATAATTCTTCTTTCTCTGATATGGCTTGTTCACATGATTCGACAATGAGCTGCAAGTTCTTAACTTTCTTTTTCCAGCATGCTTTTAATTGTTTGATCTGCTTCAGGGAGGGAAGATCCTCTTGTCTTCTTTTCAGATGCGAGTTGTTGATGGCATGGTTGGAAAAAGGGATCGTCGTCTATTCATAGAAAAGTTATTCATTTTTTAAATTCATCTATAAATGTTCGTGTAAATCATTTTCCCTCTTTCTAAAGGAAGCTATATTTTGTGATGTTTCCCATGCTTCAGTAATTAGATGCATTATTTTCTTGATGTTCTTATCTACAAATGCTCTATAGGATGTGAGGAGGCTAGAGGATCCTTTTAACTTGGCTGCACGGGTAGCAGTCACAGTTTTTTTATAAAGGACTGGAAAACACTGGGGTAGCAATGAAATCCTCCTCCAATTCTTTGATTCAGTTGTTTAGTCTGGCATTCTCCGCTTCAATTCCTCCAATGGAATCATCAAGAGAATTAGCGGTTGCGCAGTGAAATCAGGAGATTTGGGACAACTGCATTTTCCTAAAGTTAATCTCTATACATGATTTTCTTTTCTTATTTGTTACATCTTTCTTTTCAATTATTAAATTTTTAGATTGGCTATCAAAAAAAACGCTCTGGAATATGAAGGATTCATCTTCATCAAAAATGTCGATCTCAACTATTTCCATAGTGGAACTATGGTGCATCGTGTCCTTGGGAGGATAAAATTTTTCAAGTTGCATGTGCTCACTTTCAATTTCGGCTTCTTCCGCATTCCCTACAATGTTTTTCTCTTCTTCGTCAGGGGAAGCTTATGAGAACTATCAATTTTTCCTCAAGGAGGGTTCTCATCTCCTCCTCCGTCTGAATATTTATGGGTTTCTTTCTTACTGGGGTGGGCCATTGAAGTGATGCTCCATGATGTCATGCTCTTGGGAGTGTTGGTCGGAGACTGGACATTCTTCTCACTGGATCCTTTTCCTTGTCGTTTGTACAATTTAGTTGTTCTTTGTAATGTATTTATGTCGCAATTGTCAGAAGCAGAAGTGTTGTCGTCACTATCTCTATCTTTGTTCAGGTGTCTATGGATAAAAGAGATGTTAAAGCCAACTGATAGTAAATGTTCTCGAAAAATCCCATGAGGGTCAAACCCTTTTATCATTTCAGCATATTTTAGGTTCAAGTTCTTGAAATGGCCTATGAATTCATCAATCTTGTTGACGTTTCTGTACACGAAGTCCCCGACTTTCTAGGGAAGAGGAATGAACTATTGTTTTCTCTTGCCATGGAAAAAATGCAACCAGTGGTTTTATTGTCTTGTTATTTCTTTAACAAACATCTTGTATGTGATGTGACATGAACAGAATGCAAGATTTCCCTTGGAGCTAAAGATCATTATTAAATTGTAATTTTCTTTTCGTTCAAGTGTCCCCTTCCTGTCCAAAAACTTGTTTGCTTGGCAAGACATCCATGGAGAATCCTTTCCTAACAATAAATATTTGAAAAATAAGACAAAGTCATTAGAAACCTCATAAAAAAATGGGAGGCCTTGTGCCTCCACAAGGCCTGGTACCAGAATGTTACTAGGTCAAATTCATAGTTTATTTTCTTGGACATAGACAGTTTTGGAAACGGACAACAATGCACTATTGTGAAAATCAAGTAGGAAGACATATAAAATTTATTCTATTCTTTGAATCATGACAGTTGGGAATAGATTTCAATGGAAATTAGCTTCCCCCAATAAAAAATGAATCATTCCTTGACTGTGAAGTACACAATATAAATAACTATACGAGAAATGCTTGCGGGGGATTCCTGTCTCGGTATTCTTATAAGCAACCAAGCAATTTCCTAGAATGGATTTCTAAAGGATCTGATTGCAGCTTTTGTTGAACACACCGTGCTACTGAGAGGGGGGGGTGAATCAGTAGCATAGACAATTAATCCTTTTTAATTTTATTAACCTTATATCACCAATATGCAAATATCCATTCATTGACAATCATGTATTCTATATTCAGTCAGATTCAGATATTAAGATATACTGGCAGAGAAGTTATGTGGATTAAAGGATGCTGATTATGATCTTTAAGTATTTCTCCTCTTTTAACTTTTCTTGTTAATTACTGGAGGGTATTCAACATGTTGTAGATACAGTAACCACAGATATTCAACATCAAGCATGCACATAATAAACACAGGGACACATATTTCACGAGGAAACCCATAAAGGGAAAAAACCTCTTCTTCTTAGGATGTCAGGCAATCTCCAACTACTTTACATCTCATCATCTTTAAGCTCCAACTCAAAGGAGGCTACAACCTCTGAACACAAGCACCAACTTGTTGAGAGCACTAACTCTCACAGAATCCCAGCACCCACTGGGTGGAAGCACCAACTTCCAATCTATCTCAGCACCAACTGAGTGAAGGCACCAACCTTCAAATTCTGCAAGCACCCACTTGCTGAGAGCACCAACTCTCACAGAATCCCAGCACC
>ML778116.1:44305-74882 GCA_009831015.1 Picea engelmannii | reverse complement strand
TCATTGATGCCTCTGCTGACGTCACACATGGTTTGACACGTGTTAGATCCTGCCACGTGTCACTCTGATTTGTGACTTTCATGTGCCTGAAGTGTTGAATCTGCCTGACACCTGTCAACCTCTGATTGTGCCACGTGTCCCTTCGCTGACGTGGTTTGCTGTCGTGAGTTGGATCAACGGTTCAGATCACATGTTGATCTGACGGTTCAGATTCAGTCGGGATTTCGCATATCGCGAAATCGGAGATTTCATTGTAGAGTGAACTTTGCATTATGAAATCCCGATCCCCGAATTGCCGATGAGGCCTCCTGGCTGCCACGTGTCCATACAAATGAACGGTCCATATCCCTGCTTGATTAATGGTTGCGATCAAATCGCGAAATCGCATATCGCGATTTTGGTGTTTTCAATGTTAAGTGATTTGGAGATTTCAAACTCTCGATCGCCGATTCTCCGATGGAGCCTCCAAGATTCCACGCGTCCACACGAATAGATGGTCCAGATCTCATTCTCGATTCAATGGCTGAGATTGAATCGGAATTTCGTATATCGCGAAATCGGGATTTTCGTTGCGTTGTTTTCTTTGCATGTTGAAACCCCGATCCCCGAAACTCCGATGGCTTATCTCCTTCGCATCTTTTGCAGATCTGACGACTGTCGGGTTTTCTTCTCAGATCCTGCGGCTCAGATTCTCTCTTCAATATCCCGATGACTTCGAACTCTATTTTGACTAGATCTTCCCTTTGTCATTCTTTGTCGATTGACCTTCTTAGACTGCAACTTATTTCTTTCGCTCGACCTCGACCATCTTCCTATCGGGTCGACTACCCTTCATCACTTCGCTTGGATATTGCTGTGATATCTTTAGGAACTACTTCCAGGTCTTTAAGGAACTCGGGTAAGAGTTCCAACCCGTTATCATGTTTTTCTAGGAACTGCTTGCATTCTTGTCCTCTGAAGGTCAATGTTGGCTTCGAAAATCTTAACATCTTGCAGAAGACCCGAGGTGACAAAGAAATAGGAGAATGGTCGCGCAGTGGAATAATTCTTTGGATTTAAATATATTTTTCGGCACACCAAGAGCACACCTCCTTACAATCAAAAACCTCAGGGACACAACCTACACGAGCAATTCCAGAGGTCCAAATCACTTCATTTTGGTCGGAATGGGATGAATAGTAAGACTATTCCCTGTACCACTCGAAGTTCTAGTCCTCACGTCCGAAGATATTCACTGTATCTCCACAGAAATGTTTTCGAGTTGCTACCGTAAGTTTACGAGAACATTGGATTTATTCAGACGATGTTTGAAATGAAGAGTTGGAAGGGATAATATAACCCTACGCAAATCTTGGTCCAATGCATGTGAATGGGAGATCTCCTCGAGACTTTCGCTGATTAATGACAATTTCGACAGTTACTGCATGATGTGCTATTAGCATTAAAGACTAGTAATTCCATACATAGAAGTGAGAACGTGGCGGGTACAACAATGAGGAATTAAGGATTGGAGATTTCGTGAACGGGAAAACACGACGACCTGTGCTTGAGATGAACAATCAGAAGGGATAATATAACTCTCCACAGATCTTAGTTTAATGTGTATTAATGGGATATCTCCTTGAGAGTTTCGCTCATTAATGACAATATTGACGGTTCCTGCATGGTGAGATGTTAGCATGAAAGGTTACTAAATGCATATTAAGAAAGAATTATGAAGGTCGCGGGGACAAGAAAGAGCAGTTAAGGAGTGTCTAATTATTGAAAGTGGTTGGGTGGGCCTCAAAATAGGGTTACAAGGTACAACCATTAGAGGTGAGGGCCTGAGGTTCAAATTGTATGTTTCAAAACTTTTTGAGTGAAAAACACATAACACGAAAGAGGGCATGATGGGATAGTCTAGAGGGAAATTTGTATATCGTGGAAGTCCAAGTAATGTTTGCAGGACATGGAAAAATGGAAGTGAAAATGTGAGCCCGCCTGTCCGAGAACCCACAATCGAAAAATTGGCTCAAGTATGGAATAAGGAAACAGCTGGGTGGATTCATTTTCACTAATATATTAAAACTAGTAATATATATCCCATTACGTGGCAATATCTTTTATGCATGTCTCTAGGCAGAAAAGAGAAAATAAGAGAAAATAAATTCATTTAAATTCAAGGAGTCGAGCTTCATTTAAATTCCACTGTCTCGTCGAGCCTTTTTCTTTTTAATGATGATCTGTATGGTTGTTGCATGATGAACTGTTAGCATTAAACCTTGGTCATTTCATACTTTGAAAGAAGGGCGAAGGTGGTGGGCATAGTAAATATTGATTAAGAATTGGAGATTTCATGAACCCTCCAACCCGAGGATCCGCGAAAGAGATTCCATGAAATGGGAAAGTATGGAAAGCAGTCGGGCGAGCTTCAGAATTAGGGTGACAATGGTTCCCCAGGAGACGTGACTTCTCGAGGGTCAAATTGTATGTCTCAGAACTTGAGTGAAAAGTGTGTACCACAGAAGAGGGGATGATATGGGAGTCTCGTGGTCAATTTGTATATGGCAGAAGTGTGGGAGATCTCCTCGAGACTTTCTCTCATTAATGATATGTTTAAGGTTCATGCATGATGAAGTGATAACATTAAATCTTTCCAATTGCATATCTAGAGAGAAGTAGAAAGGTGGCGGGGGCAGGGAACAATAATTAAGGAATGGATAATTATCGAAAGTGGTTGGTGGCAATTCGAAATAGGGATACAAGATACAACCAACAGAGGTGAGGGCCTGAGGGTCAACTTGTATCTCTCGGAGCGTTGCCCGCATAACATGTAACACGGAAGAGGGCATGATGGTGCATTCCTGCAGACAAATTGTATATCGTGGAACTCCAGGTACTATTTTCTAGTCGCGGAACATTGGAAACACAATCCTAAGCCCGCTAGTCTGGGAACCCGTAATCGAAAAAGTGTTTAGGTATGGAATAGGGAAACGGTAGGCCAGACTCGATACATAGTAAATGTACCATGCCATGGAGATACAACCAACTTGCACCTAATTATTGAAAGGAACAACGGACGATTGGGCTCCTGACGGGGAATTCCTGCGGACAAGTTGTATATCGTGGAATTATGGGCATTGTTTGCAAGTTGTGGAAGATTTGAAACATAATTTTGAGCCTGTCAATCTGGGAACCCACAATAGAAAGATTGTCTAAGTATGGAATAGGGAAACGTTGGCCTGGACTTGTTTTCGCTAATATATTGAAATTTGTAATAGCTTTCCCATTACCTGGAAAGATCTTCTCTTCATGTTTCTGGACAATTTGTGTAGGGATAGTTAGTCCTCGAGGCTTTTGCTTATTAATGACAATATTTACGGTTGTTTCATGATGAATTATTAGCATTAAACCTTTGTTGTTTCATATTTAGAAAGTAGTATGAGGATGGACAACACAGGAAAAAATGACTAGGAATTGGATATTTCGTGAACACGCGAACCCAAGGATCCAAAATAGGGTGACAAGGTATCCCAAGAATATGTGAGGTCCCAATGGTCAAATTGTATCACTCAAAACATTTGAATGCATAATGTGTAACGCGGAAGGGTGGACGATGTCGAAGTCCGACGGTCAATTTGTATATGGCGGAGGTCCGGGAGCTATTTGTAGGTCACATAATAATGGAAGTTAATTTAGAGGCCAAAATAATTAATGTTCATTGGGAAGGATGTGATTGTGGTGGGTATGGAAGAGAGCCATAAATGGTTTAAATTTTTTTATGAATTCAGGTAAAGTGAAGCTTGCGAGTTGGAGGAGCCCAGGGTGGAATTGTAGATCAAGGAATATTTTGGGTGCAAGATGTATATCACGGAACAAGTGGAAAAATTTGGCTAAGTATAGAAAGAAATGACGGTCGTTCTAAGTACTGTAAATGGCGGTTTAATGCCTGTTAATGGGATATGTCCTCGAGGTTTTTTTTCTTGTAAATGGAAATTGTTTCATACCAGTGTGTTCAGTTGTCACTAGTAAGACTGTAATTAATGTGCATTGGGAAGAGTGTGAATTTAGTGGGGATGGAAGGCAACGACAGATGATTTGAAACATTTGTGAACCCTGGTAGAGTGAAGATTGCGAGTTTGAGGATTCCATGGTGTAATTGTAGATCATGGAAGTTTTGAGTGCAAGATGTATACTACAGAACAAAAAGAAGCAAGGTTCAAAAGTGCCAACACAACAACTGCGGCCATAAAATTGGCGAAGTGTGGAAAGAAACAACAGTCGGTCGGATTTATCATGTCAAGATATAGATGGATATGAAGATCTATTATCCCGCCAATGCTAGAACCCACAATCATAGAAAGGAGACTAAGTATATAACTAGAAAGCGATAATGGACGGGAAATGGAAAAGGGAAAAAGGGCAAAGTATCTCACAGAATAACATCTATTGTTTGTTTATTAATGCCAATCTTTTCGAACCCTTGGTGAGTTCTCACTAGTAAGATCATAAATTGCAGATCACATAAGTTTTTTGGGTGAAAGATGTATATGATGGAACATGGGGCATAAGTGTTGGATACGGCAAACCCGGGACCCAGTAGTCAAATAATTGGCTAAGTATTGAAAGGGACTGCGGTCGGTCGGGCTCATGGTGTGAAGATATATATAAATATGAGAATCTACCAATCCGTGAATCCAGGAGGTCATGATCATATAAATGTGACTAAATATAGAACCACAAAGGGATAATAGAGGGGGAGAAAACATGGAAAATTTAAAGAGAAAGTGTTTATATTTATTCCAATAGTATTCATATTAATATATCTTAGTCCTCATTGATTTTTCTTATTAATGACGATCTTTATGGTTGTTGCATGATGGTGTCTTAACATTAAAGCTTTGTTGTTTCATATTTGGAAAGAAGTACGAGGATGGTCGGCATAGGAAATAATGACTAGGAATTGGAGGTTTTTTGAACCCGCCAACACAAGGATGCAAAATAGGGTGAAAAGGTCTCCCCAGAAGACGTGAGGTCCCGACGGTCGAAATAATTAATGTGCATTGGGAGGCATGTGATTGTGGCGGGGATGGAAGAGAGACATAAATGGTTTGAAACTTTTTATGAATTCAGGTAAAGTGAAGCTTGCAAGTTGGAGGAGGCCGGGGTGGAATTGTAGAATAGGGAATTTTTTGGGTGCAAGATGTATATCACAGAACATGTGGAAAAATTTGGCTAAGTATAGAAAGGAAAAACGCTCGTTCTGAGTACTGTAAATGGTCGTTTAATGCATGTTAATGGGATATGTCCTTGAGTTTTTTTTTCTTGTTAATGTCAATTGTTTCATACGAGTGTGTTTAGTTATCACTAGTAAGACCATAATTAATGTGCATTGGGAAGGGCGTGAAGTTAGTGGGAATGGAAGGCAGCGACAGATGCTTTGAAACATTTGTGAACCATGGTAGAGTGAATCTTGTGAGTTCAAGGAGTCCACGATGGAATTGTAGATCATGGAATTTTTGAGTGCAAGATGTCTATAACGAAACAAGAAGCAGCAGAGTTAGAAAGCGCCAAACCAGAAACTCCAGCCATAAAATTGGCTAAGTATGGAAAGGAACAACGGTCGGTCGGATTTATCATGTGAGGATATAGATGGATATGAATATATGTTAGCCCTCCAACCCTGGAACCCGCGATCATATTAAGGCGTCTAAGTATATAACCAGAAAGAGATAATAGACGAGAAGAATAAAAGGGAAAAATGTCTAACTATCTCACAGAACAAAATCTATTGTTCGTTTATTAATGCCAATCTTTTCGAACCCCTGGTGAGTTCTCACTATTAAAAGCATAAATTGAAGATGCCAAATTTTTTTTTGGTACAAGATGTATATGAAGGAACAGGGGACATAAGTGTTGGATACAACAAACCTGGGACCTGGTGGTCAGATAATTGGCTAAGTATTGAAAGGGACAGCGGCCGGTTGGGCTCATGGTGTGAAGATATAGATAAAGATGAGAATCTTTTGATATGCGAATCTAGGAGGCCGTGATCATAGAAATGCGACTAAATATAGAACCACAAAGGGATAATAGAGGGGGAGAAAATAGGAAAAATTTAAAGAGAAAGTGTTTATATTTATTCCAATAATATTCATATTAATATATATTAGTAGATTATTTATGGTCCAAATGTAAAGCATCTTCCAATTTGCAGGATGTTGTTCGGTTCATAAATTTCATTGAAACCCATAAGAAATAGAAAGAAAAATAAAATATATGTATATATATACATATGACACAACATTTTTTATATGCACGGATAGTATCAAATAGAAGAAGTTGTAATATATGAAAAATATTGAATATGAACATGACATCAACACATGAGTTTCCTTGTTGAAATAGAGTCATTAATCCATTCTATTTATGGGACCCCATTTCTTTCTTTAAGAATAGGGTGGGTGCCACATAAGTATGGCCTATGAAAAATTATTCTTCCATGTAAAATGTAAGGAGCGAACATAGTAGCCTTTATTTTAATTGAAGTGTTGGGTAGCAGAAAGAAAATCCTGTCATCCATGTTTAACGACACACACAAAAAAAGTACAAAATAAAATAAAAAACAATACTAGAGATTGGAAAACACAATACAAAAAGCTCAAATATTCTATATTCAGATAAACTGGGTTACAAAATATAGTTGAGATTATTTTCCATAATGACTGTGATTGGGGTTGACGCCGAGAAAAGAAAACAAATATGTACAATAATGAAGCATGTGGACAGTCTTTTATAGAATTCAACTTGATCATCAAATGCTTGCTTCATAAAAAAAAATAAGTTTAATATTAATTTTGAGTCTTGGAATTCATTGGTGTTGCCAGCTAGATCTATCCCATCTTTTTGAATAGCTTGTCTCTTCTAGATATGGCTTGCCTGCATTGGTTGGTTATTCAACATTCCATACTTTGCTAAGTGTTAATTTCCCTCTATCATCTAAAACTTGGGGTTTAAGGTGCCTTCGTTGTAATGTTCCTGATCATCGACATCTGAAACAACTTAGAGATGTGATTCAGGCCCAATTCAAAGACAAGGGAGTTATTTTATGTGACGTTAGCTTTGGGGGAAACAAATCTTGTTAGCCAACAAAAGATAAGACAAAACAAAATTCATGTTTTGATTGTTATTCTCCCTGTATTTGATCATCTGTTTGGTTGAAAAGTTCGCCTGAAGATTTGTAAGTTAAATTTCTTTGTTTTATTGCTGTAAATTGGAATGGACGTCCAAGTCACCTGCAAAATGTTCCTTTGTTGAAGTACATATATTCTTCCAGCAACACAGATATGGAACATGTATCAAATGTTGTAGATCACATCATAATATATCTTTCATCGTAGGGGTGTCAGACATCGCGACCCAAAAAATGGTTTGGAATATTCAGAAGTGACGCCAAATATTACTCCATGCCTGAATACACTCAGAAAAAAAATAATAAAATTGGATACTCATGAACGTGAGAAAATGTATGCACGTTTGAATCAACATTCTAAAATTACAGAACATTTTATGCCAAATTTGTAACAGACTTGACAGACAACCAGTTTCTATGTCAATGATTGTTGAGCAAACATTGGATGTAGTAACAAACTCAACATACAATCAAATTTTGATCACTACTGATACTAATGTGAAGTGTAAGAAGTCATGATCCCAGGCTCTAGGTAGTTTCACCTTCAGGCATCCACACTAGCGATGACCCCAGTCTCCAAATAGCTTCGGCTTCAGACATTGACACTAGCAGTGGCAATTGGAACATTGCTATTGAATGCAGTGCGAAAATGCAATGAACAAGAAGGGATGTCACTGTCAAAGCACTTAGACTGCAGGATTGTTAGACCTGCAAAGAACATCGACTTTAGTGTTGCTTTGTCATGACAACTACAATGCTTCTCTGAGTCTAGAAGTCTTTGGACGTTGGGTGTCATGTGCAATAATGACCTTGACATTAGGTACATGTCAAACATCTATTATCTGACATTGCAGTGTTAATGCAATTTCCATAGTGGATGATAGATCGATTGCATTGGCACAAGCAATATTAATTGTGTTATTAATTAACATCCTTGAAGGACGTGAATCCCAAACAAGTCCTGAAACTTTTCGAACAATCGTGTGTTAAAAAAATACATTGTTTTATATTTTAAGAAATAAGAAATTGTATTTTCTTTGTTTAACATTAGGTTGCATAGATAAACCTTTTTAAGTTAACCAAAATTAATATACAGTCAACTCAGATTCCCAGAAGAAATCAAATTCCCTAGAGCTAGAGCTAGTTTATTTCCATCATGTTGGTTAGGATAGAAGGATCCACTACTAGGAAAAAGAAAGAATGTAGCAATAAAATAATTTGTGCAAATGCAAGATGGTGATGGAAGCACTCTATGACCAGGAAGGAACTTACTTCAAGCATCGAGCATTTTTTTTTTTTCAAATATAGGATCCACTATAGCAGAAGAAATGCATTTTCCTTATTCAAAGCAAGGGAAACAATAGGAAGATTGATATTAGGTGGAAACATCTCTGGAACACACGACTACATTAAGGTATCTTCTAAAGAATGAAATAAAATGATTACATGAAGGTGGTAGTAAAAGGTGATTTTTAGAAAACAAATCATTACCTCAAAATGCCAAACTTCTTGTAAAAGGTGGTAGTATAAAGTAATCATCAGAAAGTGTTGCAAAGTCCATAATCCAGAATTCGTTCCCACTAAATATTCCCAGTTACATGTCAATGCAGGAATTATAAACTTTTTAGAGCATCGTTCCCTGTTTATATACCCACCTTCAAGTAGGAGGAGAATATTCTTGCAAAGAGGGGCAAGCTCATCGACCCAGATGCAATCGTATGCATAGAAATAATGAAAAACATGTGCAATAGTGATAGAAATTTGATTTTATGTGGAGTCTGTTACTATATCTAGAGGATGGTGAACAAAATTTGATAAAGAATATGACTTTTTGTCAATTTTGTTACCACACCCAAAAGTAGGTCAACAAACTTTGAAATAGAAACTTCTGCAATTTTAGGATGTTGATTCAACCACCCATATAGTTTATCATACTCGTGACGATCCAAATTTACAATTTCCTTCTGAGTATATGTGTGAATGGAGTAATATTTGGCGTCATTTCTGAATATTCCAGACCATTTTGCAAGCCACAATATGTGTAAATCCTCTGACGAAATATAATTTCTTATGTGGTTTGCAGAATTTGATATACTTGCCAAATCTGTGTGTTGGAAGAAGTTATATAATTCAACGAAGGAGAATTTTGCAGGTGACCTGAAAGTCCCTTTCAATTCCCAGTAGAAAAACAAAGAAGTTCAACACACAAATCTTTAGGAATGTCTTTCAAGCAACCAAAGCATCCAATAGAGGAAGAACACCAATCACAAGATTCCTGATTTTTTTTTTGTGTCTGAGTTTCTGTTGGATAACATAGTTTTTTTTTCACTCAAAGCTAACGTCACATAAAACAATAACCTCATCATTCAATTGGGCCTGAATGGCATCTCTAAGTTGTCTCACATGTCCATGACCAGGAAAATTACAACGAAGGCACCATAAAGCCCAAGTCTTCGATGATAGAGAGAAATGGGAATAAGTATTTAAAATGAATGCTAGAGGATGATAGTATAATATTCCGTAAATATTGGTTTAATTTGTTTTAATGGTAGATTCCCTCAATATTTTCTCTTATTAATGCCAATATTTTCAAAAATGTGTGTTGAATAGTCACTAATAACACGAATTAACATTCTCATATGCAAGCAGATTCTCAAATATGACAACCTGTAATATATGAAAAGTATTAAAGAGGGACATGACATCAAGACCTTTGTGGATGGCACGTTTGTGGATGGAAACATGGTAGTACGATATTGCACTGTTACTATGATGATGCCTTTAAAAAATTAAAATAATCAACATTTTTTGCAAATTCAAAATGGACGCAATTTTTTTTATCAGATTCCATAATATTCGTCTGCTAATGCATTTTAATGGGAGATTTCCTCGATCTTTCTACTTATTAAAGACAATATTTTCTAACCTGTCTAGTGGGTTGTCACTAGTAAAAGCATAATTAATGTGCATTGGGAAGGGCAGAAGGTGGCGGGGATGGAGGGGAGCGAAAAATTCTTTTAAACTTTTCTGAACCTGAGAGTGTGTGAACCCGTGAAAATTTGAATACTTGAATAAGTATGGAAAGGCAGTTTGAATAGATGGAGTCATTATAGGTATATTCAAGCTTCTGATTTTGAGGAGTCCAGGGTCAAATTGTACAACACCGAAGTTTTGGGTGCAATATGTATACCCTGAACAAAGGGAACCAGAGTTTGATATCACCTATCCGCAAACCCGAGTCCATAAAATTGGTTGTATGCAAACAAACTTTGGTTGGTCAGACTCATGATGTGAATATATATATGGAGATGATGATTTTTCAGTTCGCCACCCAGGGAACCTACGAGCACAGAAACAGGACAAAGTATAGAACCAGAAACACATAATAGAGGGGAAGAACAAAAGGGTAAAACAAGCAAGTTTAAAATAAATTCGCTAAGTATGCAAACGAACGACGGTCAAAGTATAGAACCAGAAACACATAATAGAGGGAAAGAACAAAAGGGAAAAATGGGCAAGTTTAGAAGAGGAAAAATAAAGGGAGACAAGAACTTTATCGCTCACACAACAACACTTAGTCTCATAACTATGAAGCCATAGAAAGACATTAACTATGGGATAAACATTCTCAGCTATGAAATATATTTAGAGATCGACAAGCTCTAGTTCAATTCAAAAGAGATGTTATTTATATCCACTGCAAAATTTTGCATATTATTTTATCTTAATAGTAGTTTTTGTAGAAATTTCAATACGAATTAAGTATTTCCTATGATTCTCCTAATCTAACAATTATATGTCATTGTTAAATACATAATCACTTCTACTAATATTCTTGCGGAAATTAAACCATGATCACAAAAGGAAATATCAAGAACACATAACACATAAGTTTTTTCGGGAAAACGTAAAGCTAAAAACCCCACTATCATATATTATGTATATCATAGATCATGAAAAAATCTCATAAAAAACTCTAATCCAAGATCTCTCAGTACAATACAATCGTCTCACGCTGTCATACAAAACTCAACAAATACATGTGTCAATTTCTGTCTCCAAATAGCTTGCCTCCTCTGTGCAATCCCTGCAATTAGAATTCTCACAATGAATTCAAATTGCCTAGTTTACACATGCTCATAAGAATATCCACTGCATGTGTGATTGCATGAGTTCACTTCACTCAAATCACAACTGATAGCCAAACTGTCCCTTTCACCTGTTATCTCAACTGGGTCTCCACTTGATCTGACATGCATGTAGTTAACGACGGTGAATCTTCAGTTGCATTTGAGTTTACTGATTCACTGAACTCTCACTAGTGCAAGTTTAGTTACAATTAGTTCAACTGAGCTTAACTCACTTAACTACACTTATAATTTTGTTACAACTCCAAATCATTCAGTTATAAATGAGATAATAGATTAATATTTATTGTCCAATTTATTCAAGGGAAAAGTAAATTAGACACATGTTTCTTGTTGACTTTTCAATACTCCCTCTCAACAAGAAAGGGATTATCCTTCACTCCAATCCTGTCTCTATGATATTCGAATTTTCTCCTGGTGAGTGCCTTCGTCAGAATGTCTGCATCCTAATCTTCTGTAGGAATGTATTGAAGCAACATGATCTTCCATTGCACAAAATATTTGAGATGATGATACCAGATATCTATATGATTGGATCTGTCATGAAACACAAGATTAATTGAGAGTTTAATGAAACTCTGATTATCACAATAAATCACTGTCAGATCTAATTCAGAACCAAACAAACCAACCAAGATCTTTCTCATCCAGATAGCCTCACATACAGCTTGACTCGCTGCCATGTATTCCACTTCTTCTGAACTAAGTGCCACGTATATTTGTTTCCTACTATACCAAGAAACAGTTCTAGATCTGATACTAAAGATCCCCCCTGATGTTATCTTTCTGTCCGTTGGGCTGCCCACCCAATCTGCATTCGTGAAGCCATGCAACTTCACCTCATCCGTCTGTTTGTACCATAATCCATACTCAGATGTGCCCTTCAGATATCTCAGGACATGCTTACCTGCCTTCCAAAATATTTTGGTAGGCTTAACCATCGCTTGAATTAGTTGGTTAACCACATAGCAAATGTCAGGTCTCATGTTCACTAAATACATTAGCGAAGCCACTAATTGTCAATAGACAGTAGCATCCACTACCTCTCCAAAAGTAGCATCCTCTTCCCTCCAGTTTCCTGGAAGAGGAGTATCCATGGGTTTGCAACCCTCCATGTGAAACTTACCCAGTATCTCCCTTGCATACTTGCCTTGAGACATAAAAATTTCACCATCTCGCTGCCATATTTCCAATCCAAGGAAATAATGAAGAAGGCCCAAATCCTTCATCTTGAACTCCTTTGCAAGGTCCTCCTTGCATGAGTGTATCATCTACTCATCACCAGTCAGTATTAAATCATCAACATAAAGAACAATGATTAAAATCTTACTCTCCACCACAATTTTGTATAGGTTTGCATCTGCTTCACTTTTGGTGAATCCAAGTCCGGTGAAATAGCTGTATATCCGAGTGTACCAAGCACAGGGTGATTTCTTCAGCCCATACAGTGCTCTCTTGAGTCTGCACACATGTGAATCCCTGTCAAAGGTCTCAAAACCTTCTGGTTGTTCAATGTACACTTCTTCCTCAATGATCCCATTGAGGAATGCAATTTTTACATCGATCTGATGAATGCGCTAGCCCATCTGCACTGAGAGTGTAAGGATGGATCTTATGGAAGAGTACCTTGTGACAGGTGCAAAGGTATCATCATAATCTATCCCCTCAATCTGTGAGAAGCCTCGGGCCACAAACTTGGCCTTGTATTTCTCCACACTCCCATCAACAACTTACTTTACCTTGTAGATCCATCTCAAACCTACCACTGATTTGTCGACCGGTCTTGGGACAATTTCCCATGCACTGTTTTTGACAATGGAGTCATACTCCTCTACCATAGCATCAACCCAAATGGGATCCTACACTGCTTCTTGAAAGGAATATGGTTGAGTCACAATAAATTTTCTCATGAGAGCCATGTATCCAACAAATCGATCATGAGACTGTCTCTACCTGCGCTATGAAGTATGGCCTCCTACATTCTATGCAACATATAGTCTCAATCTGTCATCTTCCGTGGTGCGCTTTCTTCCATTTCTGATGGATGGATTTTCTTGAGTGGTTTCCTCCACTCCATGAACCTCCTCATGTGGCTGATCCACATCTTGAGACTCATCTTTAGGAACCAACAGTTCCTCTTTTGCATGCAAGTCTAGCTCCCTCTCAAGCGACTACCGCATGGATTTTCCCTCATGAAATTTTATATCCCGTCGCATAACAGTCATCTTACTGTTAGGAAAATACACACGATAATTATGGGGTGTTTCTTTGTACCCCACAAATATCCCAACTTCAACAGTCAGTTCTAGCTTCTTCATGGCATCCTTGTTCACATGCACAAAAACAGATGAGCGAAAATTTTTAAAATGAGAAACATCAAGTTTCTTACCAGTGAAAGCTTCTTCAGGTGTACCCATACAAGGTATTCTACGAGGACAACGGTTTTTCACATAAACCACAGTATCGCATGCTTCTTCCCACAAATGCATTGGTAGGCCCTAATCATGCAACATCGCTCATGCTACACCCACATTCGTTCAATTCTTTCTCTTCGCGACCCCATTTTGTTGTGGGTTATGAGATGCTATGAGTTCTCTTCGAATTCCTTCTCTGTTGCAGAAGTCTTTGAATTCTTTAGAGATGTATTCTCCACCATTATCTCTCCTTAGATATTTCACTTGCTTCCTCGACTCTTTCTCCACCAATGCTTTAAACTCACAGAAATTTGAGAATGTTTGATCCTTCTTCTGCATGAAGAACATCCATCATTTATGAGAAAATTCATCAAAAAAAACAACATAATACCTATGTTTTTCTGTTGAAGCAACCGAGAATGGTCCACACACGTCTGTGTGAATTCTCTCCAGGATCACCAAAGCACAGTTCTCCTTTTCATGAAAGGTGGCCTTACATACTTTCCCAAGGTGCACCCCTTGCACTGATCTAATTGAACAATTGTTCCCCTTGGAATTCTAGTAGATATTTGCTGCATGATCTTCAAGGATCCATGATGAACATGGCCCAATTGCCTGTGCCATAATTTGCCCTCATCCCGACTCACCACTTTTTTTTCCTTGCCTACCATGGCACCGCAGTCATCTACCTCCATCATGTAGAGATTCTTAACTCGAATCCCTATCTTCTTGACTTGACTCGTTGCTTTATGTCATAGGTAGGATTTTCCACCACTAAAACCAACATCATAGCCTCTTTCCTCCAACATTGCAACTGAGACCAGGTTTTTCTTCAGACCTGGAACATGCATAACATATTTCAATTGAAATGGTTTACCTGACTCCCTCTTAAAGGTAATGGTACCAATACCAGTCGCACTGTATCGTCCATCGTCACCCATCTCTATATGCATTCTAAGATCTTTCTCCTCCAAGTCACTGAAAGACTCTTTATCTCTCGTCATGTGGAAGGAAGTGCCACTATCCAAATACCTCACTGATCCTGATGCACTTGAAACCATGCATGCGATCAAAGAGAAGTCAAGTTCAAATTGTGAGACAAGAGCCTCACCAATTGCAGCTCCATCAACCGTCTTGTTCTTCCTCTTCTGCGGACAGTTAGTAGCGAGATGCCCATGTTTGTGACAGTGAAAACACTTCACTTTGGACAAATCTAGCTTCTTGACATTAGACTCGTATTTTGAATGGAATTTCTTCCCTTTCCCTTTCCTTACTTTGGCAGTCAAAGCACAATCCTCTTCATCATCACGCTTTGATGAAGATCCATCTCTAGTGTTCTGCCTGAACTCCTCTTGCACTAGATCCGACCATAGTCATTCCCAATATGGCAATTTTTCCCTTCCATTGACAGAGTCTTGATAACAGTGCCAACTCTTGGGAAGTCCTAGGAGAGCCAAGCTCACCAAATCATTAGCAGCAACTGTTATTCCCACACTTCCAAGATCATCCCGACATTGGAAAAACTTCGTGAGATATTTTGGAATGGTGTCACCCTTCTCCATCTTGGTCTTCTTGAGTTTATCTTTGAGCGCCAATTTCCTATGGTCACAACTGTTTTGGAACAGATCCATCAAAACCTTCCACATTGCATGTGCTATGGCTTTCCTATGGAGACTTAAGACAATGTGGTTTCATACTCCCTCCAACATAATCCTCCTCACCTTTGCCACTTTATTTTTCCATGCATCAAGATTTGCAGCGTCTGTCACATCCGTCTTAGGAACATCTTTGTCAATGTATTCCTTCAAGCCTTTGTCTTCGAGTACTGCCTCCATCCTATCCTTCCAAGCAATGTATTTCAAGATTCCCTCAAGTGCATACTCCCACCTCAAGCCATTGAAATCTATTTCGATCTTGAATCAACTGTAGCACCAAGAAAGTCCTTATGCAAATTCGAATTTTATCCAACCACAAACTCAACTACTACAATCCTTCTTTCCCTGGGAGGTTCACACCTGACCAGTTACTAGCTTGACCGAAGTTCCCACCTCACCTATGTATAGCCTGCGAACCTTAAGAGAATGTTCGCACTATAATTCACTGTGCAGTGAGGGAAGTTCACACCTCTCCTTTGAGCAGCCTGCGAGAATCCTAAGGAAGTTTGCACCTCTCCTTTGAGTAGGGTCCGATAATTTCTACTCTAATAAATGTGTGAAGTTTTCAATAATAAGGTTCGCACCATGCCAGAGATGGGACCTGTGAAAATACTATTATTTTTGCACATCACTTCTGTGGCTCCATGGGTATCAGTGGCTCTGTTACCATGTAGAAATTTCAATACAAATTAAGTATTTCCTACGATTCTCCTGATCTAACAATTATATGCCACTGTTAAATACAAAATCGCTTCTACTAATATTCTTGCGGAAATTAAACCATGATCACAAAGTGAAATATCAAGAACACATAACACAGAAGTTTTTCCGAGAAAGCGTAAAGCTAAAAATCCCACTATCATATATTATGTATATCATGGATCATGAAACAATCTCATACAAAACTCTAATCCAAGAGCTCTCAGTACAATACAATCATCTCACACTGTCATACAAAACTTAACAGATACATGTGCCAATTTCTGTCTCCAAACAACCTGCCTCCTCTATGCAATCTCTACAATTAGAATTCTCACAATGAATTCAAATTGCCTAGTTTGCACATGCTCATAAGCATATCCACTACATGTGTGATTGCATGAGTGCACTTCACTCAAATCACAACTGATGGCCAAATTGTCCCTTTCACCTGTTATCTCAACTGGGTCTCCACTTGATTTGACATGCATGTAGTTAACCATGGTGAATCTTCAGTTGCATGTGAGTTCACTGATTCACTGAACTCTCACTAGTGCAAGTTTAGTTACAACTAGTACAACTGAGCTTAACTCACTTAACTACAATTATAATTATGTTACAACTCCAAATCATTCAGTTATAAATGAGATAATAGATTAATATTTATTGCTCATTTTATTTAAGGGAAAAGTAAATTAGACACATGTTTCTTGTTGACTTTTCAACAGTTTTTTGGTGACCCAACTATAAAATCATGTTCCAATTTGCGTTTTCCAAGTGGAGAAGTGTTTGTGAAGAAACTAGTATGAAGAGGCTTAATTCTAGTTGTAGGGCCTCAAATATGAAAATTTGATTCAAACAACAATAAGCAGGATCCAACGATCCAACGAGAAAGCGTCAACTAGTCAACCAAGAATGTCGGGGAAGAACAATATTGTCCAAATTCACTGCAGACAAGATTGTATAAAAAAATCGGAGGAATATATTGTAACACAGCTGTTAAGAAAACATTTCATGTTGTGAGGCCTGGAAGGTAAACATGAAATATCGTACGGACCGTGCAAAGGGCTCTCACTATGAAAACATTTAAGGAAGCTATAGTTTTACACTGTTGGCAAACTGTAACGATCCCCTCGACCAAGATGAGGCTAGGGAACGCCACTCTAGAGAAACCACTCATGATCTAATGCCAGTCAGTAACATTCCCAGTCATCTTGATGGGACATGCTACTCTAGGGAACATCTTTCGTTCCCATACTGTGGAGCACACAGTGGCATACCCAGTAGTCAACTAAGCAATGCCACCTAAATTTACTCTTTAGACTACATGCAACTAAAACATATACATATAGCATGCTCATGGAAGCTTTACATCTAATCTTAAACAACAATTACTTTCTGTAACATATGACTTCTATATTAAAATAACAATAATTACCGATATCCACCATTTACATGAAAATACCCATAAGCACACAAGCAATTACAGTCACATATATGATAAAATCGTAACATAGGCATGTAAATAACAAAACAACATATCCATATTTCATACAATTGGTACTTATCTTAGAAAGGCTATCACCAACTGCTTACTGACTGTCCACAAACCTCCCAGCCATAGATTACACTGTTCATCACTCTTAACAGTGAGTCATCCCTGAGCTGGGACTGAACTCCACCCAGGGTAAAGGGATTCCTATCCAGGCTAAGGCTCATGGACAATAGGAAAGACTCCATCTCAGGTGCTCACTCAACTAACAGCCTACAACCTCTCATTCCCCACATGCCTGTCCCACCCAAGGAAGTGTGCCCCTTCTCTACTCAATAGTCCCTCAACTGCCTCACTTCCCTTCAAGGCCTTCAACAACAGGCCAGACCGGAAGTGTCAGAGCACTGTATATGTAGTTTAGCACCTACAAAAATTAATCACCAACAATTCTCTCGCTCAGAGAACTGCTCACGGGCATCACAACCCGTTTCTTCAATCCGGCTCCAAGCTAACCATGTACACCAACCAAAAGGGATAGGGAAATAGGTTTTGGAAAGGTGGAATGGTTATCTCAAGGATAACGGAATGTATGAGTGAAATGTTCATGGATTCATTTACTGGATAACTGAGTGTGTTTTGGAATCACTGTGAACTCTTTGTGAAAAACGATGGTCAGCCTGCTGGTTTTCCTCCCCCCTTCTGTTCGTAAGCTATCTCTGTGTGAGAGAGAAGCACCCTGAGCTAAGTTTCCCCACGATATGAATGCATGTCCCCAACTTGAAACTTGTCATATTAGAAGTTACTTTTGTCCACTTGTCTGAAACTTTAGAACTTAGGATAAAATTATCCATACTTTATGTTTTGGGAAATATTAATATAATATTCCCTTGACTTTTGGCCCTCCCTTTCCCTAACTGGTGAAGTTCAATCCCCCATCTCTTTTATCGTGGTCGGTCTGCACACAGTGATGTATTTTATATTAATCATGAGACATGTACAAAGTAGGCACATTGGGCCTTTAACATCTAGGCGCGCTGGCCTAATTCCAGGACATAAGCATTTCGGCTCATAATACTGGCTCACCAGCCTATAATGTTGATTATATACACAAAGGTTCACTGACCTTAATATTGTGAAAACTTAGTTACTGTGTGTTGTATCCTCTGTCTCTAAGGTTGCATGCACCTTAGTTACTAGGCACGGTATTCAGAAAAGTGCACATTACATCCCTTTACTGCATGGTATATGCATGCACCATGCCATGAAAGGTGTATTACAATAATGATGTCTCAATAGTTCACTAGCTTAAATGTACTTGGATTATATTTACATTTGGGTTTGGTCGAGGGATATTACAATTGTAATATCCCTCGGCTGAACCCAAATGTAAACATAATCCAAGTATATTTAAGCTAGTGAGTTGTTAGACATCATTTTTGTAATACACCTTTCACGGCATGGTGCGTGCATATACCGCGCAGTAAAGGGATGTAATGTGCACATTTCTGAATACCCCGCGCAGTAACTAAGGTGCGTGCAACCTTAGAGACAGAGGATACAACACGCAGTAACTAAGTGCATGCAATATTAAGGTCAACGAACCTTTGTGTATATAATATACATTATAAGATGGTGAGATAGTATTATAAGCCGGAATGCTTATGTCTTGGAATAGGGCTAGCGCGCCTAGATGTTAAAGGGATAATGCGCCTACTTTGTACATGACTCATTATTAATATAAAATACATTACTGTGCACAGACCGACCACGACAAAAGATATGGGGCACTGAACTTCACCAGTTAGGGAAAGGGAGGGCCAAAATCCAAGGGAATATTATATTAATATTTCCTAAAACATAAAGTATGGATAATTTTATCCTAAGTTCTAAAGTTGGGGACAAGTGGACAAAAGTAACTTTTGATATGAAAAGTTTCAAGTTGGGGACATGCATTCATATCATGGGGAAACTTAGCTCAGGGGGCTTCTCTCTCACACAGATAGCTTACGAACAGAAGGGGGGAGGGAAAAACCATCAGGCTGACCATCGTTTTTGACAAAGAGTTCACAGTGATTCCAAAACACACTCAGTTATCCAGTCAATGACTCCATGACCATTTCACTCATACATTATGTTATCCTTGAGACAACCATTCCACCTTTTCGAAACTCGTTTCCCCATCCCATTTGGTTGGTGTACCTTGTTAGCTTGGAGTGGGATTGAAGAAGCAATTTGTCAGGCCCATGAGCAGTTCTCTGAGTGAGAGAATTGTTGGGGATTGATATCCGTAGGTGCTAAACTGCAACTACAACGCTCCAAGACTTCCGGTTCGACCTGTTGTTGAAGCCCTGGAAGGGAAGTGAGGTAGTCGATGGACTGTTGAGCAGAGAAGGGGCACACTTCCTTGGGTGGGACATGCATGTGGGGAATGAGAGGTTGTAGGTTGTTAGTTGAGTGAGCACTTGAAACATAGTCTTTCCTGTTGTCCATGTATTATAACCGTAGGTGCTAAAATGTAGCTACAATGCTCTGAGACTTCTGGTTCGGCCTGTTGCTAAATCCTTGGAATGGAAGTGAAGTAGTCGAGGGACTGTTGAGTAGAGAAGGGGAGCACTTCCTTGGGTGGGACATACATGTGGGGAATGAGAGGTTCTAGGCTGTTAGTTGAGTGAGTACCTGAGACAGAGTCTTTCCTGTTGTCCATGAGCCTTAGCCTGGATAGGAATCCCTTTACCCTGGGTGGAGTTCAGTCCTAGCTCGGGGGTGATTCACTGTTGAGAGTGATGAACAATGTAATCTATGGCTGGGAGGTTCGTGGACAATCTGTAAGCATTTGGTGATAGCCTTTCTAAGATCAATACCAATTGTATGATATATGGATATGTTGTTTTGTTATTTACATGCCCATGTTACGATTTTATCATATATGTGACTATGATTGCTTGTGTGCTTATGGGTAATTTCCTATAAATGATGCATATCGGTAATTACTGTTATTTGTAATATAAAAGTCATATGTTACAGAAAGTAATTGTTTTTTTATGTTAGATGTAAATCTTCCGCGAGTGTGTTGTATTTATATGTTTTAGTTGCATGCAGTCTAAAGCGTAAATTTAGGTGGCATTTCTTAGTTGACTACTGGGTATTACAATGTATGTTTCGTAGTATGGGAACAAAATATGTTCCCTAGAGTAGCATGTCCCAGCCGGATGACTAGGAATGTTAATGACTGGCATCAGAGCATGAGTGGTTTCTCTGGAGTGGCATTCCCCGGCCTCAGATTGGTCGAGGGGATCGTTACAGTTTGGTATCAGAGCCACAGTTCAACACTAAGCTTGGATGGTCCAGAAGGGTGCAATTGAAGAGAATATTCACAAAAAAGTAACTTCGAAGTGACCAGAATTAGAGTCATATAATGTCCTTGGAAAAGGTTGGCGTATTGGCGTGCATGGTAAATTTGGCACTGCTCGGGAAACCGTAGCGTGCCAGTGTGCATGGTAAATTGTGGCGTCACACAGAAGATTATTATGTGTAAGATGCATAAGCTCAAATTAGCCTTGTGCAGTAAGCACACCCATAGTAAGGTGCACATGGGGTGCACAAGTTTTTCTTAACGTAGAGTTTTGTTGGTACGTGCATAAGTATCAGTATAAGTTATTTTGTGACGATGTATTCAGTAGTGTGCACAAATATTTGAGCAGGAAGGAATATGTTAAACTTGACATGGTGCATTCATAGGATGAAAATGCATGTGGAATATCAGTGCACAGTAGATTATGGCGCACAACGCCAGAGTACTGTGCGTAAGTAGTCGGTATGATGAAGAAGAAATGCATAGTAGATTTAGGTGCATGGAGAAGTGTTTACCTTGTAATATTTCTATACACGATAATATAAATGAACAAGTCAAGTTAATGCGCACGAATTCGTTTGGAAGGTGAGGAGTCTAAGTTTAAATTGCATAATAATAAAAGAAAAATAAACACATAACCGCATTAATCATTAATTAAAAGGAATTCCGAATTTTAATTTCTTTTGATTTAGACAGATGAAAATAAAATATAAGATTACAAGAAAAACTTATTATAAAAGAAAACAAGAGTCATAACACCACCAGATAGAAATTGTAGTAAAACATTCTAAAATCCATTTCTGTATTTATATAATCATGTTAATCACAAAATTACAAAAGGGCGATGACAATAGTTAGCCTGTTGTAAAAGGGGTCGTTGAAGTAAAGGCTTATCATCTCTTGTATTATTTACCTCCACTACGGGTTGTTCAAAATTCCCTGAGACATGTTTATCTTAGTTGAAGACTTACTTCATCTTAGAGATCTTCGCCTTTAAAGAAGGGTCTAACCAGACTGATTGATTTTCTCCAACGCTTTCGGCCGCTTCAACCGTAGATTCCTCCTTCTTATGTCGCTTACTCCTTTTCTTCTTAGTGGTTGGCATGTTGATGACTAAATCCTTTTTAATGGGATTCATCCTGAATTCCAATCGCGAGTCCATAAACAGCTCTGTGTGGAACCTAGTTGCTAGAAGGTGCACAAGGACCCTTTCCTCATTATTCGCAAGAAAGCCTAGCATGTTGCTCGAATAACCAGTTTCACTCAACTTAGCTTTGTCCATGTATCTCAAGTTGGGGATACCGAAATGTGTCTTTACAGAGAGCAAGAAGTCAAGCATATTAAAGATTACTATGGTTATGGATACGTAGGTATCTTCATACTTGGGGAGTGGTAATTATAGAACTCCATTTTTGAAGCATGGACATATTACATATAAAGAGCATTGGGTTGCCATGCTCAGCCAATCCATTTTGAATGATTAGCTTTTGAGTTTGTTACATGGCAGTGTTTAGATTACGTCACATGGTTGTGAAGTATCGAATGAATGAAGCAAGGTTATTTGACTAGTCGTCGCCCACTCTACGAGTGGTGGATTTGACATGTTGAGACACGTAATACCACGTCCTAGCGAAAGTGGTGTCGACAAAACCACCTTCTTGCGCAAGTGTGTCTCGGAAGGCACTGCACGTTAGCGTTCTCAAGACTTGGGTCTTATCTAGAATTGTCGTGGTGATAACACCAGGAAATCGAGAGTGATAATACTGATGTGTAGGTTGAATTGAAATGGTACATATTCTCATGAATTGTTGGGTTGTTAGTCTGATTAGTTTCGATGGCTGCACGTTTTGCAGAATTCACAACAACTCGGTCAGGTCAGACCAGTGAAGAGTCCATAGGAATGGAAGAGGCACTGGGGAATTACAGTAATCCAGAGGAGAGAAGGGGGATGGATGTCCATTTGGGAAGGGAAGAAACGAACTCCAACGAACATGGAGAAGAAAGGAATGAAGATATGAATATGGCTGAGACCATTAAGAATTTGCAGAAGGATCTCCAAAGCCATAAAGCTTGTTGAAACAGATGTTGGATATTTAATCTCAAAGATAAAAAAAAAATTGTATCTTTGAGCCTTTGCATCATATAAATTTTTAAAGCAAAAATTTTCATCTCCGGTGAATTCAAAATGCCTTTGTGGTTCATTTGTGGAAAAAGAATGGTTAAAATTTAAACGAACGTACGTTCCAAAAACTTGTTCAAATAATATTTTAAACGAACAGTAATGATAAAACTTAAGAAATGTTAAATTCATATCGGGATATCGGGATTCGCTGTTTTGAAATAACAATTTTCAATACAAATCAAATCACGAAACCCCGATCCCCGATTTCCCGATACATTAATCCTTGATCAATTCATCATTTACTTAAATCACATTTAAAAAGGGTTTTAAAACTTTAAGTTAATCAAATCGGGAAATTGCGATTCGCGATTTTGCAAGAACAAATAAACTTAACATCATATTCTCCGATTTTTCGATCCGCGATTTCAATTAATTCTTAAGTAAGGTTTAAAGTTAATTTAATTAATGTTAAGTATGATTAAAACTTAATCAAATCGGGAAATCGCGATTCGCGATTCTGCGAACAGTAATTTTCATATCATCAAATATCTCGATTTCCCGATCCTCGATTTCCCGATTTCCGATTTCTTGATTAACGAAATTACGAAAAGCTAAGTTGGATTAATTAGGATATTAATGGGTTTTACCTAAATTAATACATCGCAATTTTGGCGATCGGGGTTTTGCGATGACTTATTTTCTTGACATCGAAAGCCCCGAAACTCCGATGAAAGTGTTTTCAATTTTAAGCCAACGTTAACGTTAATTAATCACTCTTCAAAACAAAGATTAAGGTTTTAAAATTTTAATAAATGAATCATTAATGCGATAATTTTTCGATTTGGTAAGTTTCTATCATATTTAAAAATATCGCAAGAACTCAGGTACAAACATTAAATGAAGATTATCGGGAATATCTTTTGCATTTATTTCATAACATACGAACAAATCTCGAGGATTTTACGATATATTCAAAATAATTTTTGAAACGTTTTACATTATTTTGAAGCTGAATTCTTCTCTGTTACAGGTATTCGAGCGAACACAGAGTTTTCCTCCTCTTTTGGGCTATTCCATAATTGGCAGTTTTGCTTGCTCTGGAATCTTGCTGCTGAGGTATTGAACAAAGAGCTGGTGAACATACAATCATGGCAGCTAAAAAGGCTTCAAAGAAAACCGAAGAACAGCCGGAAGGCGACATCATTTCAGACACTTCTGTAGCTGGAGTAGTTCACAATCTTAAATCATGGGCTGCAATTGTAGAGAAAATGGAGAATGAACTTTCATATTCTGACAATGGCACAGACAATCATCTCCGAGACATCGCCAAAACAGGTCTTCATAAGGTTGCAGCACGTCCGAGACTGTTTTCATATACAGATATGATTACCTGGGCACTGGAGAAGGTGGACATTCCGACAAGAAGTATCCTAAACGAGCAAGGAGCTGTTATCGGCTCATTCAGACCCGAACATATACAAGTAATGTATAAGCTATCTCCAAATTATAGGCACACTTTTAATAAAGAATTTGTAGCTGCTTTTCAACAAAAAGAATGTGTAGAAGGTGGCCAAACATATTCTGATATGATAAAAGGATGGGCCAGAGATGAKAACAAATTTAGGGCTGATGCACATGGGATATATGCCACTGTTTCGTTGAATGAATACATGGTGTATTTAGGAATGATGTTATGTAGACTCTTTGGAAGAAAAGATCCATTTCATTTCAATGCAGACTGGACACCATTTTTAGAAGAGGTTTCAGAAGGGCGTAGTTTTAATTGGCATAAAATATTATCAGATAACATTGCCTCAGAAGTTATAAACTACAAAACAGCTAGGGAAAAGGGACAGCCAGTGGCCTTTTATATGTCGGCTTATATAATGGATGCTATTTGCTTTAAGACTCCATTCCCATTGATGAATTGGAGTTGGGATCCTTCCTATGCAGAGCCTGTCCATAAGTATCATTTGGCTCTGTGGGAAGACAATGCCAAAGATAATTTTTATGAGATATGTCATTATTTTATAATTCCTCTACACAGAATGTTCTTCGGATGTGAACCTCCTCGGATTTCACATACCATTATAGAAAATCTTAAGACAGTGGCTGATTGGTTCATTGAAGAACATTTCTCATATGTTAGGGTTTATGGATGTTCTATCCCACCACATGCACTCCCGAAAATACTTCCAGATAGGTTAACTTGCAGAGAAGTAGCTTATCAGTTAGTAAATGGCGGTATTGGAATTGAATTAAAAGCTCAACAGAAGAAGTCATGGCCGCATTTTCTTGTTTATCTAGGAAAATTTGCTTTATTAAACTTTGGTGATTCTAAGGCAGAAGCAGAATCATTGAGTGAAGTAAAATTAGTAGATATAGAACACAGAAAACATGATCCATATCAAATTATAAATCGACATGTTGCACAGTGTGGATTGAAAGCATATGAACATGAAGATTCGTTTTATGATGATATTTTCAGAAGTGCTAAGTCATATGATGAAGTTCAAAGCAGGGTGCAAACCTTGTCACCTGATGCACAGGTGGGGTTTGCATCTTTCCAAAGAAATAGAAAAGAGTGTTTACCAAAGATTTTGCAGGGTGAAGTATCGACATCTGAGTAAGTGTCAGAAACCATTCCTCTTGGTTTCGAAACTATTATTCAATATGATACAAGTAATAAAGGTAAACTGAAAGATTCTGAGAGGCCTCCTGAAAATACAGAAAGTTCACAGAACAAAGAAATAGAAACAAAAAAAGGAAAAGGAGTAGAAACAAATCCCATACACCTTGATGATATTCCAGAAACAGTTGGGGGAACAGCTTCACGGGAACTTGGGAGTCCCATAACAGCATTAACCCCACTACAAGCTACTTTTGGAAATCCTCACGAGGGAGCTCTGTACGTGAGTGATTTAGAACCAATTAGTAGAGATGACATACCATCATCGGATTATTTTTTCAGCAAGAAATGGAGAGCTGTGTTGAAACAAGAATTACATCCTGTAGTTGAAAGGATAGTTAAAAAACACAAAATTATTATTGATGGAAAAAAGCTAAAAGAAAGTGAATTTGCTACAGAACTAGCAGGGACTTTGGGAGCCGTAGAATCGGCAAATATGTACTCTGTAGGAAATTTAATCACCATGATGGAGCAGAAAGATCAGGAAATTACACAGCTACAGGACAAACTGAAAGAAAATGAAAAATTGATTTAATGGGGTAGACAAAAAGGTCTTGAGCAATCCAGGCTCAAAGATATACAGGAAATTCAAAAGTTAAATGAAAATTTAACTGAAGCAAAGCATATGATTCAAACTACCCAAGAACAAGTGCAGGCACTAGGTAATGAAAATAAATTACTGCAAGACAAGATCATTTCAATTGCTAACCAAGTGATCGGAATAGATCAATTCAAAACTAAAGCAGTTGAGATATATGCTCATATCCAGGAAGAACAACAAAAGGTATTTTGCAATCTGGAAACCATCCAGAGTTATTTTCATGAATCTAAAAGATCCTTGGATGAGGCCGTGTTAAAAGAAATGGAAGCTAAAGCGGTAAGAAATTCTTTCCAAAAGATACTCACTGCTTTACAGAAGGAGGAAATTGGAAAATCACAAAAGTTATCTATTGCAGAGCAGTTAAAAGGAGATGCAATGATAAAAGTTTGGGAAACAAACTTGGAAGGTTATAAAAAGATCACAAAAAATGTAAATGAAGAATGCCAAAAGATTTTTGATTCCATTGAAAAAGAGTCAACACATATCGGGACAGATGGATTATCCAATTCATTAGGAGAGATTGACATTAACAGGTATCAACTGAAGGCAAAAGAGGAACTGGAAGAGAAAAAAGATGAAATTTCAAATATCAAAATAGTCAATATGGCCGAAATCGAGAAGCTAATGATAACTTCCAGTTCAAAACTAGAAAAAGTTAAATCTACAGAGAAAGTGATTGCAAACCAGATGCCAGGATTACAAAGAAGCTTCTTCTCCTTTGAAGCAAACGAGATACCCAAGGCTCCTAAGGCTTTGGTGAACTTTTTAGAAAAACATGTTCAAACAACTGAAGCAGATAAAGAAATTTTTTCTACTCAGAGTTAAAACTTTGTAAATATTTCTATTTTTAGCGTTTTGTAATAAATTATAAACGGTTGACATTATTCTATTGCAACCGAGAGATTAGGAAGTTGGTTAGTTACCAACGAAAATTTTGGACAGAAATGTATAAATATAATTTCATGAGGCTGAAACAGGGCTTCGGAAATTTTGGGCAAAAAGACAATTTTGTACGATCAGCTTTAAAGTTTATCAGAATATCATTCATAACAAGATTCTGGATCTTGTCATTTAGTGACTATGTTTCTATCCTTCTCTAGTTTCATTTGTTAAATCTTCTTCTTAATGTGCATTTCTAGCAAGTGAATCAATTTGGAATTATATGCAATTATTGTTTATAGTACCAGATTGGTTTGGATGTCGAATGTGTTACAGTTTTTCCTCTGGAATTATTTCAATAATTTTAAGACCTGTAACCTTTTGTTCCTTAATATTTTCTTTTGTTAGAAAACCCACGTTCCTTTCTTTATTGTAATGGAAATATAAGATTCTTTCCAGATTAAAGCCTTATATTTATCTGTGTCATGTTTCATTGTTTACAATTTCATAATTGTCACTGAACCAGGAAACGGCCTTGCTTGTGTCTTCATTTTCTGTTTCAATTTTTAAAGTTGTTTTATCAATATCTTACCTGAATGTCTGAAGTAACCAATTTATAAAAAACCCTTTTATAAAAATATAAAAAATCAATCACCCATGACAGTTCCTAACGGAAGACAACCAAACGTAGAACCCAGTTTACAAGATCAAACCAGCATTGCATTGAACCTATTTAACACCATCTTACAAACTACAACAAATAGAACCGAGTTAGAGCGATCGTGGGCAGCGATTGAACGCGACATAACCATCCAGGAACAAAGGGAAAAAAGACAGAGACAGTTGAGAAACTGAATTTGATCTAGTTTTCTTTGTTTCTTTGCTTTAAAAGTATTATCATATTTGGATGCCTAGACGGTGTGTTTTATAGCCTTAAAACACAAACTCTGGAACAACATCTTTTTGGCGCCGTTGTCGGGGAATGAAGTAACGAATTAATTCCCTGGGTAGAATGACATTGACACTTTCTATCCTTGATAGTGAACAAGAGAAGAAAACTTTATAAGGCTAATCATCTTTCACTTGGCGACTCCACTTACAAATAAACTGGCTAGTAGCCGAAAAAATACCAGAAGAAACCCGGATACCAAACAGACCTCGCCAGTCTCAAATCCGGAGAAAATCATAAAATCAAGAAAAAATTTTAAACAAAACCTTTTATCAATTTTAAATACAGATCAGTCAAATTTTACAAAATCAAATTCTTCTGAATCTTTTGAACGATCACTTTCGTTGCCACCTTCTTTTGACTCATTTTCTTTTCCCGAAGTTTCGTCTCGTATCTTCCAAGAGTCTTCTCCAAACACCATCCCAACTTCAAGTCCAAACCTAACCATGGCGGGACAAAATGTTGGAGGAGGTGGAGGAGGTGGAGGGAATCAAATACCAGTTCCTGTAATTTTTGCTAAAGTGGCTGCTAGGTATGCTCCTCTAGTTCTTGCTGCCCCTCTTCACGATCTTCCTGAAAACTATATGAAGAGCCTCCCTAAATTCACAGGGGAGGGTGATCTAACCGCACAAGAACATATTAATTTTTTCGATCAATTCGCAGACATTCTGGGAATAGAACACGAAGATGTTTATTCCAGATTACTTGTTCAAACGTTTGAAGGACAGGTAAGAACTTGGTTTAGATCCTTGCCAGTTGGATCATTAGGATCCTATCAAGAGCTTGAGAACGTGTTTATCAGACAATGGGGTGAGAGAAAACATCACCTCTACTATCTAACAGAATTCGGAGCTCTGAAAAAGAAAAATTTTGAATCAGTATTGGAATTTACACAAAGATTTAATAAACTATATAACAAAATTCCAGTTGAAGTAAAGCCTTCAAAACCTTCGGCTAAAGTAACTTATGTTGGAGCTTTCGATCCTGACTTTGCTTTATTGTTGAGGGAGAGACGGTCAGTAGATCTTCCAAAGATGCAAGATGATGCCGTAGAAATTGAATCTAATATGATGGCATCTGGAAAGTTAAAAGCAAAGACAGAAAATGTAAACAAAGAGAACAAAAAATTTAAAGAACAAGATGGACCTTCGTGGTCAGGAAAATCTGCTGGGGATAGGATAGATGAGATGGCTAGGGTCATCCAACAACTCTCCAACAAAATTTCTAAAATGGAATTAGAAAAACCTAGAAGGGATAATTTCCCCAGAAAGGATTTCCGAAAAAATCCTCAGCCACAAGGACCACATAAAACTATAAAAAATGAAGATCAGAAAATTCAATCTCCTTTTAAAACCGAAGATTATATTGGAGAAGAGGACTTTGGTGGATTTGAACAGCTAGATGAAGATATTGATTGTCTTGGTGACGATAACAGATATCCTTATGTGTCTAGACAAGATTATGAGGCATCGATAATGAAAGAAAATAAATCAGAAGATGTAGTTACCATTAATGCAACTGATGATCACACATATCAGAGTGTTGCAGATGACATCATCGCTGATTTGTAGGGAAGATATAATCTAAGGTCCAGAAGTAAAAATATTCCTAATGTTCCAACGAAAAAGGTTTTGCCTAGAAATGATACAAATGAGGAAAATCCTAAAGTTGCAGACAAACAGTCTGCAAACATAAATAAAACAGATAATCCTGTACAGTCAGAACCTGTAAATATTCAAACCCCTGTAAATATTCAAAATTCTGTAAAAGAAAAAAGGGTTGCACCACAGCAAAAAAATTACATGCAGTTAAATATTGCATTTCTGACAAAAAGTTATACTGGAAAGACCCACTTGGTTTCCTCTTGGTTTGTTTAGTTGAATCAGAGACAGAGGACGTCATTAATCAGTTTCATGAAGGGGTCTATGGAGGACATCATGCATGGAGAGCAACAGCATACAAAATTTTAAGGGCTGGTTATTATTGGCCCAAGNTGTTTCCTGATGTAAATGCTAAGGTAAGGGCTTGTAACCCTTGTCAGTTTTTCACTGGGAAACAGAAGTTACCTGCTATGCCGTTAGTTCCAGTTAAAACAGAAGCACCTTTCCAGCAATGGGGGCTTGATTTCATAGGTGAGATAAATCCACATTCAAGCGCCCAACATAGGTGGATTCTCATTGCCACAGATTACTTCACCAAGTGGGTAGAGACCATTCCTACCAGGAAAGCCACTGACTCAGTGGTTATAGAATTTTTGGAAGATAATATATTGGCCAGATTTGGATGTCCCAGAAAAATAGTAACAGATAATGCTCAAGCTTTCAAGTCAATGGCAATGATCAGTTTTTATCAAAAATATAACATTGTACTAGGACATTCTACAACATATTATCCACAAGGAAACGG
>ML778116.1:2151-37242 GCA_009831015.1 Picea engelmannii | reverse complement strand
CTGATAATGAAAGGCTTATGAAAGCCAAAGAGAAACAAGATGACTTCAACATGAAGCTATTGGAAGGTTTGAACATAATAGAGAAGAAATTGGTTAAGGAGAGTGACTCAAGTAGATATGAGAGACACAAATCTTCAGAGGAGAAGAGAGAAGTAAAAAGTGCTAGTAGACATCACCATCATCCCCATAGGCATTCCCATAAGATAGAAGAAAACAACTCAAGTCTATCCCCTGTCAGAAGGTATAAGAGATCAGGGTTGGATGAGTTGTGAGGAGAAATGAACAAAATCAAACCTCCTACATTTGATGGTGAGCACAAGAAGGATGAAGATGTTGAAACATGGTTGCTAGGCATGAGGAAGTATTTTCAATTGCATAATTATTCTTCTTATGCTGAAGGTAGAATCACTATCTATCAACTCAAAGGAAAGGCCTCCATGTGGTGGGATCAACTTTTGTAGGTACAACACATTGTTGAGAAAAGTGTTACTTGGAGAGAATTCAAGAAGTATTTTGAGAAGAAGTACTTGACCAAGAGATACTATGGCAAGAAATGAAAGAGTTCTTTGAACTCAAGCTTGGAAGTATGCCCATAAATGAATATGAGAGAAGGTTTCTAGAACTGTTGAAGTATATATCTTTCATTAAGGATGAGACAACCAATATCCAACGGTACTTAAGTGGATTGCCATCGTTCATCAGTGACAAAATACAGTATGATGATCCCAAGACATTAGAGGAGACCATAAGGAGAGATAAATGCTTATATGACCAGCTGAAAGAAAGACCAACTTTCCAAAAGTCTTGGGAAGACAATAAGAAATTCAAGATGGATCAAAGGAACAAGGGAACTAAGCCACCATTCTTCAAAAATAATCCACAATGGTAGAAAACGCATAAGGAAACCAGAGTGATTGACACAGGGAGTCAAGGGACAAGACAACCTCCTATGCAATGCTAGCGTTGTAAAGGAGACCATAGGTTCAGAGATTGTCCTCACAGAGGCAAAAAAGGTAGGGCTGTTTACAATGTACAACGAGCTGAGACAGTAGGGGACATGGGCAGAAATGTGCCAAGGATTTATGCATCCCTAAACAACAAGAAAGAAGAGTATCATTCCCACATGATTGAAGTAGAAGGTATGATCAACAACCAAACCCTTGCTATTTTAATTGATTCAAGAGGTAGCCATAGTTATATAGACCCTAAGATGGTGGAAAGTTTGCAATTGTCAAGAAGAAAGCATGGGAAATCCTAGTTGGTGCAACTGGCTACAGGAGCCAGAAGAAAGGTTAATGAGATGGTTAAGTCTTGCCTCATAGACATGAATGGACTAAATACTAGGGCAGATTTGAACATCTTACCCTTAGGTTCCTATGACTGTTTAATTGGGATGGATTGGTTGGACCCACACCATGCTCTATTGGATTGTCATAACAAATCATTCACTTTCTTGGATGAAGAAGGGAACCAAAGGAAAGTGCAGGGAATTCCCAGGGCAGTAACCGTTATAGAAATTTCAGCATTGCAGCTGAAGAAATGTTATAGAAGAGGATGTCAAATATTTGCAGCTCATATGGAGGAGACACCTAAGGACAATGTACCAAATTTGGAGGATTATGCAGTCCTGAAAGAGTTTGAATATGTATTCAAACAATTACTAAGACTACCCCCAAGGAGATACATTGATTTCTCTATATATTTGATGCCTGGAGCAGTGCCAGTATCAAAGATTCCTTACAGAATGAGTACACCAGAATTGAAGGAGTTGCAAATGCATCTTGAAGAACTTCTGGAGAAGGGGTATATATGCCCAAGTGTATCACCTTGGGGTGCCCCGGTATTTTTTGTGAAAAAGAAAAATGGAACGTTAAGATAGTGCATTGACTTCAGACAATTGAATAAAGTGACTCTTAAGAACAAATATCCTCTACCAAGGATTGATGACCTCTTTGATCAATTGAAGGATGAAAGGATATTTTCCAAGATAGATCTCAGATCAGGATACCATCAGATCTCAAATCGGGATACCAGTTGTTTTCATGTGCTTAATGAATGGTGTTTTCCGAGAGTATTTGGACAAGTTTGTCATTATCTTTTTGGATGAAATTCTTATATATTCCAAGTCAGAGGAAGAGCATGAACATCATTTGAGGATGGTGTTGCAAGTATTAAGGGAACATCAATTGCATTCCAAATTGAGCAAGTGCTCATTTTATTAGAAACAAATTCATTATTTCGGGCATATCATCTCAAAAGATGGGATAGTAGTGGACCCTGAGAAGGTAGAATCCATTAGAGAATGGTCAGCACTAAAGAATGTGACAGAGGTCATATCTTTCATGGGCCTTGCAGGCTACTACAGGAGATTCATTAGAGGATTCTCGAAGATATCATACCCAATCACTTCCTTGCAAAGAAAAGGTATGAAGTTTCAATGGACATCAGACTGTGAAAGGAGTTTCCAACATTTGAAACAATTATTGACAAGTGCTCCAATACTAAGAATTGTAGACCCAAATGAATATTTCATTGTATGCACAAATGCATGTAACAAAGGACTGGGTAGAGTCCTCAGTCAAAATGGATTAGTGATATGTTATGAATCAAGGAAGTTGAAAGAGCATGAAAAAAACTATGCCACTCACGATTTGGAGTTGGCAGCCATAGTGCATGCCCTGAGGAAATGGAGACACTACCTCATGGGAAAAAGGTTTGAGTTAAGAACATAACACAATGGTTTGAAATATTTATTTGATCAGCCAAATCTAAATGCTAGATAAAGAATATGGTTAGAATTTCTAAGCAAATATAACTTTGATATAAATCATATCAAAGAGAAAGAAAATAAAGTGGTTGATGCACTCAGCAGGAGGGTGCATGAACTACATGCTACAACCGTTAGCATGTATCAGACTGATGTTAAAGGGAAAATTCCGGAGGCTACAAATACAGATATGCAGTACATAGAATTGATAGAAAAACTACAGCAAGGTAAGACACCACAAAAGATGGATATTTATAAGTTGGGAGTAGATGGAATATTGTTGCACAAGAACAAAAATTTTGTACCAAATGTCTAGGACTTGAAACGTATAATTTTTCATCAGATGCATAATGCTCCTTATGTAGGGCACCCTGGATATCAAAAAACCGTAGCATCAGTCAAGAGCCAATACTTTTGGCCAGGTATGAAGAGAGAAATTGCAGAATACATCACTAGGTGTATGGAATGCCAGAAAGTTAAAATAGAGCATGGGCACCCAACAAGATTGCTGCAACCTTTGCCCATTCTTGAATGGAAGTGGGAAGTGGTGACAATGGATTTTATTATGGGATTTCCCAGAATAGGCAAGCTACATGATTCGGTTATGGTAGTGATGGGAAAGCTTACAAAATCTACCCATTTTATTCCACTAAAAACTACTCACAAAGCAGCAAATATTGCTGATTTTTTCATGAAGGAAGTGGCACGATTGCACGAAATTCCTAAAACGATTGTGTCTGACAGAGACCCGAAATTCACCTCAAATCTCTGGAAAGGATTTTTCAAAGGATTTGGAACGAATCTGAACTTTAGTACAACTTACCATCCTGAGATTGATGGATAGACAGAGAGGGTGAATAGAGTGATAGAATATATGTTGAGAATGTATGTGATGGATAAACCATCAAAATGGGAAGACTACCTACATTTGGTAGAATTCGCTTATAACAATGGGTATCAGGCATCATTGAAAATGAGCCCATTTGAAGCACTTTATGGTAGAAGGTGCAATACTCCAATAAGCTGGGATAACCCCATTGATAGAACAATAGTCGGGCCAGAGTTGCTCAAGGAGATGGAGGACCAAATGTTAAAAATTAAGCAGAATTTGAAAACTGCCCAAGACAAACAGAAAAGTTATGTGGATAAAAATAGAATCCACATAGAATTCAAAGTGGGTGATCATGTTTTCCTGAAAGTAAAAGCTAACATGAGCTCCCTGAAGCTGGGAAGCTGCACCAAGTTAGCAACCAGATTTTGTGGACCATTTGAAATCCTAGAGAGGATTGGTCCAGTTGCTTATATGATTGCATTGCCTGCATCTATGTCTGTTCATAATTTCTTCCATGTATCATTGCTAAAGAAATATATACCCGATGTTAATCATGTTAATTATTGGAATGTTATTCAGGTGGAGCAAGAAGGGACTTTCCAACTGCATCCGGTGCGCATCCTGGATCGAAAAATCAAACAACTCCATAATCGAGCCATAGGGCTTGTAAAGATCCAATGGACCTGGTACGAACCTGAAGACGCTACTTGGGAGCATGAGGATGCAATGCGGGCAGAATACCCACATCTTTTTGAAGAATTTTGAGAATTTTGTTGTATATGAGTACATGATGCAGTGAGGACAGTGCATAAATAAGGGGAGGGGATTGTAATATCCCTCGGTTGAACCCAAATGTAAATATAATCCAAGTATATTTAAGCTAGTGAGATGATAGACATCATTTTTGTAATACACCTTTCATGGCATGGTGTGTGCATATACTGCACAGTAAAGGGATGTAATGTGCACATTTCTGAATATTGTGTGCAGTAACTAAGGTGCGCGCAACCTTAGAGACAGAGGATACAGTGCGCAGTAACTAAGTGCGTGCAATATTAAGGTTAGCGGACCTTTCTGTATATAATATGCATTATAGGCTGGTGAGCTCGTATTATAAGTCAGAATGCTTATGTCTTGGAATTAGGCTAGTGCGCCTAGATGTTAAAGGGCCAATGCACCTACTTTGTACATGAATCGTGATTAATATAAAATACATCACTGCACGCAGACCAACCACGATAAAAGAGATGGGGGACTGAACTTCACCAGTTAGGGAAAGGGAGGGCCAAAATTCCAGGGAATATTATATTAATATTTCCTAAAACATAAAGTATGGATAATTTTATCCTAAGTTCTAAAGTTGGGGACAAGTGGACAAAAGTAACTTCCGATATGACAAGTTTCAAGTTGGGGACATGCATTCATATCATGGGGAAACTTAGCTCAGGGGGATTCTCTTTCACATAGATAGCTTACGAACAGAAGGGGGGAGGGAAAAACCATCAGGCTGACCATCATTTTTGACAAAGAGTTCACAGTGATTCCAAAACACACTCAGTTATCCATTCAATGGCTTCATGACCATTTCACTCATACTTTCTGTTATCCTTGAGACAACCATTCCACCTTTCTGAAACCTATTTCCCCGTCCCATTTGGTTGGTGTACCTGGTTAGCTTGGAGTGGGATTGAAGAAGCAGGTTGTCAAGCCCGTGAGCAGTTTTTTGAGTGAGAGAATTGTTGGGGATTGATTTCCGTAGGTGCTAAATTGCAGCTACAGTGCTCTAAGACTTCTGGTCCGGCCTATTGTTGAAGCCCTAGAAGGGAAGTGAGATAGTCTAGGGACTGTTGAGTAGAGAAGGGGCACACTTCCTTGGGTGGGACAAGCATGTGGAGAATGAGAGGTTGTAGGCTATTATTTGAGTGAGAACTTGAGACAGAATCTTTCCTGTTGTCAATGTATTGTAACTGTAGGTGCTAAACTGCAACTACAACACTCTGAGACTTCCGGTCCGACCTGTTGCTGAAGCCCTAGAAAGGAAGTGAGGCAACCGAGGGACTGTTGAGAAGATAAGGGGCACACTTCCTTGGGTGGGACAGACATGCGGGGAATGAGAGGCTATAGGCTGTTAGTTGAGTGAGTACCTGAGATGGAGTCTTTCCTTTTGTCCATGAGCCTTAGCTTGGATAGGAATCCCTTTACCCTGGGTGGAATTCAGTCCCAGATTGGGGGTGATTCACTATTGAGAGTGATGAACAGTGTAATCTATGGCTGGGAGGTTTGTGGACGGTCTATAAGAAATTGGTGACAACCTTTCTAAGATAAGTACCAATTGTCTGATATATGGATATGTTGTTTTGTTATTTACATGCCCATGTTATGATTTTATCATATATGTGACTATGATTGCTTGTGTGCTTATGGGTAATTTCCTGTAAATGATGCATATCGGTAATTACTATTATTTGTAATATAAAAGTCGTATGTTATAGAAAGTAATTGTTTGTTTATGTTAGATGTAAAGCTTCCGCGAGCGTGCTTTATGTATATGTTTTAGTTGCATGCAGTCTAAAGAGTAAATTTAGGTGGCATTGCTTAGTTGACTACTGGGTATGCCACTGTATGTTCCGCAGTATGGGAACGAAAGATATTCCATAGAGTAGCATGTCCCGGTCGGATGACTGGGAATGTTATTGACTGGCATCAGAGCATGAGTGGTTTCTCTGGAGTGGCGTTCCTCGGCCTTAGGTTGGTCGAGGGGATCATTACAGTTGGCATTTTTCATCCGCAATTGGAACACCTCCATAACACCCACTGACATATAAAAAAGGAAATCAAATTTTCTCTTCGCATATGAACATGTTCTGGAAGAGGATTTTGACTCAGGAATCTCCAACATTTAAAATTTTCACTTACACATTGCGAATAAAAAACAACAAAGAATGAACACGAACCTAAATCTAGAAACAAATTCTGTCATTTAAGGAAGCTATAGTTTTACACGTTTGGCATTCTACATCCACAATTGGAACACCTCCATAACACCCACTGGAATTTAAAAAAGGAAACCAAATTTTCTCTTCGCATATGAACATGTTCTAGAAGAGGATTTTGACTCAGGCATCTCCAGCATTTAAAATTTTCACTTGCAAACTGGAAATAACAAACAGCAAAGAACAACCACAAATGTAAATCTAGCAACGAAACTCACCCGCCAATGGGGAACAGAAACAACAACAAAAACAACAATTGGAAAACAAGAAACCAATCAACAACCAACGAGCAAGCAGAAGCCAGTGAACCAGGAACGTTGCCAAAGAACAATATCGCCCATATTCACTGCAGAAAACATTGTGGAAGAAAAAATAAAGGAAGAAAATGTATTGCAACAATCATGTCAAGCAATGCAAGAACGCAATCGCAAAAATTGAGACCCACTGGTGAATGGAGAAGGAAAAAAGGACATCCCCTGGCACACAAACTGTAACAATAGGTCCAACTGTAGATGCAAGACCCCAACCTTGCAAAGTTGAAGCAAACAAGAGCAAGCAGAAAATAAAAACCCAGTGAAGAAGAACCAAAAGTCCCAACTACAGATGCAGGACCTCAACCCTGCAAAGTTGAATCAAACAACAATAAGCAACATCCAACGAACCAAGGAGCAAGAACCAGCCAGCTGACTAGGAATGTTGGTGAAGAACAATATTGGCCAAATTCAGTGCACACAAGATTGTATCAAAAAATTTGGAGGAAAATGTATTGCAACACATCTGTTAACCAAATATTTCAGGCTGTGAGACCTATCAGGTAAACATTCAAGGCTGTGAAGACCATCCAAAGGCCTGCCACTGTGCAATCAATTAAGAAAGGTGTAGTTTTCACGGTTGGTATTTTTTAATACTATGAGCGATCAAAATCCTCTTGCAGTCCATATTTGTATGTGAGTACTATGACTTCTTGCTCGTTTCTCGTTTCATCACAATGACGTATAGGAAAAGGAAATCATATTTTCTCCTCACATACAAAGATGTTCTGCAAGAGGATTTCGACTCAGGCATCTCCAATAGTCAAATTTATCATCTGCAAATTGCAAATAACAAAGGAAGCTAAAGACGAAACCGAAACCCACCCGTCAATGGGGAACGACAGAATGTCAGTTCCAATTGAGGTTACATAATCCCAAGTGTGAAAACTGCAAGAAGACCAATAGGAAAACAATAACAACAACAACAAACAAACATGAAATCAGTGAACAAGCAAGGAGTAAGGATGAACCAGTGAACCAACAATGTTGCTGAAGAGCAATATTGCCCATATTCACTGCAAAGAACATTGCATATAAAAAAAAAACCGGAGGAAAATGTATTGTAATAGGCCTGTTAACTAAACATTTAAGGTTGTGAGGCCTGTCATGTAAACATTTAAGTCTGTCAGGACTGCTCTGTAAACATTTAAGAAAGAATGCATTATGGCAGGTCTGTTATGTACAAAAAGACATTTATTATATTATTTTATAACAAGAAAAAAATTAGTAACAATAGTTTGAACAATAGAGGCTATGTAAAAAAAAAATATTCAAAGGACAAACTAATATGAAGTCAACTAATAAAAAACTGACTTTCTATCTTCAAAACTTTGGATATCCATGCATTTCAAGAAAAAAGTAAAAATCCATAAAGACCGTATATGATCAAAAACTTTGGATATGCTAACATATATAACATTGGGAATAGTGAAGTCGACAATAAGACCTCCAATCTGTTGTCCAATTAGATCATGACATATATGATATTTTTTATTTTACAAAAATCAATGTTTTTAGTTCCCTAGTTCCAACAATAGATATTATGCAAATATTTTTAGTCAAAGGACAAACTAATATGAAGTCAATGAATTATCAATTGCTATAGTCCCTCTACGCCTTCGGAAGGGACTAAAAAAGGTTAATTCTAGTGAAAAAAACCTATTCACATAAACATATGCACTAACAGACACGAACAAGTTACTGCACATCCACACAAACATATTTATTAGGATTTCAACGTGGCCTCAATATGCCACATCACCTATTAATGATGTACCTTCCTAACTTCTAAATGGTATTTATGGAAAATGGAGGTTAATTATAAGGAACCAAAGCATGGATTAATCTTGATAAAAGTGAAAGAGACCATCGAGAAACTGGAAAGAGAAAGAAACATGTTTTCTCTTCTTTATCATTCTCATTTTCAAAATGGTGTTTAGGGAAAATGGAGGTTAATTATAAGGAACCAAACCATGCCCTGATCTTGATAAAAGTGACAGAGATCATCGAGAAACTAGAAAGAGAAAGAAACATGTTATTCTCTTCTTTGGCATTCTCATTCTCAATATACATATATAAAACCTATAAGAAACAAATATGAAATACAAAATCTTGTTTGGCATTCTCATTCTTAATATACATATAAAAAACATGAACCAAACCATGACCTGATCTTGATAAAAGTGAAAGAGATCATCGAGAAACTAGAAAGAGAAAGAAACATGTTATTCTCTTCTTTGGCATTCTCATTTTCAATATACATATATAAAACCTATAAAAAACAAATATGAAATACAAAATCTTGTTTGGCATTCTCATTCTTAATATACATATAAAAAAACATGTAGAAAACAAATATGTTACAAAATGCATTCTCATTCTTAATATACATATAAAAAAATATGTAAAAAAACAAATATGTTACAAAATCTTGTTTGACATTCTCATTCTTAATATACACATAAAACAAACATGTAGAAAAAAAATATGTTCTCAATATGCATGTAGAAAATAAAAATGAAATACATAATTTTAATTTCACAAGATTTTAGATTAAGAAATATATATCTCAAAATTTCCAATATACTATAATTAAAAAATAGTTTATCATAATGAAGTGATAGTTAATATGAAGGTTTGTTATAGTGCATCCTATTAAATCTGATATCCTTTGTTCAAGTATTTTAAAAGAGAACTCAGTTTAGCAATAGAAAAAATAGTATACAATATCCTAGGTTTTTAATATTATATAACATGTCTTCAACTTTTTTCTTTGATATATGATATGACATTGTTGGTTGTCATTCTTTGATATGTGATATGACATTGTTGATTGTCGTTGTGAAAATTATTTTTTTCTTAAAATGTTTCTAGAAAAACCATTTAGATGTCAATTTTTTATTTTTTTTTATTGATCACATGAATTTTCAATTAATTTTGATATTAATTTGTCAAGAAACTAAGATGAATTTTCAATTAATTTTGATATTAATTTGTCAAGAAGAGGTCTTAGCAAGGTGACCATCAATCTCTTAGCAACTTAAGAACTATAGAGATGTCAATTTTTTTTGTATTGGTATTGAATATTTTGGTCATATGAAAACATTGTCTCTCTTTCACTTTTTGTGAAATATTACGATCCATTATATGGTAGAGTAGTGGAAACAATGACTTTGTCGGAGGTGCTAAAAATGCTCAAAGGAACGAGAATACATACTTTTTTCACAAAGAATCCCTTGAATCTACACATGCAATCATTATATTTATTTTCTTTTGTTCACATCATCGTGAAATAAAGAAGAGAACATGGAAGAAGTTTCATATTCATTTAAGAGAAAAAACAATAGAATAACTAACAAAAGTAACAAATAAGCATTGTTTTGACCTTGTAAACGAGTGTGGGGTGTAGGTATTTTCTTAGATACTGGATTGTGCAAGAGTTTTCAAGCATGGTATTATTCAGTGGTTCGAAAGGTAGACATCCCGACACGTAGGCTACGAGATCCATTTGGACTATTCCTAACAACATTTTTAAATAAATACATAGAAATGGATCTTGAGGCAAGTTGATGTTGGGCCTAAAAGAGAAAGCCTCTCGAAGCCTCATTGAAACAAACAACATGATTGTGTTTTTTTGTTATCTATAAATCAAAAATTTACATTTAGAATTTTATGTGTGTTATAAGAAAAAGAAAGAAAAAAGAAATTCGAAGGACTAGTTGCAGAGGGATAGAAAAAATTCAAATCAAGAAAAACAAAGTTTCAAATCAAGACATACTGACAATTGTATTGTCATGAGTAGCATCCCCATATTTGATGTCCAAGTGATAGCGACTATTGTATTGTTGGAAACATGTTATAATGGAAGCAATAGAACCAACGAGGTATTGGCTTTTGGATGTTCACAAATTGTGTATGGTAGTATTTCGTGCTAGTTTATGATCATGAAAAACAAGTGTATGATCATGAAAAACAAGTGGTATATTTTTGACAAACAAGTGGTATATTTTAGATGGTCTTTGTAGTAATATGTATGCACCTATTGACATTGCCCCTCTCAAAGAAAGTTTTTTGTTTAATTGAAAGTTTTTTGTTTAATTGAAAGTTTGATATGTGAACACTTGAAAAATGTGGCATAAAGCAATCTATAATATTATTGGCAATTGTGATAGAAAAAGTCAATTGGCGATATTTGTCTACTAGGTCAACATGAACAAGTTGTTCTTTTACTGGTGAATTCATGGTCTCACTGCATGCTAGTCCATACATAACAAAGAAATCACCCTCAAACTTTTCAATACACCTTCTTGTGAAGAGGTTAATGATTGAAAATCGTACACTATTGTTTGTTTTGAGCCGTGAAACAAATAAAATCTATTATATAATATAAACATAATTAACATGTAAAAGTGATGTAATGATTGCAAGAATATATATATATATATATATATATATATATATATATATATATATATAAAGATAAAGATAAAGATAAAGAGAGAAAGAGCACATTACGAATTTGAGTCTTATGTATTTTCCAAATCTTCCTTATTTTTATTTGAGGGATTGGGATTCATGTACAAAATACTATTTCCAAAAATAATAAAAACAAATGTAACATGATATAGGAGAAAAAATATAGAATAAATTATTGCAACTTGATAACACTACAAATGTCTTTTAATTATCATATATATGCCAAACATGCAAATGGTATATGGATCTGGTACAATTGAATATTCAACAATAACTATACATGTTTTTTTATTATTTGATCATAAAGTGTATGCTCAAGTTTCAAAATGAAAATCACATAGTAATTTCTCTAATAGGCCTCAAGCACATTGAAATAAATAGTATGAGGAGTATAAATTGGGGATAGTTCTTCAATGTAGAATTGTTTCATATTTTCACATTGGCATTTACCAATGGATGGATTTTTAAAACCTATCCAAATTATGTGCATGTTACCATGTGTATAATCTTTAAAGACACTATTTGAACCATTGATATGCAACCTATACATCCTTTAAGATAGACAACGATTGATTCATTCTTCTTGGATGATCTTCTTCCCAATCATTCTTTAATTCCCATAACCCTCTCTACTACACTAAGAATCTCTCATATTTGCAAAAGTGTATACAAATTATTTTTAATTTTTGGGGCTTGGCATATCCCCTAGATCTCCCATATTGACCTATTTTGTGTATTCCCCAATCAACATAGGACTAGTTCAAATCTAGGAATTGAACAAAAATTTCATTAGAAATCAAGGATTTAGCAAAAACATGAAACTCTACATGGTAATAGGAATTTGTAATGAATCCCAATTGAGTACAAATAAATGAAGGGTTGTAGTAATATGTGAATGTATCTTTTACAAATGATTTTACCCCACCCACTAAGGATTATGATTTAGGTACTAATACACCGATGAATTAAAAGCCAACATCTTTGTTACTAGTCTCTTTGTTTGGTTACACCTTTGAGAAAAAGAAGAGGATGAATGATTTGGGTAACTTGGACCCTTTTAACCTTATTGAATGATGCAAAGAAATTAATATTGTTATAATCTCCATTAATCTTCAATAAATTCTTTGGTTAAAATAAAATAAGGAAGAAAAAGAAGGAAACAAATCCCTAAGAACATCATTACACCATACACAAAACATTAATTAGAGGTTATTTTACATCTCAATATGAGGGATATGTGTAATTCCTTCTATGATCAACATGGAGTTGACACGTGGCATTTAAAAAATAATGCTAAAACACTCAAGATAATAAAATAAAAATAAAGTGAATATTATTAAAATATGAATACAATAAACATATATTGTTAGACCTAAATATATGATGAACACATATTAGCAAAGACTATTATATAATGATATATTTTATCAAACTCAGTTCTGATTTGCTAAGCAAGTGCATGTGAGTAAAACAGGGATAGCTCCATCTTAAATCTTCATCCTTGAAATGCATAACTTTTCTAATTTTTTTTTATATTAAAAAAGTGTTCACCACAGTGGATTTGATCTCTATCGATGCATGGTAAATCCAAGTTTAAGATGAAGTTATACTAGTATAATTAATGTTCCCACTAGTGGTGTCATGTTACAAAATGTGCAACATATAGACATAATAGTTATATTATTTTTCTATTAAAAATATTGATATGTATAATGTAACATCCCCACTATAATCCTTAGTTTAATCTATGCATAATGTAGATATGAATGTGGCTATGGTCAAGAGATCTAATATGCGAATGTATTTTACGCTTTTAAATAAATAAAATGTGATGTCAACTGTTGGGCATATGGACAGAGATGGGGATTGATTTTTCCACAAGAGAAGTGAGTGTCTAAGAGGGGTCCAATGGGGGAATTAATTATGGGTATTAATTAAACCCATTTTCCTAAATTTTATTATCATTGGGGATAACTTCTAATTTTTTGTTTGAGTGTATGTGAGACCAATCATTGAACTCGTGAAAGAGGGTGGGCGTGAGAGTCACATCCCATAGTTATTAGAGAGAATGGGGGGGAAGGTGGGGAGGAGGTGCAGAAGTACAACCAACATTGGGTAGAGTGAGAATTCAACTATCTTTAGAAAATAGAGGAAATTTGTATGGAAAGTCATAGACAATTTTCTTTACACATTCAATTTCACATGAACAACAAGGAGAGGGAATAGAAAAAGAGCACATGAGATAAAGAAAGAAGGATGGGTGTATTTCGGAGGATGCTAGAGAATTTTGGAGTGCTTCATAGATGAAGATTGAAGAGCTAGGTTGTCAGGCCTGAAGAGTGAACTCTTCTATGAGTTGCACTATAACAACAAGTGTTTTTTTTTTTTTTTTTGTTGTTGTTGGTAGTTTTTCCTGGCAGTGAGTTCCCTTGAGTTTCCAATAGAGAGATTCCTAGCTACCTATTCCATAGAGACCCTGATAAATGAATGGGATGCCCGATTGACTGATAGTAATGAAGGGTACATTTCTTGGGTTGGGAAGGTCAAGAGGAAGAGAGTTGAAGGAAATTTGGGATAGTTTTATGAGAATACCAGTGGGTTGTGGGATATCAAGCTGTAAGTGGATTGTGAGAGGCACTCTTTTGTTATGGATTTCTAGCCCCAGCTCGAGAGTGACTTGTTGTTGATATTTGGAACAAGAATTTTATGGTTGGGTGGAACATCCTTCCCAAGTGGTTGGTTGCACAACTTGTTTAAAAAGGTAAGTGTTTATCTATTTTCTTGTGTTAATTTATGATTTTAACTATTGTACGTTTTCATTGATGCGTGAGAATGAATAATATGCTATTGTGGTGAAATTATTATCTATATTTACATTTTTAACTAGTATGGACAATTTTATGAGCTTGATTGTCATGTTGTTTGTAAGTCAGTGTATAAATGCATCTATTAATCAATTTTAAGAGTAACAGTAATGGGATCTGGGCTCGGTTATTGAATAATCACACATGCTAGGAAATAGTTGTTGTGTAAATTACAATCTTATCGCACACACAATACAAGTTTGTTGTGCATGTGGTACACATCCTGTGTGTGTGTGATTTGTCTTAGTGAGGATGTGACACTCATGTTGGTCGGCATGATGTAGATGCATTTAAGTAATTCTATCTGTAATGGTTAAATCTATGTATAATTCATAGCTAATAAGATACAAAAAATTAATTAGTAGAAAATTTTCAAATTTATGTGTATGTTTCGTAAGTAATGCTCTTCTTAAGATGGGGGATGTTACAAAATGGTATAAGATATTTTTGGTTCAAACACTGGACATGTATGAGAAAGAGATCAACATGAAGTTGGTAAATTCGTCATCTCAACATTTGAGTTGTGTTAAATTTGGGGAAGAAGGTACAATCTGAGTGAAATCCCCAAATTTTAAGCAAATTCTAGTTGAAATTGCACTCAGAATGGTTGTTAAGGATGGGGTCATTTCAACTTCCAAGCGACTGAATTGGATTTGAAAAGTGAGTCAGAAATTTTCACAATGGTCACGATGGTGCACAATGTGTGCGTTCAATGTTGGCATTGCATGGTGCAGAATCAGAAGTGTGTGCAATGAATATTGGTGTGGGACATAAAAAGTTGCAAGCACTGGATATTATTGTGTGGTATAAAACATTGTATGCAATGAATATTGATGCATGCTATACAAAGTTGTGCGCACTAGATATTGATGTGTGACATAAAAGTTGTGTGCACTCGACATTGGTGCGCGGTATAAAAAATTGTGTGCACTGGATATTGGTGCATCCTATAAAAATTTTCCATAGGAAATTTTTTTATAGTCTTAAAAAAAAGATTGTGCATAGGCAAAATTGTCTTATAGTCTAAAAAAAAAAAACGATGTTTAGAGCCAAAAACGTATTTTGGCAGTAAATAGAGAAAATTAAGTTGGATTGAGATGAAACTTATGGATTTTATTTATAGTAAGGAGGGCTACAAAAGTTACAAAGAGTGTCAGTGGCCAATTATGCTATGATTTTCTAGAAAATGCAAATTACATGTTTTTGAAGATCAAGGCAAAGTTCAGTGGTAGGAGTATAGAGTGTCAAAAAAGTATAGATGGAAATACAATGTGAAGGAATTGATTATATTCTAATGGTTTTGGGATGGGGATGCTAAAATAGGAAAAAATCCACTATTCCAAACCACTTTTGGGAGATTTTTTGGATTTTGTGAGGAGGAAAAGGAGCCCCAGTTGGAAAATCTGTAAAAATTTATTTACTTATCATTTTGTATAATCATCAAGCTATACAAATTTGGTTTAGTGAATTTTTTTGAGAAGTATGTAGTTTCGAAGATAGTGAGTTTGGATAAAAATTCTATGTCTAAAAAAAAGGGGTAAAAAGGACAACGTTGTCATTTCCAGATTGTTGCAGTTTTTTTACTGGAACATGAGATTAATAATCTTAGAGTTTTTATGAATTCTCTGTCGTCATTATTATATATTTCTCATAAAAAAAAATTCTCTAGTTCATGACATATTTACTTCTACAAGTAACAAAAGTTGGTGTATAGGATTAATTTCACTAGAATGAAAAATGTGCAAAATGACTATAACTTTCTATTCAAAGCTCAGAATTGAGAAAGAAAAGCAGTTGTTGGAAATATCTTAGAACAAAGGATCCATATATCAACCTATAAAATTCATATAGGAAGTATAAGTTACAGTCAACAAAAAAGAATATGACATGTGACATTAAAGAGAAAAAAAAATTATGCATTCTTTTCCAGAATCGTTTATATATTTTTTTCTAGAAGAAAATATTTTGCATGCACATTTTCTTGCAGAATTATAGGTACAGAGATGAATTTTGGATTCCTGTATGAGAAACGAAACCATGGAGGATGCCAAAGATTTATATAGCCATGAGGAAGAGGTCATAGGTCTACATGCCATCATGATAAATGTAGAGATAAAGTCTAATGGAATAAGACATAGGAAGGAGCCAGTAACTATGAGAAGCCTGCAGAGATAAGTGTAGAGCTATAGGATTGATAATGAAAATATTATTAAATATCAAGAAGAAATACTATAAATCTTGAAAATGTTGTAGAGGAAAGCCAATAAATACTATGACACAAATAAAGCGGTTAGTACTAGACAAGTGACAACATCCAAATCCCATAGTAGAAGGGATGAGCATGGGAATGACAAGAAAGAAAGGAGTATAAATAGGTGCCACCATTCTCTAGGGAAATCCACTAGGAGAGCTTGTGCAAGTTCAAGGTCAGGGAGTATCCAAAGTATATCTCCTTTTAGGGGAAAGAGGAGAAGGCATAAGATAGACATCTTGTAAGGTGAACTAAGGAAAATCAAGAAACCAAGTTTTAATCGTGAGAACAAGAAGGAAAAAGAGGTTGAGGCTTGAATGTTGGAAATGAAGAAATATTTCCAATTGCATGATTATCACTCTAGGGTAGAAATAACAATTACAACCTATCACTTGCAAGGAAAGGCAACCAGGTGGTGGGATCAGCTTAAGAAAACAAAACACCTTGATGAGTGGAAGGTCTCATGGAGGTAGTTCAAAATATATTTCCAAGAGAAATATTTGTATGAGCATTACTATGAGAGGAAGATGAAAACATTATTTGAAATAAAGTTGGGAAACATGACAATAGATGAATATGAGAAGAGGTTCTTTGAGTTGTTGAAGTATGTTGACTTCGTCAAGGATGAGAAAATAAAAATCCAAATATTTTTGAGTGGGTTTCCCTCCTTCTACAATGATAAGATACAATATGATAACCCAAAGACTTTGGAGATGACTATAAGAAGAGAAAATCACCTCTATGATCATAGAAGAGGGAGGCCAATATTCCAAAAATCTTGGAATGATGAAATGAAAGGAAAGAGGGATGAAAGGCAGGAAGGTTTTAAACCACCATTTTTCAAGAATCACTTCCAAGAAAATAAACAAGGAAATCCAACCCAAAATGAGGAAAATACCACATATTCATTTGGGAAAATACCAAGGAAAAAACCTATACAATGTTGGGGATGTGAGGAAAATCACTTATATAGGGATTTCTCTCACAAAGGTGAAAGAATGAGAACTTTCCATAACATTCAAGAGGATGAAATAGTTGAAGACATGGGGGAAGCATGCCAAGGATTTATGCAACCTTGGACAACAAGCAAATGGAATATTAGTACCCCATTATTGAAGTGGAAGGTAAGATTGATAACCATCCCATAGAAATTTTAATTGATTATGGAGTTAGTCATAGTTACATAAACTCTAACATTGTTGAAATATTTCACTTGCAAAGGAGTAAGAATAAAAAATCTTGGTCAATTAAGTTATCCAAAGGGGCTGAGAGAAAGATGAATAAGTGGGTTAAATATTTCCCAATAGACATGAATGGACTCAGAAAAAATATAGATGTGAACATCATACCATTGGGTTCATATGGCCATCTAATTAGCATGGATTAGTTGGAAAAACACCATGTTATCCTAGACTATTACAAGAAGACAATAGATTGTATTGATGAGGGAGGGTAGCAAGGAATGATTAAAGGCATTATGAGAGTTGTAGTTGTTAGAGAAATTTCATCCATATAGATAAAAAATATTTTCAGGAAGAGATGTCAAGTTTTTGTAGCCCATATGGAAGATGAAGTCAATGATAAAGTAGAAAGTATTAAAGACCATCTGGTCTTGAAGGATTTCGAAGATGTTTTTGGAGAAATCCCAATATTTCCACCAAAGAGAGACATTGATTTCTCTATCAATTTGGTGCCAGGAACTGCCCCAGTGTCGAAGACTCCTTACAAAATGGGCAAACTAGAATTGAAAGAATTGCACATGCATATTGAAAAACATTTGAAGAAGGGGTATATACACCCAAGTGCGTCACCTTGGGGTGACTTGGTTCTATTTGTGAAGAAGAAAGATGGAATCTTAAGGTTGTGTGTTGATTTTAGATAGCTGAATAAGGTCACCATAAAGAACAAATGTCATTTTCCAAGGATTGATGATTTATTTGATCAACTAAAGGGTGCAAGGATATTTTCTAAGATTGACTTGAGATCAAGTTATCATCAAGTGAGGATAAAGGAGGAGGATATCAACAATAAAACATTCATAACAAGATATGGGTATTGCAAATTTCTGGTAGTGATATTTGGGCTCTCAAATGCACCATCAACTTTTATGTTCCCGATGAATGGAGTGTTCGGGGAGTACTTGGACAAGTTTGTGATTTTTTTATTAGATAATATTCTCATCTAATCAAATATAAAATAAGAGCATGAGAAGCATTTGATAAAGGTTCCGCAAGTTTTGAGAGAACATAAATTGTATTCCAAACTAAGTTCATCTTTTATCAAAAGAATATTCACTACTTTAGGTATATTATTTTAGTAGATGGGATAGAAGTTTATACCGAGAAGATAGAGGAAATTAGAGGGTGGACAACGCCAAGAAATGTGACAAAGGTTAGATAATTTATGGGTCTTTCTAGTTATTATCGAAGATTCATAAAAGGGTTTTCAAAGATTGTAAGACCAATCACTTCTTTGCAACAAAAGAGAGTGAAATTTGAATGGAATTCCAAGTGTGAATAAATATTTCAACAACTAAAAGACATATTGACAAGTGCACCCATATTAAATATTATAGATCTAGATGAAGATTTTGTAGTGTGCATGGATGCATGCAAGGACAATATTAGGGGAGTCTTCCATCAAAAAGATCATATGGTGTTCTATGAGTCTAGAAAACTAAAAGAGCATCTGTTACACATTATTTTGGTCATATCAGTGATCACCTGACAACATGTGTTTATGTTCCCTGAAAATATTAAAAGAAGACTTTATCCATGGGAAAAGTGATTTTCTTTCCTCCTTAAAAAACAATATCAAGGAAGGTCGTCGCACCCTACCATATGCATGGGATGCAATGATGCATGATCATCGCACTCTTCCGTAAACATGAACTTTGACGTCGTCGCATGATTCTCGTGCATAGGGCGTGACTATGCTTAAAGCATATGAAATGTCAAATTTCACGAATATTCTAGAAGGGAATATTCTAGAAGATGAGGTGGCCTCTGATTAGTTTGGATCTTACTGGCTTCTCTGATTTGGTGGGATCGTCCTAATCTCCTCATCCATATCTCCTTCACACAATATAAAGAGGGATATATAATAGAAAAGGATAAGGTTAAATAGGCTAATATTTGTATGGAGAGTTCTACTTCAGATTATGTTTGAGAGATTTTCTTTAGTTCTTCAAGTCAGATTGTGGATCTTCTTCATCCAAGGTATTTCGAGAAAAGGTGTGTGTGTTGAAAAAAAGAGCCATTGAAAGGGGACCTTGCAACATCAAGGCATAGGTTGTATTCTCCACTTTCTATTCACTTAATACAGTAATACCTTTCATCCCTATATAAGCATCTTGTCTTCTATTGTATAATTCATTGATCATATACATAGACTTCATTAGAATACATATATCTTTGTTTTCCCTCTTTTTTGGTTTGTGATTCTTAAACAACCTTACTATTCTGCAAACTCAAGGAAGGAGCTACAAGGACAAAAATAGCGAGGACCAAGATTCGTTTAAAAGATATGTCACTTGTACCTCATTAAACTAGTTTATATGATGATGAAGTTTAAGTTGAAGTGTGTATTATGTTCTATTTTTTTCTAGTTTCCTATGGAAGTTAAAGAGATATGTTCATGTCCACACTTACCGATTAATCCGATAACAAAATTGGTGACCATATTGGGGATACGACTTTATTTTGGTGTTTTGCCTCTTATTTTATTTTATCCTTCCTTCTTTTGGTCAGATTCATTCTCTGAGTCTGTGGGTGATCCATATAGACTCCCTGGGTCTGAAGGTTCAGTAAGAATTTTTGTCTTTATTTCCTTTTTCGTTTAGTATCAGAGATCCTCACTCTGTACTCTATAGACATAGCATGGTGATCCTCTGACGTCGCACTCTACTGGTGTAGACTAGTGTGACAACATCACACTGTACCCTATTGACATCATGTGACGACCCTAGATCGTCGCAATGTGCTCCACTGCAACCCGCAATGATTCCTGTAGGAATTGTTGGAGATAGCCAATTTTTCTTTTTTCTACCCAGTTTTTCCTCAATTGCCTAGGATGAAATTCTGACACTAGTGAAGGATTGATTTATGAGTTTGAAGCTTCCATTTGATTGATTTTCTTAAATTTAGAGTTTTCTTTGTAAATTTTGCAAGTTTTTCTTTTGTTTTTTGTCACAAGGGTATAATCTCTAGATCTTGGTCCCCATTTCTTGCTTGACAAAGAATCTTTGATGTGTTTGAATTTTTGGATTGTTTTTACTTTCTGGATTGTTCATTGATTGAGAGACATTTTTGTTTGCATTTGACAAATTGATTTCCTATCATTTCATTTTTTGTCTACATTATAGGTTTGATTTTGGAATCGTGTTGAGAGTGTGTTAATTTTCTTGGATTACACTTTCTTTTCTTCATTACATCTCTAATCTAATTTGAGAAAGAAAGGACTGAAGTCATTCTTCTTTTTAGTAATTTTTAGCAAGAAAATTGTTGCATTCAAAATATTTGTTAAAAGAGAAATTGGAAAATTTTGTAGCTTATGATTATTTGGGATTTTGTTCATTCAACAATTGAGAAATTGTGTTTCGTAGATTTTGTATTTCAAAAAATGATACCTTCTCCCTACTGTAATTAGAATTCATCGAATTGAAAGATTGCATGATCATCTCTTCTTTCATTTTATTGGGTCAAGGTCACATACATTATCAGTTTCATTTCCATTTTCCTTTTGAGTAAACAACATCCTTTAAAATAGAGCGTAATTTTAAAATTTATTAGCGACTTATTTTCTAGAAATTTTCTTCAACAACATTAGCTAGTATAGCGCTTTGGAATAGGTTGTGAGGCACACTCTCCAAAGCATCAAAACACACAATAGTATCTTGTGATAGGGAGAGTTCAAATCCACTTGCTACATTTTGTCCTAGGAATCCCTTCTAACAAAAGGGTCAATCATGAAGTCGCATTAGGACTAGATGATCTAGGTGGATATCGGTGTCCACCCACCTTTTCCAACTCACTCAAAATAGTTTTCTCGCAATTTTGGCGATTTAATATTTTTAGCAGTTTTAACTTCTGGGGCCATTTTGAGGGCCTAAATGAAAGTTTTTCAGGATTGAGCTTCTAAATGATATTTGAAAGAATGATTGAGGCATCAAAATGAATCTCATCGATGATACCTTTCCAACGGGCTATCGTGCGCCTAAAATGAAGATCGTATGCAAAAGTTACGACCCTGTGAAGTTGATGTACTGACTTACCCAAACGGGGCCCACATGACTTTTGGCGCTTCATCTCCTAGGGTTAGGTTTTTGGATGTCTAGGGTTTTTGACATTCATGTTTATTTTAAAAAGTATTTTAGAGCCTCATTGTAATCATATTCTTATGAATGAGCACATTCGTCACATCTCTTCTCAGAGATAAGCTGCCACCATTCTAGCAAGATTGTTTTCCGCTGCATTTTATAGTTTCATCTTATTTGATTATTGAATAGAAAACCATTTTTATTGTATCTCTATTATTCTGTGATAATCATATTTTAATAATCTATTCATTTCATTCTTCTGATAAAGTCCATATCAGTGGTATCAGAGCGGTCTGCTCCTTGTCGTCTCAATGCATGTCCCCAACAAGGTCAGGGTACAAAGAATTGGGTCTCGAACTTGTTTCTCTTGAGGAAAAAATCTATTGCATGCCCAAGAGACCTCTCATGGTAGGAGAAAATAAATATGACGAGACATGAGATCCTTTCAAAATGTATCTTGAGGAAGCCCTCACACAACATAGGAACGAGATGATGGATAGTTTCATGTAAAGCCTTCAGCGGCTACCAACAGGTGACACATCTTCCTCGAGCAGAGGCACTGCCCCCTTAAAGGTACAAGTCAACTTCGATATTCCTATATTTGAAGGTTAGATAGATGCAGATGTTGTAGACAAGTGGTTGAATCTACTAGAAGGGTATTTTTTTGTCCATAACTTTTCGAATAGAGAAAAGATTACTTTTGCAGTCCTCAAAGTCATTCCCCATGTCAAATATTGGTGGGAAAATTTATGTGAGAAAAAGGAAATGGAGGAACCATCATTATTTACAGTAGTGACCACCTGGGAATCCTTCAAGGATGTTATTAAGGAAAAATACTACCCTATTGGAAGTTATGATGACTTGTATACCAAATGGACCACACTGCGGAAAGAAAGAGACGAAGCAGTGAGAGAGTTCACGAATATCTTCCATACATTGTGTACCATGCTGGGTATCAAATATTCAGAGAGACATTTGGTGATAAAGTATCACATTTCTCTGCATAGATACATCCAGACCGAAATGGAATTTATGGACATCTCATCCTTGGGAGTAGTTTACTGATATACTGTCAAAATCGAGCAGAAGCTCAAACAAAAAACGCAAAAATTTGGGCCTGGGAACTCCTCACAACAAAATTCAGGAAGGGGAGGCCCTAACTGACAGAACAAAGGATAGAGAAAATATGGAAAATATCAGGATAACTAGTCCAAGATGTAAGAAAAGAAGGACATCGGAAAGACAAAGAAAGATACTGGGAAGTGGTGCGACTTCCATAAGAGCCCTTGGCATAACACTACTGACTGTTGCTCAAAGAAGTTGCTGGTGGCCGAAGTGAAAGCCTCTAAATCATATGAGATTTCTAACTCTGAGTCAAAACCAGAAAGGGGAATACATATCATTGATGCAGAACCCAATGCCATCATTTCTACCACCAAACTCCATCTTGGTGAATCAGACGAGCCAGAAGAAGGCAAGCACCTCTTCCATTCACAGATATGGGTAAAAGGCACCCCGCTACACTTCATCATTGATAGAGGTATCCTAAAGAACCCCATCTTAGTGGAGGTCGTCAAACAGTTGGGCCTTTCGACAACGCCGCATAGACAACCCTACACCATTGGATGGCTCCGCCAAGGAAGTGATCTCTGCATCAACCAACAATGTTGAATTTCATACTACATCAAGCCCTTCAAAGACCAAGTATTGTGTGATGTTTCTCCTCTCGAAATTTTTAATATTCTTTTGGACCAACTTTATTTATGGAAGCATCATGTTGTATATGAGTCTAGGCCTCGAAGCGTTATTATTACTTGGAACATGAAATTGTACAGGATACCTGAGCAAATCCCTTCTAGTGTTATTTCCTTGATCTCTTCCAAGCAATGCAGGAAGTTAATCTCTTAGACCAGGAAATTTTTCTTCTTTGTCATTCGCTCTCAAGGTGAGCGAAAGATTGCAGCCACATCCAGGGCCTTCATGGCCGATCTCTCCACACAACAAAAGCAAGTGGATAAGTTTGTGGAAGAATACTTAGATATCTTCTCCTCTCCTATTGGGGCACCTCTGCACTGCCAGGTCAAGCATCCCATCGATCTGAACCCAAGCAAACCGCTACCCAATGGGCGAGTCTACTGCCGCTCTTTTTTAGAAAACAAGGAGATCAAGAGGTAGATCCAATAGCTTATCCACAAGGGGAACATACATCCCACCTCATCACCTTGTGGGAACCCAATCATGTTGGTGTAGAATAAATACGGGACCTAGTGACTCTGCATTGATTATTGGACCCTAAATAAAATCACAGTCCGAAACCGGTACCTGATTCCTCGAATCGACGACCTCCTTGATCATCTCATGGGGGACAAATACTTCAGTAAAATTGATCTGAAGTCTGGAAAACACCAGGTCCCAATATAACAAATAGATGTATGGAAGACTACCTTCAAGTCAAAATAATCTCTTTTTGAATGGTTGGTCATGCCCTTTGGTTTGACAAATGATCCAACAAATTTTATGAGGATGATGGACAATATCCTATGACCTTTCACCAATAATTTTGTAGTGGTGTATCTAGATGACATCCTCATCTACAACAAGACTTGGGTGGAACACTTGCAACATATTCAATAGGTTATGCACACCCTACGGCATCACAAACTATATGAAAACTTGGAGAAATGCTCCTTCGGCATGGACAGGATCCATTACTTAGGATTCATCATTGATCAGCATGGTGTGCATGTGGATCCAACCAAGATCCAGGTCATCTGTGACTAGCCAACCCCAACCACACTCATTGAAATTCAGAGCTTCTTGGGCCTCACCAATTTCCATCGTAGGTTCATGTTGGGATTCTCTCATATCGCATGGGCCCTCAGCTAAGTAAATAAGGGTGGTGGTAAGGAAAAATTTGTGTGGGGTCTGTCCCAACAAAAAGACTTCGATGACTTGAAGAATAATTTTTTCTCATCCCCAATGCTTTCATTAATCAACCTGCAACATCCCTTTGAGATCGAGACAGATGTTTCAGACTATGTTGTGGACGTTGTTCTCACTCAACATGGCCACTTCGTGGCATATCATAGTGAGACACTATCAGATGTTGTCCGTAAGTACCCAAATTACGACAAAGAAATGTACTCCATTGTTTAAGTCTGTCGCCAGTGGAGACAATACATTCTTGGGAAGGAGACAATCATCCACACTAATCACAAGCCACTATAGTTCATGCAGACCCAAGGAAAATTGTAGAATGACCGCCATCAGAAGTGGTCCACATACTTACAGAAGTCCCACCACAACATCAAGTATAAAACAAGAAGTACAGACTGAGTTGTTGATTGCCTCAGTCGACCTCCAGTCATTGCACTAACCACGGTGCTAGACTCTTGCGACCACGAGACCTCTGGATGGCCCCACCTCTATGACACAAACCCTGAATTCTCCACCACCTACCAAATGTTGGGCGCAAACTCAATGGTTGCTAATTTCCATCTTCACGATGGGTTGTTGTGTCGTCTAGGACATCTTTGCATTCCATCAAGTGAGCACGAGAAGATGATTTGGGAATATCACTACAGTCGGGTGGCAAGACACTTTGGCATTGAAAAGACAATGGCAGTGTTGCAGAAACATTTCTACTGGCCAAAACTTCGATAGGATGTCGACAAGTATCTCAGGTCCTGCACCGCTTGCACTATTGCCAAACCGAAAACTAAGAAACAAGGCATGTACACCGCTATTCCTACTCTTGATAGGTCATTATAATCCATCGCAATGGACTACATGTCAGGCCTCTGATCCACCAAGAGGGGAAATGAATGTGTTTTTTTGGTTGTTGATCGATTTTCCAAGATGAGGATTCTAGCCACCTGCAAGAAGAACATCACAGTAGAAGCCACTGCCAAGCTCTTCTTTGAACGAGTATGGGTACATTTTGGGATCCCACAAACCATTATCTCAGACCATGACATTCAGTTTCTCAACACATTCTGGTCATTGTTGGATACCAAGCTCACCAAATCCACTGCCTTCCACCCCCAAACAGATGGCCAAACTAAGGTCGTCAATCAAATGATCATACATATCTTGTGCATGTACAATTAAAAAAAACCCTGCGCATGTACAATTAAAAAAAAACCTGCGCATGGGATGAGATTCTTAGTTATGTCAATCATAGCTACCATTGAGCCCTACATAGCTCAACTAGCCACAACCCATTTCAGGTGGGGTTGGGATTCCAACCATTGGGCCCCATCAATGTTGCACTACCCCTGGTGAAAACCTCGTCCGACTCATCCCCTACTCAACCAGAAGCTGACAAAGCCACTTGGTTCATTGAGCGGATCTAGCACATCTACCAACAGGTTTAGGATATTCTACATAAGTCTAATGCCAAGTATAAGCAGCACAATGATCAACATCGGGTGCCACATAAGTTTTAGGTGGGAGACAAAGTTTGGTTGCAATTGTAGAAAGAACGCCTTATAGGGCCCCATCAGAAGATTCTCCCACTCTATTATGGGTTGTACACCATCACCAAGGATTTTTGTGACAATTATTTTGAGCTCAACATTCCCCTTTTCCTTGGCCTACACCCAGTCTTCAATGTGGCTCTCCTTCGGCCATATTTCCCACCATTATTGGACACCTCAGAGATAGCAGAGTAGTTGACACCAATAGAGCTCAAACCTGACTGCATGCAACAGGCATCCAATGATCAGATTGTGGACACACAGATCAAGGGAACTCGACAAAAAAGGATCCAACTTTATGGAGTCAACAAAGCAAGGCATCTCTTGCACCAAGGCAAGTGGCTCACCTGGGGCCAAATTTAGTAGAAATGTCCTTAGCTGATGGGGGAACTCAACGCAATGGAGACTATTTATTCCTAAGGAGAGGGAATTGATCCAAGTGGATATTGGTGTCCACCCACCTTTTCCAACTCTCTCAAAACAGTTTTCTCGAAATTTTGGCAATTTACTATCTTTAGCAATTTTAACTTCCGGGGCCATTTTCAGGGCCTAAATGAAGGTTTTTGTGGATCGATCTTATCAATGATAATCGAAAGCATGATTGAGCCAAAAAAATGAATCTCCTTGATAATACCTTTCCAACAGGATATCATTCACCTAAAATGAAGATCTTATGCAAAAGCTACAACCCCAGGAAGTTGATGTAGTGACTTACCCAAATGGGGCCTACATGACTTTTGGCGTTTCATCTCCTAGGGTTAGGCTTTTGGATGTCTAGGGTTTTTGACATTCCTGTTTATTTTAAAAATGCCTTCAAAGCCTCATTTTAATCATCTTCTTGCGAATGAGCTCAGCCGTCACATCTCTTCTTAAAGATAAGCCACCACCATTCCAACAAGCTTGTTTTCCGCTACATTTTATAGTTTCAGCTTATTTTGTTATTGAATAGAAAACCAATTTTACTGTATCTTTGTTATTCAGTGTTAAGCATATTTTAATAATCTGTATTCATTTTGTTCGGCTCATAAAATCCGGTTCACTGGAATATTTACTCACCTTGCTTTGTTGGTCTTAGTGTAGAGATTACCCATATTATTGGGGGTTACTTGAGAATAAAATCATGTGGAGACCTTCTCGAGTTGAGTTCGGGGTAGATACCCCGCCTTTGAGTGTGGATCAGACTATCGAATTTTTCCCCAGAAATCATTTTTGTAATTGGTAACCTTAGTAGCCTATCTCTTTAGGGTCTTTACATGAGGTGATTGTGGAGGGGAAAGTCTTCACGGTATCTAGAATCGACATTGGCCAAACTCACTTGGGATCCTTGGAGGGTATACCCACAATTATGTGTGGGAGCTTGCATAAGGGTGTAATTCCATTAAGCAGGTTGTCAATGTAACTTTTCCACCCACTTTATCCCAGCCCCTTCTTGTCTTGATTTTGCGACGTTGGATTTCATCACCAACTAGTGACTTCGAAATAAGAAGGTTTGTTTTCTTGGTTTGATTTCTAGATTTTATTAGTGAGTGTTTTTTGTTTCTCTAGTTGGCCATAGATTTGTTTCATTATTTATTTGGTGCAACCAACATCATCCCTCACCATTCACGTAGGATGCAAGGACTAGCTATGGAAGATCAGGAATATTACGTCCCTTTGCTTCCTAACTCACCAGAGGGCTCTCCCGAGGTAGAAATCAATAACGAAGTAGCATCTGAGATTGAAAGTTCGAATCCTTTAGAGGAATTCATACTTCTCGTAAATTCGTTATTGAGTGTTGTACAAGATCCACATTTTCTCCAGATGAATTCATCGAGAGACCTTGTTATTGATGAGAATAGTGAAGTACCTACTTGACCTAACACAGAGTCTCGATTAGACGATCCACTTTTTCAGAGTGAGTCATTTAGAATCCTCGTTCACACTGCTTGAATTTTTAATCCTAGATCTGTTCCTGTCCGTCCTTTTCGTAGAACTCCTTTGGGACACGATATTTTTGATAAACTAGCATTCATGGCATCACAAATTCCTATGATGTCCACTATTTATACAGTACCTTTAGATCATTTTACTGGAACAACCAATAACTTTGTCACAGTTTCAGACAAATTATTTATTGGTTCTCACTCGATTCTTCCTCTCCAGATCGCCAATTCTACCATGGTCTCCAAATCGCATGTTTCTACTAGAAATGTAGTCATCACTCAATCTCCTATTGGAACACCACTTCCTCTTAGATCGAATCCTTCACTTCCCCCTGGGTATAATGCTTTGAATACTTCCATTGTTATTCCTTCCCATAATCCATCCAGAGGGTCTAATATTTTTGTTCCTCCTGGGTATAATGTTGCTAGTCATTTTGTTCCTACACCTACTTAGGTTCTCTCCAGGGGGGACTTACGTTCCTCCTCCACCTTCGCCTGGAGGATCTAATCGTCTTGGACATAGTAGCTCCAATCAAGTTGGAGGCACCAGTAATTTTGTCGCTTCTGGTTTTCAGATTCTTGTTGGAGGTCAATCTCAAATTGGGGGACAACCTCAAGTTGGGGGGGAAACCTCAAATTGGGGGACAATCTCAACTTGGGGGGAAACATCAAATTGGGGGATAACCTCAAGTTGGGGGGAAACCTCAAATTAGGGGACAACCTCAAGTTGGGGGGCAACCTCAAGTTGTATTCCATAACCCCGTTTATGGGAAAAGTATACCCGGATTACAATCTAAACCTTGGAATCTTCCTTTCCAAGGGAATCAACAACCGTCTGGGAGAAACATCCTCAAACTAATTCTTTTGTACCCCCTAATCTCGGACAACCGTATCTAGGTTCTACGAATCCTACTTGGAGTCAAAATTTTCAGTCTAATGCTCCTTTCGAAGGTAGCTTACTTAATCAAAACCCTCCACAACCTAATCTGTTAGGACTATCTAACTATCTATGGAATTCTTATGGTCGTACTGGTATACGTATGGCACTACCTCTTCAAAACTACCAGTTTCCTCCAGTGAACAGACAGTTGTCATTTCTTTCTACTTTGGATTTACCAGATTTATCTAGGATTTTAAATGATCTTATTTTACATTCTCCTTATTGGCCCTTCATACTAGCCAAATTTCCATCTGACATTCCGAAGTTTGACGATCGATCAGGAGAAGACCCAAATAATCACATCATGACTTTCCATCTTTGGTGCTCATCCAATTCATTGATGGATGACTCTATAAGATTACGAATTTTCCAGCAAACTCTCACGGGTTCGACAACCAAATGGTATATTGACTTACCATGAGGATTCTTTAATGACTTCAAAACCCTAGCCATGGCTTTCTTAATGAATTATCAATTGTCAATTTGATATGAGATAGGAACTGAAATTTTGAGTTCATTTAAACAATCCTCTTCCACTCATATTTCTAATGATATCCATGAGTGGAGGAGGTGAAGATGCTTAATCAAAGTTCCCCTTCCTGATCAGTTATTGGTTGAGTGGTTTACCAAATCACTCATTGGTCCTATATCCTGTGATGTTTCCATGGGTGGTGTCATCATTGAAGAACAGGTGATTAGTCGTGATCAATATCTAGATCCTATTTATTCGCAAACGGGTACACTATATGACTTGATTCTTGATGCTCCTCGTCCATCTATGACTCCTACCCCAACACCTCCAGTAGCTTCTCATGCTATTGATGGCATGATTAGAACTTTTCATGTTGAGACTCAGTCTAAACAAGCCAGTCATACTAATCCCAAGTATACTACCTCTAATGTACAAAATACTCCTAACCCAACTCCTTCACCCGGTAAAACCCCTGAAGTCAATTCAGTTCAATCTACACTTATCGGTAAAAATCAAAATAAAAAGAAAAGGAAGGGTAGTAATAAGGAGGAAAAAAATAATAATCAATAATCTGAGAAACCCAAAACACAACCTGTTGACAACAAGGACAAGCGTAAACCTCGTTATTCTTTCCTTATTTGTGGTGACGATCATTATATGAAAGATTGTCCACAACATGTTGAGGTTACTAAGTTCCTGCAAGGGACCAAGATGCCTCCTACACCTGTCGTCTTGTCACAACCATTTCCTTCTCAGAAACAGGCCCAATTGGTCATTCATGACCAACCTTCTCTCTCTACCACATCTTATGTACTTATTTGTACCCATGACTTCAATAAGAATGAAGTTGCATTCACAACTCGAGATAAAGATTATACTCCTTTGAAACAGAAATTTGATGATTTACCACCTCCGTTGGTTCAACCTTCTCCACCAACTTCACCTCCAAACGGCCCTCTTCATCTCAAATGATCGAGCCTAGATACAGTTCTTCGTCCTCCTCCCAAGGGCATTGTTCAAAAGTCCTCATTTAATCCTCACGTATGTGCTACCCAAAACTACAGTATTGTAGAAGACCTTCTGCAAGCACCCTCTGCGATGTTGGCTCTCGAAGTCCTTAAAAGTTGTCCTACTCAATGGAAGGCGTTTTTAAAGGCTATTTTTGGAATTGATCCTACCGATACTAATTTGATAATATTTTACTTGGACGATCATATTCCAAGGCTTCCTCCTCAATTAGTGTTTCATATCTAAGTTGTTATGGAAAATAATAATATATGTCAAACTGTTATTGATGAAGGAGCCTCGACTTACGTTATGTCTGTTAATTTTTGGAAATCTATTGGTTCTGCTACCCTTACCGAGTCACACAATACTCTTAAGGACTTCAATGGTATAGGGTTTAAACCTTACGGTGTTCTTCCTTCATTGTCTATTATGTCATAAGGTAAGGTGGTTAATGTCGAGGTTGAGGTCTTTGATGCACCTCTTGATTATAACCTTCTACTTGGTCAAAGTTGGATTGATTCCATGCGCGCAGTTGTTTCTACACTTTTATGTGTGTTACATTTCCCACACCAAGGAAAAGTCATTACTATTGATCAACTGACCTTCTTTAATTCTAACTCATGTACTAGCAACATACCTTTTATTTTTAAAACACCTCCTGGTTATGAGAATGTCGGTGTGGGTCTTTTAAAATATTCAACATTGATGGGTACTTTTCCTATTCCACCACTCGATATTCCTCCTCCTTTTGTCACCTTCGTTAATATGATATGAACCTATGTTCATGAAACCCTTGAGTCTTATGACCTATGCATAGTACCTAGCTCTGGTGACTATCTTCATTACGACGACATAATGTATTTAAGTCCGGTGGAATCAGCTTATCAAGCTATTCAATCGACAACTCCTTCTCCTCCTCTCAGTGATACATCTCTTGATCCATTCCACGTGATCTTTCCTACTAATGTGATGATCATGACGGTCATGTTCATGGAATATACTCCATGGGACGATGGGTATCATCGTTCTATTCTCTTCCTAGAATGTGAGACCATAGAGAGTTACCAATGGATTTCGAATCTGTCTACCATTGTTGTTATTTCTTTTGTTCCTAAGTCAACACACGATGTTTTGTATGAAGGGAACTTGAGTAATATTTCACCTACCATTTATATTGACATATAGATTAAACCCAGAGTCATGGAAAATCTTAATATTGGTGTCTCATGTTCTACTAATGAGGTATGCACTTATAAATCCCTTTTCCAATAATTATGTGATGTTTTTGCCTAGAGTTATGAATAAATTCCTGGCATTGATCATGATATTGTTGTGCACGAGATTAAGACTTACCCGAATGCTAAACCCATTCGGTAGAGACTTCTCGCACTACATGCACTTAAATCTGCTGCTATTAATCTTGAAGTTTAAAAACTTCTTAAAGATGGCTTTGTCTATCCTATGTCTTTGACCGATTGGGTGTCCAATCTTGTTTCGGTTAACAAGAAACAAGGCACGATCCACGTTTGTGTAAATTTTAGGGATATAAACAAAGCTTGTCCCAAAGACAATTAGCCAACCCCTTTTGTTGACCAGATTGTTGACGACTGTGGCAGGATTGAAATCTTCTCCTTGATTGATGTTTTTTCCGGCTATAATCAGATCAATATTTTACCTGCGAATCAACATAAGATTGCTTTTATTTACCCTTGGGGAACCTTCACATACCGGAAACTACCGTTTGGTCTAAAAAAATGCTAGAGCAACTTTTCAGTGTGCTATGTATTATTCTTTTCATGACATTAAGAACATCATACAACCCTATCTAGATGATCTACCGACGCATTCCATGCATTGTCAAGATCACCCGACATCTTTACGGACCATTTTCCTACATTGTCGTTATTACCGCATACGTTTGAATCCACAGAAATGTGTTTTTTGTGTGGAATCCATACGAATTCTTGGTTTTATCATGTCTATACATGGGATTCGAGTAGACCCCTTGAAGGTTGAGGCTATTCTTAATCTACCTCCTCCTTCCACTCTACACCAACTCCAAATTTTGCAAGGGAAGACAAAATTTTTACATCGATTCATTCCCAACTATGCTGAATTAACGAAAGGATTTACTCGACTTCTCAAGAAAGGTTACGATTTTGTATGGGACGACACTGCAAACAAATATTTGGAAGCTTTGAAACTCTCATTAACCCATACACCACTATTATTTCCACCCGATTATAGTCGATATTATTTCTTGTACTTAGCTGCTTCGGAATCTACCATTTCTATGGTTTTAGTCCAAGAGGATGATTCACACGATGAACATGTTATATACTATTTGAGTTGAATTCTCACGACTACCGAAACCAAATATTTACATGTGGAGAAACTTGCCTTGGCAGCTGTTCAAGTTGTTCAGCATTTTCGTCACTACATCGTATTACGCAAAACCGTCATCATTTCTGATTGAAACCCCATGCAACATATCCTTACTCGAAAATTACTGGGGGGAAAGTACTCTAAATGGATATTTATTCTCCAGGAGTTTGATTTGGAGTTTCAATGTGCCAAGTCAAAGAAGTCTTTAGTTTTTGTCGAATTGATATGTGACCTTCCCTCTACTGAGACAAAAAATGTGGCAGATGATTCCTTACCTAACGAATCCCTCTTTCTGATCAGTTATGACGACATATGGTACAGATATATTATCATCTATCACTAGACCCAAACTTTTCGGCCTGATATTTCTAGTACATATTATCATTGTATCCGGTATCAAGCCTATCAATACATTATCATTGGTGATACCCTTTACCGCTGTGGTATTGATTCCATATTTCAACGATTTCTTACCTATGATGAAGCTAAGAATTATTTGAATGATTGTCACTCTGGAGCATGTGGCGGTCATATGTTTGGATATTGCACTGCCCAAAAGATCTTATGAGTTGGTTATTTCTAGCCTTCGTTGTTTAAGGATTTCATTACTGTCGTCCATAAATTCCACGCTTGTCAAACCTACAACTATAAGATCAAATCTCACCCTGATCCTCTTCACCCTGTAGTTTCCATCAATCCATTTTCTAAATGGGGTATTAACTTCATCACATGTAACCCTGACTCAGTCGGGGGGCATGGATACATTATTGTGGATGTGGATTATTTTACTAAATGGGCCGAGGCGATGCCTACATTTGATAATATCGGAAAAACTATGATGTTATTCATATTCAATCATATCAGTACTATATCTGGTGTCCCTGAATCCATCGTTATTGATCAGGATAGTCGTTTTCTCAATTTCATGATGTCTGAACTTACTGAGAAGTTGGGTCTTCGACATGAAAAATCAACTCCCTATTATACACGAGCCAATGGCCAGGTTGAAGCAATCAACAAAGTTCTCACTACTATGTTTCGACGGATGGTAGAAATTCATAAGTCAAATTGGCACACGATGTTGTTCTCAACATTGTGAGCCTATCAGACATTTGTTAAGTCTTCCACAGGATTTACACCTTTCCAGTTAGTATATGGTATCAAAGCAATTTTTCCAATTGAATGTGAAAGCCCATCTTTGAAACTAGATTTAAAGCTTCTCCCTAACACCTCAACTAAAGAGGAACATCTTTTGTATTTAATACAATTATATGAAACCCGTCGTGATGTTGCCTTAGTCATTGAAACTTAGAAAAAGTGCGTCAAAGATCAATATGACAAGCATGTCAAACCATGCGTTTTTTCTGAAGGTGATCTAGTTCTTGTTTACAAGCAAGATTGAGATTTGCTAGGGGTTGGTAAATTCAAGTCTATGTGGCAGGGTCCTTATATTGTGAAACGAGTGTAGGAAAAATAGGCTTATGAGCTGGTGGATTATGATGGAATTCCTTTGAGTGAACCCATAAATGGGCTTTACTTGAAGAAGTACTATGCTTAAATCATTTTTTCATGAGTGTTATGTATTTTGGTGTATCATACTCTTAACACATATTTCATTAAACTTGGAAATATTCTATTACATGGACTTCATTAACATTGAGTTTTTTATAAATCCTTAATATATTCCATGGATGAAGTCAATCTATTGATATGCCTAATGTGGACTTAAGTAATTGATTTTCCTCTGAGAACCAATGCCAGGAGTAGGCAGTGAAAGAAAGGGTCTTTGAAGAGTAGTACGCAGATATTGATCTCTCCTCATTGTTGTTTCTACAAAACCACTGACCTAATGTAATAATGTCAACCAACCATAGAAAAATCAATCATAGTTGGGCATTACTTTCACCAAAAGGAGGAGAAAATGATAAGAAATTTAAATGCATAAGAGATAGATGTTGTAACACATTTTTCAAGGTTTTTAGTTGAACTTTGTATATGTCCCCATTTTCTTTGATTATTAATGACTAATGTTTAATGTAACTACAAATAAATTATCAAAATTAAGATATTGATTT
>ML778115.1:560103-572921 GCA_009831015.1 Picea engelmannii | reverse complement strand
AGAGTGAGAAATATGGTTTTTGAGTTTTTATGTTATCTATGGAGGATGATAGTTGACTTTAGAAATTTTGAACAACATGTTTTCTTTGGATATATGAGTAATATATTTTTTTGGAGATAATTTCAAATATTTTGAGATAAATTGTCAAATGTTAATATGATGATGGGAGTCACAAGGAGGTTTTTTTTTCTGAATTAACTAGTATGTTATGATTGTTAAGAGCTAAAGGGAGTCACAAGGGGTCCCACCTACTAGTTATTATTTATTTATAACCCTTATTATGATTATTACTTTTCCCCCTAACTAAAATTTGGTTGAGTCTTTTAATTCACTTAACTAATGAGTTGGTTCAACTACTTCAACCAATTCTAATTTGTTTAAAGACAAAAGGAAAGGGAGGAACAAGAGGATAGAAGGAGAAGCATACTAAGGTTTGTTCTTTGAGTTTATGTTGAGATAGTTCGGTTTTCATTCATTCCTTAATTTATCACAAGCCTAATTCTATTTTCTGATAACATGGTATTATTGTAGACAACAACATTCAGGTTTGAATTACATCATTCAAACACTTGTTTTTCATAAGTGTTGATATATATTTGATAGTCTGTGTAGACTTGTCTATTTGTGAATTAGTTTTCATGACTGACAAAGGCTATTGTGTAGAGTTGAGTGAGAAGGAAAATGTGGCAAGTTGATCCATCTTTTAGAGTTCAGTTTTGATTTTCTGTCAGAGGTCCTTTTGTATGTTCCATCGAGGATGTCTAAGTTTGACTTTGGTCTAAAATTTTTGTATGAGATTTTGTAAAGAAAATGACTCTTTGGTGAATTGTAATGAAATAAAGGATTGATTTATGTCTAATCCGTCTTGATTATCATCTTGTTGTATTTACTTCTATCTCTACATTTATTTCAACAACTGTTTTGTTCATAAAATCATATAAAAAGTGAATTTCCAGTAAGCTTTTTATTTATAAAAGACTAGCTTAAGCACTCGTAATTAATACTTGTGATTTAGGATGTTATTTTTCTTGGCTATAAACATAGGGTGATATTCCCATCTATTTTTCTTTAGCCAAGAAGAATATGAAAATGCTTAAGTAAGATCATTTCATATCTTTTCCTCAACACATCATTGTGTGTAGACCGACCACGAAGAAAGAGTGATGGGGGACTAAGCTTCCACTAGGCTGGGTAAGGGAGAGGGGGATGAGAGGTTGGAAAGAGGGGCTAATCTTAAGGGCTTAAATCCAAGAGAATAATAATTTATTATTATTCCAAAAACTGATTAGAAGGATATGTTTTTATCCTAAGTTTTTTTGGGAGGACGGGTGACTTCCAAATGGAAAGGAATGTGCTTCATGGGTGACCTGTGTTGACTCGAGCACATGCAATTTAAGTTGGAGAGTCAGCTTGTTGGGGGGTTCAAATCCCATTCTTCCATCCTCACCTAAATTTTTTGGCCTCTATCGTCGACCTCTGCATCTTCATGCACCTATGAAACTACTAACTAGGGAAGTTGATCTATGTTTTCCTATGAATCCCAACATATCTACAATTGCCAAAAATGAACTATACTCCACCTTACCAAATTTTTGGTTGTTTCCTTTCCCTGAGCTATATCAAACCTTTGTTGTTGTCCTCACCTTGCTAGAACTGAGTTGAATATTGTTTGAATAGGCAGGTTGTCAAGCCCGTTGTTGAAGAGGCAGGTTGTCAGGCCTGTGAGCAACTCTCTCCAGGTGAGAGAATTTGTTGGGAAGTGATTTTCTCCTAGAGAGAGTCTAGCACCAGCTACGAAGCTCTGAGAATTCTTTATCTGGCTTGTTGCCAAGACCCTAAAAAGGGAAGTGGAGCAGTTGATGGACTGTGGAACAATGAAGGTGCATATTCCTGGGGTGGAACACACATGTGGGGAATGAGAGTACATGAGTAGTGAGCGTAAGAAGGCTCCTGGAGAGAATCCTTCCAGTTGCACTGTGCAGTTTCCTATAACCTCAACCTATTCTAGGATTCCCTTTCTCTGGGTGGAGCTTAGTCCCAGCTCAGAGGTGACCCACTACTGAGCGTGATGAGCAGTGTGGTCTAAGGCTGGGAGGTTCGTGGAATGTTTGCACACAGTTGGTGTACTTCAATTGAAAGATGAGTATCTATTCCTATGATCATTTATATGTTTTGTATATGTACATGTGTTGTAATTGATGAATATTGCCCATATATGTTGTTATATTATGGGTTTCGTCAATGAAGTACTACATATATGCTTTTATGGTTATTTCTGCATTAATCTATGTATGAACATAATACATTGTCTGTTTAGGTTTATATGCATATGCATATGACAATTGTCATTTCTATGAGTAGAATGCATCGACCTGGGTGGTCAGGGTGTTACAAATTGGTATCAGAGCTATTTTATTGAAATATACCAATTTGTAATGTCCCCAGCCACCAACAGGTCGGGCAACGTCACTTCCAAACGTCTTTCAATAAACTATCTCTGATACCAATTTGTCACACCCCAGCCACCCAAGTTGGTGCATGCTACTCATATAAATGACAATTGACATATGCATATAAATATAAACCTACACAAACAATGTATTCTATTCATACATAGATTAATGCGGAAATAACCGTAAAAGCATACATGCAGTACTTCATCAGTGAAACCATAATATAATAGCATATACATGCAATATTTATCAATTATAACACATGTACATATACATAAAATGTAAATGATCATATGAATAGGTACTCATATTTCAATTTAAGTACACCAAATGCATGCATACCTTCCACGAACCTCACATCCTTAGACCACACTGCTCATCACGCTCAGCAGTGGGTCACCCCTGAGATGGGACTAAGCTCCACCCAAGGCAAGGGAATCCTAGACTAGGATGAGGCTACAGAAAACTACACAGTGCAACTGGAAGGATGCTCTCCAAGAGCCTTCTTATGCCCACTACTCACGGACTCTCATTCCCCACATGCCTATTCCACTCAGGAAATATGCACCTTCATTGTTCCACAATCCATCGGTTGCTCCACTTCCCTTTTCAGGGTCTTGGAAATAGGCTAGATCAGGAATTCTCATAGCTCTGTAGCTGGTGTTGGATTCTCTATAGGATAAAATCACTTCGCAACAAACTCTATCACCTGGAGAGATCTACTCACATTCTTGACAACCTGTCTCTTCAACCATGAGCCTGACAACTCACCTCTTCAACCAATATTCAACTCAGTTCCAACAAGGTAAGGACAACAAAAAAGGTTCAATATAGCTCAGGGAATGACAACAACCAAAAATTCAGTAAGGCAGAGTATGGTTCGGTTTTGGCAAGTGAATATATGTTGGGCTTCACACGAAAACACAGGTCGACTTCCTTAGTTAGTGGTTTCATAGGTGCGTGAAGACGCATAGGTCGATGACAGAGCCCAAACGAGTTAGGTGAGGATGGAAGAATAGGAAGTGAACCCCCCAACAAGATGTCTCTCTAGCTTAAATTGCATGTTCCTGAGCCGACACATGTCCCCCATGAAGAACATTTCTTTCCGTTTGGAAGTTACCCGTCCTCCCAAAAGAACTTAGGATAAAAACATATCCTTCTAATCATTTTTTGGAATAATAATAAATTATTATTCTCTTGGATTTAAGACCTTAAGCTTAGCCCCTCTTTCCAACCTCTCAGACCCCTTTCCCTTACCCAGCCTAGTGGAAGCTTAGTTCCCCATCACTCTTTCTTCGTGGTCGGTCTACACACAACAATGTTTTTAGATTACTAATAAGAGTAGTTACATGTACCAAAAACAGGCTCCTGGCCTTTAACACCTAGGATCTCCGGCCTAATAACACATAAGCTTACCATCTTATAATTGCTCGGCTCACCAGTCTACAAAACATGTTTACAATTCATAAATACAATTGGGGCTCATCCTTGGGGATATTACAATCCCCTTCCCTTATTTTTGCACTATCCTCAGTGCAACTTATTTGCACAGCATCAACAAGATTTTCAAAATATTCAAAATGATGTGGGTATTCCATAGGCATAGCATCCTCATGCTCCCAAGTCACGTCCTCAGGATCGTACTAGGTCCACTAGACCTTTACAAGACCTATGTCTCGATTCCGAAGATGTTTTCTCTTCCGGTACAATATGCGCACCAGATGCACCTGCAAGATGCCTTCTTTCTCCACCTGAATCACATTCCAATCAATTACATGATTAGAATCAGTAATATATTTATTAAGTAATGAAATATGAAACACATTATGTACAGTCATGGATGCAATCAATGCAAGCATATATGCAACTAGTCCAATCCTTTCAAGGATTTCAAATGGCCCACAATATTTGGCTTCCAAATTGGAACATTTTCCCAGCTTCAGGAAAATTTTGTTGGCTTTCACATTCAATAAAACATGACCACCCACATTTAAATCCCTGTGGGTTCTGTTCTTATCAGCATAACTTTTCTGCATGTCTTGGGCAACCTTCAAATTCTGCTTAATCTTCAACATTTGTTCTTCCATTTCCTTAAGCAACTCTAGCCCAACCACTTCTCTATCAGTTGGATTATCCCAACTTAATGGGGTGTTTCACTTTCTTCCATAAAGTGATTCAAACGAGCTCATATTCAGTGATGCTTGATACCCATTATTGTAGGAAAATTCTACCAAGTGTAGGTAGCCTTCTCATTTAGATGGTTTTTCCATCACATACATCCTTAGAATGTCCTCTATCACTTGGTTCACCCTCTCTGTCTTCCCATCAGACTCATGATGATAAGAAGTGCTGAAGTTTAGATTCATTCTGAACCCTTTGAATAACCACTTCCATAATTTTGAGGTAAATTTCGGGTCTCTATTAAACACAATTGTCTCGGGAATACCGTGCAATCATGCTACTTCCTTCATATAGATATCAACAACATTAGTTGCCTTGTGAGTGGTATTCAATGGAATAAAATGGGCATCTTTCATAAACTTATCTACCACCACCATGATGGAATCATGCTGCTTTTCGGTTTTGTGCAATCTTGTGATGAAAACCATTTTCACCACTTCCCACTTCCACTGAGGAATGGGAAATGGTTGCAGCAACCTTGTTGGGTGCCTATGTTAAGCCTTGACCTTCTGACACTCCATACATCTAGCGATGTATTCTGCAATTTCCTTCTTCATACCTAGCCAAAAGTAATGGTTCTTGACTTCTACCACTGTTTTATGATATCCAGGGTGCCTAACATAAGCCATATTATGCATTTTTTTCAAGATCATAATTCTCAATTCCTGGAAATTAGGTACATAAATTTTGTTTGTGTATAGGAGTGTTCCATCAGCTTCCAATTTATAATCTTCCACTTTCTGTAGCATCTTACCTTGTTGTAGCTTTGTTACCAATTCCATGTACTACAAATTCGCATTTGCAGCTTCTGAAATTATGCCTTTAATATCGGTTTGATACATATTAATGGTTGTAGCATGTAGTTCATGCACTCTTCTGCTGAGTGCATCAACCGTTTTGTTCTCCTTTCCTTTGATATTCTTGATATGAAAGTCATACTCACAAATGAATTCCAACCATCTACTCTGCCTAACACTCAAGGTTGGTTGATCAAAAAAATACTTTAGACCATTATGGTCTGTCCTCAGTTCAAATATATTTCCCATGAGGTAATGTATCCATTTCATTAGAGCATGTACAATGGTTGCCAACTCCAAATAATGAGTTGCATAGTTATTTTCATGATCCTCCAACTTTCTAGATTCATAACATACCACAAACCCATTCTGACTAAGGATTCCACCCAGTCCTTCTTTGTGTGCATCTGTACACACTACAAAATATTCATTCGAATATGAAATCCTCAAGATTGGAGCACTGGTTAACAACTACTTCAATTGTTGGAAGCTTCTCTTACATTCTTCTGTCCATTGAAATTTATTCTCCTTTCTTTGCAAGGAAGTGATGGGGTGAGCTATCCTTAAGAACCTTGCAATGAACCTTCTGTAATAGCCAGCTAGACCCATAAAGGATCTGAATTTTGTCACATTATTCGGCGCTGACCATTCTCTAATGGCTTCTATCTTCTGAGGATCCACAACTATCCCCTCTTTTGAAATGATATGTCCCAAATAATGGATCTGATTTTGATAGAATGATCACTTTCTAAATTTGGCATACAGTTGATGATATCTTAATACTTGCAACACCATCCTCAGATGTTGTTCATGTTCTTCCTCCAACTTGGAATACACCAGGATGTCATCCAAAAATACTATGACAAACTTTTCTAGATATTCTCTGAATACACCATTCATTAGGCACATGAAAACAACGAGTTCATTTTATAATCCAAATGGTACCACTGTGAATTCATAATGACCATACCTTGTTCTAAAGGCAGTCTTGTTGATGTCTTCATCCTTTATCCTTACTTGATGGTACCCTAACTTGAGATATATTTTTGAAAATATCTTTGCATCCTTCAACTGATCAAAGAGATCATCAATCCTTGACAAAGGATACTTGTTCTTAATAGTCACTTTGTTCAATTGTATGAAATCGATGCACAATCTCAATGTTCCATATTTCTTCTTCGCGAATAAGACTAGGGAACCCTAAGGTGACACACTTGGGTGTATATACCCCTTCTTTAGAATTTATTCAAGTTGCAACTACAATTCTTTCATCTCTGGTGTACTCATTCTGTAATGAGATTTTGACACTAGAGTTGATCCAGGCATAAGGTTTATAGACAAATCCATAACTCTCTTTGGGGGTAGTCCTGGTACCTCCTGGAATACATCCTAAAAATATTTTAATACTGCATGGTCTTCAATATTTGACACCTTATTCTCATGTGCTTCTTCTAATGAATTGCAAATATTTGGCAGCCCTTCTTGTAACACTTCTTCAGCTGCATTGTTGAGATTTCTCTGACAGTAACTTCCCTTGGTATTTCCCGCACTTTCCTTGGGTTTCCTTACTCATCCAGGAAAGTAAATTCCTTTCTACGATAGTCTAAGATGGCATGGTGTTGGTCCAACCAATCCATCCCTATTAGACAATCATAGGAACCTAAAGGCAAGATGTTCAATTCAGCCCTTGTGCTCAGTCCATTCATGTCCACTAGACAAGACTTAACCAAATCAACAACCTTTCTCTTGGCTCCTATATCCAGCTACACTAACCAAGATTTTCCATTCTTCCTTCTTGTAAAATGAAAAATTTCCACCATTCTAGGATCTATATAACTATGACTAGCCCCTGAATCAATTAAAATAGTAAAGGTATGGTTATTGATCATACCTTCAACTTCAATCATGTGTGATTTAAATTCAACTTGCTTGTTGTCTAGGGATGCATAGATCCTTGGTATTATACTGCCCATGTCCTCCATTGTTTCTACTTGCTAAACATTGTGGACAGCTCTTATTTTTCCATTTTTGTGGGGACAATCTTTGTACTTGTGGTTTCCCTGATAGCCCCAACATTGAATGGGCATCTACCTTGGCCTTTGTCCCCCTAATTTAGCCATTCTCTACTCTCTAAAATATGGTTGTCCTTGATGACTATTTCTGAAAAGGGGAGGTTTGTTTTCCTTCTGCCTCTTCTCTTTCTTGTACTTCTTCTTGTCATCCCAAGCATTCTGGAAAGTGGGCTTTTCTCCTTGCTACTCATATAAACATTTTTCTCCCCTTATAGTTTCTTCCATAGTTTTAGGATCATCATACTAGATCTTGTCACTGATGGGAGATGGTATTCTACTCACATACCTTTGAATTTTGATAGTGTCATCTTTGATGAAAGGAACATACTTCATCAATTCCAAAAACCTTCTCTCATATTCATCAATGGACATACTACTCAGCTTGAGTTCAAATAACTCTTTCATCTTTATGTCATAGTTTCTCTTAGTTAAGTATTTCTTTTCAAAATACTTCTTGAATTCCTTCCAAGTAACATTTTTCTCTTTAATTTGTTTCACCTGCACAAGTTGATCCCACCACATGGATCCCTTTCCTTTCAGTTGATACATTGCAATTATTCCTTCTACATGATATGAATAATTCTGCAGTTGGAAATATTTACTCATGCCAAGAAGCCATGTCTCAGCATCTTCCTCCTTCTGATGCTCTCCATCAAATGTAGGAGGTTTAATCTTTTTCATTTCTCCCTTCAGTTCATCCACTCCATATTTCATATGCTTCTTGATAGGAGATGGGCTTGAACTACTATGTTCCCTCCTCTTAGAGTTCCCTTAGGAGTGATGATGGTGTCTGATAACACTCCTTGACTTCCTCCTTTCATCAAGAGACCTGTGACTTCCTGATTTACTAGAGTCACTCTCTTTACCCAATTTCCTTTCTATCGTTTCTAGGCTCTGTATCAACTTTAGGTTGAATTCTCCCTGTTGATCCTTGGCTTTCATGAGATTTATGTTATCTGCTCGGTGATGTTGGACATCTTTCTTCAATGATTTTCATCATGTTTCCCTCCTTATCTATCTCTTCTCCATTCCCATTGGAGTTGGATCCTTCAAATCCCAAATGGACATCTGTTCCTTTAGCTTCATTCTCTAAACTGAAAGAATTTCATGCCTCCTCCATTTTTTTCACTCTGCAGCGATTTGGTTTGGTTCTAACAATTGTTAACTCTGTAAACACAATGTGCAGTCCACCGAAATTTTTCAGACCATTAGTCATTAACAAAGTCCACAGTATTCATAAACTAATCTAATACAAAGAAAACTTTTAGATTCCATTTTCTTTCTGAGCTCTGCTTTGTTCTATAATAATTTTGGAGTACTATCCCCTTTCTCTTAGCCCCCAACCCATGTGACCATGGGTTGTGGCCAAGCGCTAGGTTGATGGGCACTTATTCGGGACTTCGCGCCTCCGAATTCAGAAGTTTTCAAAGAAAATCCCAACAAATATCTCAGAGTTCTGGATTACCGAACTCACGAAGTAGGGTGGATTAACAATCCATGTCTACCCAGCATCCAATGGTTGGCACTCATTATGGAACCTCAATCATATGAGTTACACCATTTCGGAGCTTCGTGACATTGAGACTTCGGAGGATTTCACATCTGCACACCCCCAACACCCCGAACTGTTAATCTCTGAACACTTCCATGTCACATTTGGTGACGTCATTATGTCATGTCACTTCAGCATTACAAATCTTCATAAGGTTGTTCATTTCATACCCTATGAACCATCCTTCCATAGTGTCAATTCTTCGGACTTCACAACTGGTGGCACGTGTCCACTAGGACCCACGACTTTTGTGCTTGAACTAAGATACCGAATAGTCACATCACTTGATGCTTTTCAAATTGTGGGGGCATGCATCTATGGTTTGGCATAACCCGCCTTTATTTTCACAATTCCTTTGATGCTGACACGTAACCCCCTATTAAAACCATGGTTAGGATTGCGGGACTGCCTTGGATTCCCGCAATTCCTCCTGGCCATCGACCTTGATCTATCCTGACTAATGCTAGTGTGGGTCCATCGTATATTGACCCTAACTACATTATGTAACCTTGGGGTCCCACTAACCATGATCATATGGAGTGCCGCGTGGTGGAATACTAGTGACTGACATGTGGCCCAATCAAATGGGTGTCACGTGTCATGTTCCATATGGAATTTCAATCTTCCATGGGTTCGAAACCCACTGACACGTGGAACACAACCCATGTTTCCATGTCAATCCAAGTGACATCATCATGCCATGTTACTCTAGAATTTCGGGCTTCAAAAATTTTTACGCCTACTTCCTTCCAGTCTCTCGAATTCCAAATTTTTAGACTTCTTTACCCTTCGGGTCCACATAGTATAGCTGGAAACATTCTAGGTGGGGGCACGTGGTAGGTATAGGAGAGGTATACGTCACCTCCAGGTGATGTCATCATGACTCACCACTTCGGCTCTTCGAGCTTCTGAGCTTCGGACTTCGAGAGTTCTTGCCTCCACACACACTAATTCTCCTGAACACAAAAATCCCAAACAAGACCATCATCTGACATGTGTCCCTCTTGACAAACAATCCGGATTAACTTCAAACTTTGGGGGCTTTCTCCCTTTACCACTGTGTTTTCCCTTTTAACTTGGATTGATCCAATGGTAAGGCTTCTCCCCAGATCTATGATGTAGATCTCCTCCGGGACTTCGGAGCTTCAAGCTTTGTCCCTTCTCTTATTTTTTCACCTAACTTCATCAAAGTCGTGAAGTTCGAAGGGATTCCAGGTTAACCCTCATGCACCTTCTCTATATCTAACGATCGTGAATTGTCCTCCTTCTCCTGAATAGATCCTACAACCCACATTTCTCTACGGCTTAATACCACATCTGTCATGGTTTTATAATACCGCTACACCTCCTTATCTTCATAACATGACCAAGGTAACCTCTTGGCACTCATGAATTATCTAAGGTTCAAAATTGGTTCCTCTTGACACAATTTCCACTTGAAACCTTGGTTCCAATGACCACTTATCCGACCCATCCAAGCTCAGTGCTTGAACCTTGGATCTGATAAAAATTTGTAATGTCCCCAACCACCAACATGATGGGAAACATCACTTCCAGACATATTTCAATAAACTAGCTCTGATACCAATTTGTAATGTCCCCAGCCACCAACATGCCAGACAACGTCACTTTCAAACGTATTTCAATAAACTAGATCTGATACCAATTTGTCACACCTCGGGAACCCAAGTCAGTGCATACTACTCATAGAAATGACAATTTTCATATGCATATAAATATAAACCTAAACAAACAACGTATTTTGTTCATACATATATTAATGCAGAAATAACCGTAAAAGCATACATGCAGTACTTCATCGGTGAAACCCATAATATAACATCATATACAGGAAATATCCATCAATTATAACACATGTACATATACACAGTATGTAAATGATCATAGGAATATATTCTCATCTTTCAATTGAAGTACACCAATTGTGTGCAGACCTTCCATGAACCTCCCAGCCTTGGACCACGCTACTCATCATGCTCAGTAGTGGGTCACCCCTGAGCTAGGACTAAGCTCCACCCAGGGAAAGGGAATCCTAGGCTAGGCTAAGGTTACAGGAAATTGCACAATGCAACTGGAAGGATTCTCTCCAGGAGCCTTCTTACACCCACTATTCAAGGACTCTCATTCCCCACATGCATGTTCCACCCTGGGAATATGCACCTTCATTGTTCCACATTCCATCGACTGCTCCAATTCCCTTTTCAGGGTCTCGACAACAGGTCAGATAAGGAATTCTTAGATATTAATAGATGGTACTGGACTCTCTCTAGGAGAAAATCACTTCCCAACAAACTCTCTCACCTGGAGAGAGATGCTCAAAGGCCTGACAACCTGCCTCTTCAACCACGGGCTTGAAAACTTGCCTCTTCAACCAATATTCAACTCAGTTCCAGTAAGGTGAGGAAAAAAACAAAGGTTCAATATAGCTTAGGGAATGGAAACAACCAAAAATTCAGTAAGGCAGAGTACGGTTCGGTTTTGGCAAGTGCAGATATGCTAGGATTCAAAAGAAAACACAAATCAGCTTCCCTAGTTAGAGGATGGCCAACACCAAGAAATGTGTCAGAAGTAAGATCTTTTATGGGATTAGTTGGTTACTATAGAAGGCTCATAGTAGGGTTCCCTAAGATTGCTCATCCCATCACTTCTTTGAAAAAGAAGGGAACTAAATTTGAATGGACACCTAAGTGTGAAGAGAATTTTAATTTGTTGAAGGAATTACGTACTAGTCCACCTGTGTTAAGGATTGATGACCCAAATGAACATTTTGTGGTATGTACAGATGCATGTAAGGAAGGACTTGGGGGATTCCTCACTCAAAATGGACATGTCATTGGTTATGATTCCAAAAATATTAAGGAACATGAGAGAAACTATGCCACACATGACTTGGAGCTTGCTACCATTGTCCACTCCTTGAATATGTGGAGGCATTATCTCATGGGGAAGAGATTTAAATTAAGGATAGACCACATTCATCTGGAGTACATTTTTGAACAACCAACCTTGAATTCCAGGAAAACAAGATGGATGGAACTTTTAAGTGAATATGACCTCGATATTGAGCATATCAAAGGAAAAGAGAATTAATTTATTAATGCACTTAGTAGAAGAGTGAATCTCATGCATGCTACTGTTGTCAGTATGCATCAGTCAGACTTGAAGAGTAGAATTTTAGATGATCTTGTTACATATCAACATTACCTACAGGTAAAGGAAAGCTTATAGCAAGGATATGTACAACATAAAATAAAGGAGTATGAGATAAAGGAAGATGGATTGCTTATGCATAAGAATAGAATCTATGTTCCTAGTTCTGGAGAAATGAGGAAATTGGTATTGAAGGAAATGCATGATGTTTCTTATGCTGGACATCCCGTTTACCAAAAAACGATTACAATAGTAGGAAGCCAATTCTTTTGGCCGAGAATGAAAAATGATTTTGTTGATTACATCACTCTATGTATGGAATGACAAAAGGTGAAGTCTGAGCATAGGCACCCAGCGGGTTTATTGCGGACGTTATCAATCCCAAAGAAGAAATGGGAAGTAATAACCATTGATTTCATAACTAAATTACCCAGGACAAAAAGACAACATGATTCAATCATGGTAATGGTTGAAAAACTAACAAAGGCTGCTCATTTTGTTCTTATAAAAACAACACATACAACGGTTAATATTGTAAAAATTTACATGAGGGAGATTGCTAGGTTGCATGGGATACCTAGGAAAATTGTCT
>ML778115.1:529672-547962 GCA_009831015.1 Picea engelmannii | reverse complement strand
AAAAAAAAATTGCATTTCAATATTTCATTAAAATTATGAAATTAAGAAAAAAAGGAACTTAAAACTTTTAATATTTTTGTAGCATAACCAAATCCAACATCAAAACATATTGGTGTGTTGTATTCATTTGAATTCAATGATGTATTTCATACATATTTTCACACCGGTTCCTTTTAGTGAGCCTTACACACCAATGTGAATAACTATAATAAAAGCATCAATGCTTATAATGAAAATAAAATATGCATTCCCTTTAAAGATATCATTATCATTGCCATTATTGTTATTGTAACCATTATAGTACATAACAGTGCATAAGTAAATATACACACTAGTTATCTTTTACATGTAATATGAACCAATGCTTTCATTATATAAAACATGCAACATGACATCAAAATTATATAATACACATAGGTGCCTGTTATATATATTTTAGAGTTATGGTTATTATCAAATATTGGTGCATAGATGCATATTATTGATATAAGTTCACTCATTCCTTCAATATCTTAAGTATGCACTAGGGATTTGAAAATATATTATATGGGATGATTGTTGGATTACTGAGAGGGGGGGTGAATCAATAATAGAGCAATTATAATATTTTTTAACCAAATAATCCAAGTGTTATATCAATGTAGAATTATCATCCAATAATGAGCAATGAAAAAATGGAAAATCATACACATACATAGTACACCAGTGTTTTATGTGGAAACCCAAAGCGGGAGAAAACCACATAATTATTTTTCTTATATGTCTTGAAGAATTACATTCATTGGAAGCACCAACTTCCTTTGTTTTCTAGCTGCAACTGGAAGGAGGCTCCAACCTCCTAGTTTCTTAGTCTACAACCTGAGGGAAGCTCCATCTCCCCAATTATCTGGCTACAACTAGAAGGAGGCTACAACCCCCTATGTTATCTGGCTACAACCACCTATCCTTGCCCCGTCCAACTGCCCTGAAATAGAAGTAGAATGATGGAACCACTGTCACACTATCACTGTGAGATTTATTGTTGTAAACCTGTACCAATAAACCTGAACCATGCATCAACCATGCATCAACCTGTACCTCAACCTGTAATCAACCTGTACCATAAACAAGTGCATCAACCATGCATCAACCTTTACCAAACAACTTGTAATCAACATGTACCATAAACAAGTGCATCCAACCATGTACCAAGTATGTACCAATCATGTGTCACCTACTCATCAACTACGACTTATCAATATGTACCAAAATCATCAACTATACACCTCATGTATGTGCCAACTCATCAACTACTTGTCTCAACCATGTACCCAACATGTATCTTAACAAAATGCCCTCATCAATTTCATCATCCAAATATGATTTGTAACTTTGTAATAGAACTGGTGTATATGATCACATACCTGCAAACCTTCCTTAAATTTAACAACAAGAGACTATCATTTTCATCAAACTTTTCTTGAGTCTCACATGACTAGTTTTGGATTAGTCAACAACCCTAACTTGAAATAATCATAACTATGTACCTGTAATGAATAAATATCTAAAATTGATACACAATTTTATTCAGTGTGTTTTATGCAGATCCTCTAGGTTTCACTACTTGAAACCTCTCAGAAAAGGAGTTATAGAAAAAATGGCATACCTTGTTGAATTCTAGGTTATTCTAGAGAGCGACCTTGTAGAGCGTGCCCCACATAGAATATTTGTTGAATTGATCTGGAAATGTTACAAAGAATAATAAAGACTATAATATAACCAACACATTTAGTATTACTAAATTTGGATCTATTATGAATAATTTATGACGTTTTTTCCTGAAACACCTGTTTTAGACTAGTTTCAAGTCTAGCCACAAACCCTATTTTCCAGGGAGTGTAACTCCAAAAATACAACGACCCAAAAGTTGAATGTTTTACCACAGATACTTGGATATGTTTCCTCAATGGAATAGCAATTTCACAGTATAAATCATTCTATAAAAAAAGTTATTTCAAAAATGGTGAGATGACCTGTAAATAACATACCTTAGAAAGCATCATCAAAAGAATTTATCCTCCCTTGAATTCCAGCCTTCTTTTATTCACCTTCCTTATGAAATTCAGCTTAGATATTATTTGGTTACCTTATACACCTATATATATTCAATATGGTAAAGTGTGATCCAAAATTAGAGAGCCTTGCCTCTCATTTATACTCTCCAAGTAGCTTCCTTAAAATCATCTTCTAGGTCACTTTGCCCACTTTCCTTATTTTAGGGTTAACCCACTTCTAATTTCTCCATTAAATTTATTATTTAAAGAATTTATTTCGTATTCACTTTGAATTATATTACACTCATAACTTCACTTTATTATTTACCTTCTAAAATCTCTTAAACCACTTTGACTACTTTGACCTTTTGGGGCTTCTAGATGACATATGAGGGTCCTCCAACTTCATAAGGTCATAACTCTCAAACCGTGAGGAGTTAAGTGACATTCCACATACCACTAGAAATGGAATGACATGTAATATCCATATAGAATAGTATTACCTACAAATATATCAAAACTCATACCATTATCCATCAAACAAACTTGGGTCCATTACCCAAACCTGGGTTCTCCAACTTGTTATGGACATAACTCTCTAATCATGAGGAGTTATGTGACATTCCACATACCACCAAAAATGGAATGACAAGAAATATCCATCTAGGATAGTTTAACTAAAAATTTCACTGACCTTCATCTCATTATTCCACAAATAAGCAGGGGTTCTCTAACCATACTTCTAGGTAACTCAATCTGCAAAGTGTCTTCCCATGAGGGATTTCACCATAAGGGGACCACTTTGGAGTTCATCCTTTGTGCTATTGAGATTTCTTCAAGGGTTGACATCAATGAAAACCAACCTTAATCAACAATGATGTGTATTATATATTTTATAATTCTCATTATGTATCAAATATTGTTTCACTAGTGTGTATGGTATATATTTGGTGCATCGATGTGCATTAACGATGTAAGCACACAAAAAACAAAAAAAACTAATAGAACCTCAGGACACTCCTAATTTTTATTTATAGTGAAATTCTATTAAAACTCCAAAATATCCTCCACTACCAATAACAAAGATTTTATCAAAGGTTTTTTTGATAATTTTCCAAATCTTGTAACACTAAAAACCTTCACAAAATCCTCCACTATAAGTTGTTTTCATTGTAGTGTAGACCAAGGGTGAATATATACCTTAGGAACCCATATAAGTTCTAGACATATCAGTGAGGTCTCATGTCTAGGCTAGGGTAAGAAAGGCTCTAGGAGGGTGATCCATCATATTAGGGAAATAGTTGAGAGGCATTCTAATGTCATTAGGCAAGAACACATGAATCCATTTCATGAGTTGATTGCACAAGGAACCTCTAGATGGATAGGCATAATTGAATACCCAAGTGAAAGTTTCATATGCTACACTTGTCAAGATTCGTGAGTTATGGATTTGTCTCAAAGGTTATAAGGTTGGTAGGTATGGATTAGAGAGAAATGTTTGAGTGAGTTAGTAAGTTAGTGTGTTAATGGGTTAAATGACCAATCAATTAATGGATTGATCGATTATCCAACTATGAGTTAATGGATTAAGGGTAATGGGGGGTTAGTGAGTTAACTTAGTCTACCATTGGCTAATGGGGGGTTTTCATGTAAAATAATGGTTGAGAGAGGAGATACATACAACTCTTATCCTAGATCTACAACCTTTCATCTAATCATAATAGTGATGGGGTCTTATCAGAGTTTTAAATGAGGTTTATGGTGTGATTTGTATCTTCTTGAGTGGAGGAGAAATGTGTTTATTACAAGGTGGAACGAATCAACCCATAATATATTTTTTCTGCAATGATGAGTTTGTTAGTCTACGACAATACAAGCATATTGGATGCGGAATGGATCCAAAACCATCTGCTGGTCAAGCTTGTGGGTCAGGTTCTCATCTCCCTCTTTTTGAAGGTCTCCATGATGGAAGTGGTCATCAAAACCCCTCGATCAAGGGAAACTCTTGCATGGGATTTCATTCAAGCTCCAAGGAGGTTCGAGAACAACCCATTTTGTGTGGTTTCTATTTGCATGCAATCCATCCACTTGTGATTAAGGAAACTAATTATTTGGTATCATGTTCTAAGAGTTTTTTGTTCCATAATGGATATCCTTCCCATGTGTCCAATATCATGGGGACATATTCTCTGGTAAAATATCATGGAGGAGGAAAGTGGTCATGGTTTGAGAGGAACCAGAAAAGGTGATGGTCAAGGAATCATTGTCATTCCACTCGGACCCACTCGGGATCCATGTAAGGTGGTCATGATGGGGGGAATTCATGTAGCTTCGAATATTGGTAAGTCAATTGTTCCTTTGGAAAAAAACTCATCTTTTTTAAATTATGAAAAAGAGTTGACGTCGGGAGAAAAATTAAACTCAATAGACTCTTTTAAGGGTGTAGTTTTTTCGTCTTCTCTTCTATGCTCCCCTAAGAAAAATCAGGTCCTTTCTATCCCTCGGGTCTTGGAGCAATGGTTTTCTCAAACTCCCCTTTCCTATGATGTTGGTTCTATCCCAAATCCCTTGGTTCCTCTTGAGGTGAGGGAGGAAAAAATACTTTGGTATCTCACTCGTGATCCTTTTCTTTTCTATCTTAAAATTAGAGTATTTGTTAAGATCCCAAATCAAAACAGTTCAGGATACCCCTGGGATTGGTGTTTTAGCAATGGATGAAGGAGCAACTCAACAAGTAGGTATAAAATATCATCTATATTTATCCCAACAATAAGCTATGAAAGAAATCAAATCCGGGAAACAATGAACCATTTTGAGGGCCCTTGGAGTAGGGAAATCCCTATCCAGAAGTTACAAATGATTATTTTGTCTCTTAATACTCGGGGGGTAAGGGACGCCCCAAAAATTCAGGCCCTCAAAAGAATGGTTGCGAAATATAAGCCTGATATTTATTAGCTCGGGAAACAATGTGATCTAGGGAAAATAATGTGAAAGCCTTCAACCCATGGTTAAGGGATTGGTCCTTTTGTTCTAAGAAAGCTATAGGTTTTTCATATGCATGGGGCCCAAATTCTAATAAAGTTTCTTTGATGTTTACTTATTCTAGAATCATATTGGATCTGGAGAATTTCTCTTTGGCATTTTCCTTTAGAATTGTCAACATCTATGGACCATATGCAGACAAACGACCTTTTTGGGAGAGCTTAAGAAATGATGGCATACTTTAGGATCCTAATTTAGTTATAGGTGGTGATTAAAACTTCACTTTTTCCTTTAAATAAATCTAGGGGAAACATCCCAAAAGGGACCCTTTGGAGGCATTCTTTGTTCACTGGATATCCTCTCATAACCTGGTGCACTTGGAGCCCCAAAAAATATCTCAGGTGTGGAGAAATGGTAGAAAGGGTGAATATCTAGTAGCTAAAAGGATGGAGGGGTTCTTGGTGGAAGAAAATATGTTGGCCAACCCCTAGATCATCAAATCATCAGTGACAATTGGTGGTATTTCAAATCATATGCCAATCATGTTAATTATTGCAAAAGGTGTTTCAAAACCTTTGGCTCCCTTAAAATTTAATCATTACTAGATGAAGGAATCATATTACAAGAAACTTATTACAAACACCTAGACTCGCCTCAAATATATTTCCGACAACTCATATATGCATCAAATGGCTTCTAACCTGGAAAAATTCAATTGTTTATCTAGGATTTGTTCGTGTAGTTTCAACCTAAAAAACCAATCTCTATTGAGGGAGGTTGAAGGTAGGATTTCCAATTTGTTGATTTCAAAAACTGTAGATTATATTTCTAAGGATGAAGAATCAAATATAGGGTTATTACTAAATAAAAGAATCAAACTCCTGGATCTAGAGGAATCAAAGTGGATACTAAAAAGTAGGGTGGTCTGGCTCCAAGTTGGAGACAATAACTCCAAATTTTTTCATATTTATTATGAAAACCATGGGAGAAACATAAATTCGATAGATGAAATCATAAATCACAAGGGACGAAAGGTATCCTCAATTATTGAGATTACCTAAGCGGGAGTATTCCATTTTTCAGGTCTTTTCACTACTTTAGTTGGGTGTCCTATAAAGAAAATTTTCTAGGTAATCTATCTCTTCCCAAGATCAATTGCAGATGAGATGAATGACTCCCTTCAGGCGGAAATTTTGGAGGGGTAATTTTTGGCTATGTTGGAAGATTTCCAAAAAAACAAGAAACTTGGTCTAGATGGCCTTTATTTTGAGATTTTTCTAGGATTCTATTATCTTATTAAATAATATTTACTTTATAGTGTCCAATAATCACAAATATCAGGAAATATCTTTGGCTCTTTAAATAGGACCCTTTTGGCCCTGATCCCCCACAAAAAGGAGACCTCCTCTTTTAAGGACTTCAGACCCATTTCCTGTTGCAAACTCATTTACAAGCTCATGTCCAAGATAAATGCAAATCAGCTCAAACCTATTTTAGGTGAGATTATCTCGGAGGAACAATTTGGGTTCCTTTTTAAAATAAAAAATCATGAYGYGATTTCTTTGGCTCAAGAGATTTTCATACTTTAAATACCAAGAAGATGTCATCCTTTGTCTTAAAACTAGATTTGTCAAAGGCCTATGACAAATTCAATTGGAGTTTCATGAGGCTTGCCTTGATTCAATTGGGAATGAACCTRCACATTATGAATTGGATCATGAGTTGTATTGAAAAAYAATCCTTTGTASTATCCATAAATGGCTCACRATCATCCTTCTTCAGTCCATCAAGGGGGATGAGACAAGGATGACCTTTGTCTCATTTCTTCTTTCTTATCATGGCAGAGGGTATAATCAGACTCATTGAAAATGAAAAAAGGAAGGGACTTCTAAAAGGAATAAAKATGGTTGTGAAGGYTATTCTATCTCATTTATTATTTGTTGATGACATAATTATTTTTGGTGCAGGTAAAGTATAGGAATTTAAAGCGCTAAATTCCATCCTTGATTTGTATTGCGCCACTACAAGAAAGAAAATAAACTTGGAGAAGTCAATATTGTTGTCATGTTCCTTTGAGGGGGATTATTTGTATTAGTTGAAGTTATGGCTTCCGTTCATGATGAAAATCATAGATGAGGGAAAGGAGTACTTGGGTTTCGATCTCAATCCTGTGGGATAAAAATTATAAAATTGACTATGGCTCCTAAGGAAAATCCAAGAATGGGTGTCAAACTAGACCTTTCGTTTTCTATGTAGAGGAGGTTATTTGGTGTTGATAAACTTAGTGCTAAGAAACATTATCATATATTGGGATTCCATTGCTAAGATACCTAAAGGTATCCTCTAAAAAATCAAAATATTATGTTTTCAATTCCTTTGGTCTAGTAAAAAGGATCCAACTAGAATCCCATTAGTTAGATGGATAGGGATTGCTGTGCCAAAAATATATGGGGGGCAGGGGGTAAAGAATCCTTTCTAGTTTAGTAAGGTCCTCACTGTAAAGAGTTTATGGAGACTAACACACAATTATTAGTTGTGGTGTAGGGTGATGGTCGCCAAATAATTCCCCGGTAGATGAATTGTGGATTTGTTCAGGGACTTCATCAAATCAATGGCCAACTTCTACATTGGACGAAAATCCATGGTAGAATACTTTCCTATTATTTGAAAATGGTGTTCTTGGAAAATAGGAAATGGGAAAGAAGCTCGACAAGGGAAAGACCCATGGGAAGGGGATTCCAACTCTTTCAAATTATCTGATGGTCTACTCATTGTTCTTCACAATTTAGGATTTTTTAGATTTGGTATGTAATAAAGGAAAGCATAGATGAGGCGGGGTGAAATGAATGGAAATATCAGAGTGACTTAGGTTTAGAAGAGGAAAAAGATGAAGAATGGGAATCTTTTGTGGATCTCCTAAAATCAAATTTTATTTACTTAAAGGAAGAAAAAATTGATATGTTGTGTTGGACAAAAAATCCTACAAATATTCTATAAAATTGGGCTATCTGTCATTGGTAGAAGAGGATTTTAAGGAATCTGTCAAATGGTGGTAGGCGGACATTTGGAAAATAAATGCCTCTCTAAAAGTAACTTTGGTATACTAGTTGGATTTGAGCAACTAGATTCTAACATGGGAGGTGGGAATCAAGCGAGGGTGGAATGGGTCGAGTAGATGTGCCCTTTCCAAAGATAAAGAGGAAACATAATCCAATTTGTTTGTGTCATGTCTTTCCGCACACAAAGTTTATATGGAGCTATGTTCTAAACTCAAGTTAAATTTTCAATTGGCTGGAAGCACTCTAGAAGAATGGCTCTTTGATTGCAAAAAATTGCAGAGTGCAATGACTTATGGATCTGCTCCAAGAATTTTCATATATTTCATTTGGTAGGCCAAAAATTTGACCATTTTCCATAACCTAGTCATTCACGTAGAGATGATTGGGGGGCTCATCACCAAAATTTCCTCTGATTTAAAAAACAAGATAAAAATAGATTAAAGAAATACGTCTGGTGGTGCTAGAAGTGAAAGAAATGATCACATGTGTATTTTTTGATGCGGAAAGTTGGGGACACCCGTCATTATGTGGTGTTGGAGTCATTCTATTTATTTCTAAAGAGAATTTCTTCAAAAACAGTTATGCTTCAGGTTGTGGGACTAATATGAAGACATAATTCTCTACAATGTGGACTTTGATGTACTATTCTAACATGCTAAATTTGAGGGAAATGCAGGTCTTTGGGGATTTCAAGGTGGTCATAGATTGGGAAAAAAAATGTACAAATCCAAGTAGTAAAGACTCAACCCCTTTTAAATCACATTCTCAACACGATGATTGAGTTTAAATAGTCTTATTTCAACCATGTTTATAGGGAGCTCAATGAGATTGTGAATGGGTTATCAAAGGATGCTTTGGAGCTTGATCCTGGTTCATTCATTTTGCAATAATTTTACGATGGTCTGTTATGTGATAAAAAAATCCTTTCTTATGTAGGGGTGCTCAAGGAATTAGGAATGGCGGTTTAAAAATCCTATTTTTTGTTAAAAAAATGATTGTATGGTATGTAGTTAGAACTTTTTGGATGTAAATGGCATGTATGAGAGAGAGAGGAAAGGAAGGTTGAATGTGACTTTTAGGTCTCTTATTTTAAATCTGACATCCCTTAAGAGAACCGAAACATGTATACTCATTTTTATATGAATATAAGTTTTTTCAATTTATGAAATAAAAAACAAACTTGTATTCTATTATTTTTAAAAAATAGTTTTGTTAATTATTTAATTTTATGATTTTCACAATTATAAAAAATCTATAAAATTGATTATTTTTGAAATTATAAAAAAATTATATATTTAATGTTATTTTTAAAACCAAAATCATTAATATTAAAATTTAATTATTTTAAAAAGGAAAAATTGATTTAGATTTTTCATCTTTTACGTGATGAAAGTATGAAATATAATACTTTTTAAAAGTAATGGATGTTTTTATATTTATAAAAGTGCAAGAAACAAATATTTTAATTTTAATTGATGATGATGATGGCGATGGTGGTGGTGGTGGTTAACGTTCACTGAGATCAAATTTGGTTTCTCAAATTTTAAGAAAGGTAAGGAAATCAATTGGTTTGCTTTAGAATTTTATTTTTGTGCTTGAAAAGATTTAAGAGAAGGAATCCTAAATCACCATAGTTTTGATGAGTTAAAAGATTATGAAGGTCGATATTATAAAAAATATTTTGAAATTTTCATCTAATGTGGGTGTACGTAGGACATTCTAAGAGAAAGTGTTTTTCATCTTCAGTCATCTTAGCGCCACAAAGATGACAAGTTCTTTTGACCCACAACATTTTAGGAGTTGTCTAATTCCCAATTTCACTATAGAGCTCGTGAAAGTTTGTTCTTATTTTAACAATGTTTATTTTTTTCTTTATGCCAAGCCAAAATAGAGAGATACTTATAATCTTCTAGATTAGGCTTGATCGCCTCCTTATAGTATCTTAGTTTTCTTTTATCCTCTAATTATTTATCGCACTACAACTTCTCCTTAAATTTAGATGTAATAATATTTTTAATATTATCATTATTATGCGGAGTAACATCTTCCTTTATTCCCCAATGATTTATGCAAGACTTGGAATTTTTTGCCAACCCTATTTGAACTGCAAGTGGTTTTCACTAGAGTTTGAAGAAATATTAGGAAGCCTCTTGTCTTCCATGTTGTTTATCTTGTTCTTGTACATTAGGTATCTATTCATGATTGTGCTCTCAATGAGGGTAATACTCAATTCTATGAGGAGGATAAGATAGGGATATGGTGTATAGCCTTTTATTTTGAGATTATAAGTTATAAAACACTTTTTAATTTTCTTTATATTTATTCATGATTCTATAGAGATGCTACAACACCAAACTTTAGAACTATATAATATAATAGGAGTGATAAGAGTCTCAAAGAGGATTTTTTCTTATCTCATATCCAAAGGTATGTTGATTTACAACTGTTTTGAAGTCCATAATAAGCTTTCACCCTCCATTGATCCTTTTCTCAATGCTATAGTTCCAGTTGGGCTTGTGATGAAGATTGATTCCAAGATATTTGTGTGTCGTCACTTCCTTCGAGATGTCATTTTCATACATGGAATTAGCGTAAGGGAAAATTCATGAATATGGGTAACACTTTCGTGAGAATCAGATCTCCAAAATTCTGAAAGACCTTTTCTCAGCCGAACTAATATTTTTTTAGACTGAAAGTTCTATTTTCTTGGCCGAAATATGTTTCAGCCGAACCTTTGAACGTCAAATCGAATGGTACCATGATGATGCCCTCAATTTACATGTACAATTTTAGCCAGATGATTTTTTTTCATCCGATAACATATTTTCGGTCGAAAGATATTTCGACCGAATGAAATTTTCGGCCGAATGAACTTTTTGACCGAAAGAACTTTTCAACCAAAATAACCTTTCAACCGAAAGAAACTTTCGGCCGAAAAGAGGTTTATATATTACCCACATCGCGACTATTATTGATTTTCTGAGTTGTTGGTTAGTTGATAGTGTTGGCGATAGTGCTAGGTGACTGTGTTTCATGCCGTTGTTGCGGTCGGGTGGACGGGCGGTCGGGTGGACGTTGAAGCTGCGGACGGACGGGTGTTGGAGATGTAGGCGTCCGGTCTAGGTAAATTTCGACACAATAATTTAACAATATTGTCTAAATTAGTGGTCGGTAATGTTTAGTGGTAAATGTTTAGTGGTCGACACAATAATTTAACAGCATTGTCGGTAATGTTTAGTGGTAAATTTTTATTTTTGTCTAAAGCATTAGCCTCTCTCTGTCAGCTTTCAATGTAAAATGTGAAGTTTTTCACCTCACCGAGATCCTATTTACGTAATCCAAGGAGAATTTTCCAGGGAGGGACTACATTTCCAATTCTCGTAGGGCTGGTAGAATTACCACTCATACTTCTCTTTTATACCCTTAATAGATCAATCCCCAAATAAGGAAAAGATTTATGGATCACTTTACACCCCTATCCCTTTAGCCTTTCTCTGTCAGTAAGTCCCCAACTATCACTTTGCATGCAAATTCAGTTAACCGAAAGGGCCTTTCACTTCACCCGATAAAGAAGGTGGGAGCATGAGTATAGGTAGCACCCCTTTCTATTCCATAGTCTATAGCATCTAACCGAGTGAAAGTATCTGAAACTAGTGCAGCCAAACTAGGTGCATTAAAGTCAATAGCAGGTCGTGTTGTTCTTCACTTTGTGCCCAGTAAGTCCCCAACTATCACTCTTCACCCTCTGTCTAATTCTCTTGGAAAGACACAACAAATCCAAAAAATCCATAAGAAAAGAAATACCAATGCCTGCCATTATAACCATAACTCTAGGTTTAGAGAGAGGCATAGAATGTATACCATTGGTCATTGCCCCCTTGAAATGCAACAACCAGAGACCAATTAAAAGAGATAATTAAGTTGATACTACCCACAATAAAAGATAACATCATCAAACTTAGAACTGATGATGTAAAGGTCAACATTTGGAAAACATGGGTGTAATTGGCATTAGAATTTACCAGTGCTTTGACAAGAAACATATAATTGGTGGGAAACCTAACTTTTTTACTCTCAAGAAGATAGTTTCTTATTTCCCTTCTGGCTATTAGGGTGCTAGAGAAGCCATCTATTCTTAAACAGACAGCTAGTACAACGTTGATTACGACTTCTGATAACCTTGGAAATATTAAAGTAATGCCTTTGTATCTTTCTATTGTTGAGAGTCCTCCACTCGTATGCATGTAATTTTGAAGGGCATCAGAAGCCGTGAATGACTCCATCAACAAATTTGTTTTATTCACCTTCATACCTTGAAGATTTTAAAGAACTAATCAAAAACTTTGTCCAATTATCCAATTATCATTATCCAATTTATTAAATTATTAATTTGTGTTCATCATTATTATCCAATTACAGTGTCCAATTTGTGTTCATACATTTTAGTGATGAACCTATAATTTTTAGGTGGGTTTCTGAGCAATTGTGGAATGAATGGTTTGTTGATAAGAGTTCATTTTTATTGTTAAAGAAGTTTGATATGTACTTTTTGGGTGTTTTATAAATGTTTCTTACACCCTCCCTCATTCTACCATTCCATTGTGCATCCAAAAAATTCTATTACCTTGCGCTCTCACCTCCAAAGCCTGAGTAAACATTAGTTCAACCCAGTTTTCATTCTAGCCGTCAAAATTCAAATCTTCTCCGACCATTTGTGATCCTGCAACATGTTGTACCTTGTTGTATGAACCAAAGTGCAAATCATCCCTCACAATGCCCACAATCCACTTTTCTAGTTCAAACTGTCAGCTACACAACCTATTGGAATGCCTATAGAGATTACAAAGGAGACCCCTGACAAATGCCTCCAACTGCACAGTCAATTCCAGAACAGGTTGTATTATTTGTATTGGAGGGATTTTCATATTTTATTTTCTTGTATTTGGAAATATAATATAGAACTAAATAATTATTACATGGTGAAATTGAAATCAATTATGTGGGGCATTGTTTAATAAATTCTAATAAATGTTAAAACAGATTTTTATTTTGTTATTCTTTGTTGAAATATAATACAAAAGTAGAAGATTATTACATGATGAAATTGACACCAATATTTTGGTGCAATGTTTACTAAATTCTTATAAATGTTAGAATAGATTTTTACTATATTAATTTGTAACTATTGTTTATAGTCAATGTATAATTATGGTTTGTAACATTTTTTATCTGAAATTTATTTATTTTTATTGGGAAATTATGAATTCAAATAAAATTTGTATTTGGGCTAATTAAACATTTGGCTCACATATATTATGTGTGCTAGCTCACATATATTATATGCGAGATAGTTCACATATAATATATGTGAGGCCCTGTCAATGTATAGGGACAGGCCCGAACTCGGGCCTGTACCTATACATTTTGGGCCTGTACCTATACATGGACATGGTCGAATATGGCCTTGTCCATGTACAGGGACATGCCCGAGTTAGGGCATGTCCCTGTACATGAACAAGGCCATATTCGACCATGTCCCTTAGCTTAGTAAAGGCTATGCGTTACACTATGACCATTATAGACTAATAGATGATTACGATAAAGGTATACATATTAATGGTAATCATTGTAATCACTTGCTTGTTTATCTAATAGTTACAATCATACTTGTTATATTGAGTTCATGTTAGTAGGGGATATGTTATTCTGTTCAAATTAACCAATCTCTTACCTATGATATGTTTAAGATTCACATTTTATGTCCTTATTGAAACCCATATCTCTCTATGCTTTATCTAAATAAGTTGTACACACCATATCCGTAGTTTCCCTAATAAAAGTAATATAACTAAAATCAATAATAATACTAATAATAATCAAAGAATGTAAGCTATCATAATAACAACTTGATCTAAACTAATATGAAACACACAATGTATAGCTCTATCCTCTCTTGTTGTAATTCAAAGTACGAGTTGTAGTGTGACTTATAATTCTATGTTAGTATTACTTCCATTGACCTTTACTCTAGTAAATACAGTAACATCTAGCACAAAATATGAGTCAATTTGGCAGGTATAGGTGACATACATGAACTAATCCCATTACAACTAACATGAACATACTATTTATATGGTATAGATACTAGTAATACCAAACCCGAGGAGTTGTTTGAGATTTACTGGTGAATATGGTAACATATGAACAAGGGAAATCGATATGCATACTTTAATATAGGGTGGTATAGATAATAGCCATAGCATTCCATGGAGATCATACAGACATTAGTGGCCTATACCTTAGAATCAGACTCTACACTCTTAACTATATCGTAATATTCAGATAGCTCATACGGATAAGATATGAAGTTGATTCCATTTCTTTAGCTCTCTCTTAATCAGAGTAAGTAAAACCCATCTGTAGTGGATAAGAGTATACCCTTTGTAAGACCCTTGTTAATGATGCTACTAGTATAGTTATAGTGTTGCTTATAGTAATAGCTCTATTTACACTATTCAATACGAGTAATAAGGATAAGGAATCCCATAATATATGATAGTTATAACATGTGGAATTGATATAAAAGAGTAATGGTCACTATGCTCATATAACTAGGATCGATAGTAATACAGTATGACCATGATTGTGCTTATATTACATAAATATGATAGGTCTCTGCTTCTGTTAGCTTATGAGATTTAACTATCCTATGCCTAATATGATTCCATTGTAATTCCCTAAATCATTTGTACTTCTTAGAGATAATCTTGGCATCACTCCTAGTTATAGTGTACATACTAGTGAACATATAGTAATAATAGACTATCTGAATCATAGAAGCATTACCATGTAACATCCCTCTCTGGCGAACTGAGAAAACTTATTCTTTGAGGACACTTGCTCGCAAGTGATACAGACTATTATGATATTAAAACATTTGTCCTTTATTATGATGCGTTATGATAGATGACATGATGTTTTACTGCATTAACATAGATAGGTGCTATTGACTCGGTTTTACTGAGTGTGCAGGGTTTTGGACCTTGAGGATGCAGAGGCATCGACGGAACCCCTTGGACTCTGGATCGAGTCAGGGAGTGTGCTATTGGGGTTTGATGGTTTAACTATGATTTTAGTACGTTTGATTAGATGATATGATGTGGACATGTTCTGACATGATTGTTGATGATGCAAGGTGACGATAGCTTGCCGACCAGACTCACATATGGAGTAAAGGGGCCACACACACGACTACCAGAGAGGTTGAGGGAGAGGTGTGGACAACAGCCCTGCCACAACCTAATAGCACTCTCGTCATGGCTCGAACTGTAGGTTAACGATTACCTAGTTCGAGAGGACCCACGATGCCGTGAGGGCAAACTCCAACAGTCGCTCGTGATGATTCTAAGGGGCGCGCAATAAGGCGGGGGCCTTATTCCTTAGAAGCCCTTAGTATTCCACAAGTTCACCTGGCAGAGTATTGACTCCAAGGTTTATTGATGTCTACCAATCAGTTAAGAGGTGAATGGCACCCTTGGAGCACGTGGTGCATCCTAAAGGGCACGTCGCGCAAAAGAAACAAATGAGGTGAGTGGCACCCTTAGAGCACGTGGTGCGTCTTGAAGGGCACGTCTCATTTATGATGAGGAAGGAACAAACCTAGATGGCCCTAAGACATTTAACACATTAATAATTTCTTAAACAACTTCCCTAATTAAATGTCGCCCAGTTCAGAATCTAAGTCCTAAGTCTAAAACTTCTTTAGGGGTCAAATGTTGAATAACCTTAAGAAAATACCCTATAAAAATATAAATAAATAAAAATTTAACTAAAAACCACTTAAGTAATAGTTTTAGTCTTCATAAAAAATTTGGGGTAAAATGAAGAGAGTAAGAATTTAATTAAAATCAGTGGAATTAAAAGTATAAAGAAGAATTTAATTGTTTAACTTGTGAAAGTGTAAAAGGTATTAAATTATCAATAAAAAGGAAAAGAGGTTAATTGTGCAACTGCCATTTTGGCTTTAATAAAAGGGGGAAAGAAGGGAATAATAAAATTTAGGAAACTAAGGAACGGAGGAAACATAATAAAGGAAAGAAGGGAACTCATGGTAAAAAGCAAGGTCAACTTAGTAAAGAATCTGCAATAAAGAACCTTCTAAATTGAACTAATTTAGCAACATCATTTAGGGAAAGTATTTAAACCTGTAAGGGAATCTAAGAACACCTAGGAGTAAATTTAGGAGAAACTCTAGGTGGGTGAGGGAAATGAAACAATTATTAATTTAAAGAAAATATTTATTGGAGGAAAATGGGGGATGGACGACACTTGTACGAAGGAGAATTATTAGAAGATTTTTATTAAAATGTAAATTAAATGAGATTTAGGGAAAGTTTGGAAGTTATAAAACTCTATAAAAGAGAGGAAGGAGGAGGAAGTAGAGGATCGACTGTTAGTGTAACGTTACGCTGCCGGATTTGTGACTTGACTGATTACTTGTGGGGAGTTAGGATTTCCCAGCTCAGATAGGAGTGGTAGCTCGGCCTTGAGAGGCGAGCTGGGAGCTAGACGTACCATCTGGATATTGTGTGGCCCCTTTGTGGCTTGGGGGGCTAAGGGGGAAGCAGAGTACCCCTAGCGTTGGCTGGGAGGTACCAGTGTAGTCTTGATGGTCGGCAAACAAGATTGCATGGAGCACACGGACATCACCCGGAGCAAGTGATCAGACAATGGTATGTTTTTCATTTTGCATGATAGAAGGTATTAAGACCCTGGCCCTCTCTTAATGTTATCAACATTTTTATATTGGCTTGTGAGATGAAAAATACTTGGCTTAAATCTGTGTGGTTCTGGTTGATGGACTGGTTTTTTTTTTCCCCATGTTGTTGAGGTGCATTGGAAAAAAAAAAAGGATATATATATAATACCTATGCCATTTTTTTTTATAGATCAAATTTTTTGTAATGGCGAATTCGTTCAGCCATATATATATGTATATTACTGTTGTTAATGAAATATTTTAAAAATAATAAATTTGAATTCGTTCTGACAATGGGTGTATGGGCATTTTCGTTTTGTAAAATTTAGTTCTGAGAATTTGTTCCGGCAATAGGTGTTTTGGCATTTTCATTTTTGGTAAAATTAGTTCTGAGAATTCGTTTTGCAATGGGTGTATTGGCATTTTCGTTTTGTAAATTTGTTCCGAGAATTCGTTCTGGCAATGAGTGTATTGGCATTCCGTTTTTGTAAAATTTAGTTCTGAGAATTTGTTCTGGCAGTGAGGGTATTGACATTTTTGTTTTGTAAAATTTGTTCTGAGAGTTCATTCTAGCAATGAGTGTATTGGCATTTTCGTTTTGTAAAATTAGTTCTGAGAATTCGTTCTGGCAATGAGTGTATTGGCATTCCGCTTTTGTAAAATTTAGTTATGAGAATTCATTCTGGCAGTGAGTGTATTGGCATTTTCGTTTTCTAAAATTCTTCTGAGAATTCGTTCTGGCAATGAGTGTATTGGCATTTCCATTTTTGTAAAATTTAGTTCTGAGAATTCGTTCTGGCAATGAGCGTATTGGCATTCCGTTTTTGTAAAATTTAGTTCTGAGAATTCGTTCTGGCAATGAGTGTATTGGCATTTTCGTTTTGTAAAATTTGTTCTGAGAATTCATTCTAGCAATGAGTGTATTGGCATTTCCGTTTCGTAAAATTTAGTTCTGAGAATGCGTTCTGGCAATAAGTGTATTGGCATTTCCGTTTTTGTAAAATTAGTTCAGATAATTCGTTCTGCAATGGGTGTTGAGCATTTTCGTTTTGTATTGTTCGGTAAATTCGTCTCTAGCAACCTCCGTCCCTGGAAAACGAAGTTCTCCCTCCTTAAATTGTCTTTGATTTCTGGATTGTCTCATAACATATGCACAACGATTTATCTAATTTTTGGATTGTCTCTTAATTATAGGCACAACGTTTCATCCTTATTTTATGGATTGTTTCTAATTGTATGCACTGGTGTACCCGCAAGGATTTTAAATAACTTTTACTTGACATCAATCCCATCCTTATGGGGACACCATTTTCTCTTGATTATGCATTAACAATGTTTCAAATCCTTCATATAGGGTAAATTCCCAGCTTTATATTTTGGTTTACGGTGACAGCTATCCTTTGTTAATCTTGCTGCTTCCTTTTACCTTTATTCCTTTTGGATATTTACAGGTGTAGT
>ML778115.1:488023-507419 GCA_009831015.1 Picea engelmannii | reverse complement strand
ATGTTTCAAAATTTAAAACTACAATTTAATGTGTTAAAATCATTTAAATTTAATTTTCAAATTTTCAAATTTGAAATGTGTTATATAGGGTAATGTGGAGAAGAGAGTACCTGAGAGTGTGCTTGAACAAAATGTGGAGAAGATAGTGTGGGAGATTGGGATTGAGGAGGAAGTGGAGGAAGCATCCATACCTGGGAATGATGCATCTATTCATGATGATTCATAAATGTATGTTCATTGCACATTAGTGAGTTTTAATTTGTTTTTTTTGTTGGGGTTTTATATAAAAGTGTTCAAGTTTGTTTTTGTTGGATAATCTTATATTTTTTACTTTTTTCAAATTTTTGTTTTCTTGAATTTTTAGTTTAGTGTTTCCTATTCATAGGGTTACTAAATTGGTGTCTATATAAATTTTCAATGCTTTGATCAATTATTTTGAAATATATAGAACCCCTATATAAGCTTATTGTTGTATTAAATAGTACATTCAAACTTATTTATGTTTAGATCATGATGAAGACCTAATTTTGAACTTGAACATTTGATTATTTGAGAACAAACTGTATCAAATCAGAAAAGGGGAAGTTTCTAAATTTTCTTCAATTGTATTCCTTGCCTTCTTGTCCAAGAATGGCGTAATATGGACATTTGTGTTTTCTACATACAATGAAGTGAGTTACTTCTTGCCAGGGTATTGTCAAACTCTTAACTAAATTGGTTACTAACCACAAAAACCAACATTCAAGTGGATTTACAAATAAGCTATGTGCATGCATGATCTCACTTATGTTTAGATTATGATGAAGGCATATTTCAAAGAGAATTTGATTATATGTAATATGAATACATCCCAAAGATGAAAGATTTAAATGGTTTTTGAGGAATGACTTAATATATGTGCAGATTTGTGTTTTCTTCATGTACATGAAAGATTATATGAGAACATCTATTCCACCGCAGAAAGAGGAGATAAGTATTTTCTGGAACTCGCATATAGTATATGTGAGCTAGCTCACATATGCTTTCAAAGAGAATTTGTGATGCAGGAGCATCGCTATCAAATCAAGAAAGTGAGGGAGGAAGTGAAATTGACACCTCAACACATTGAAAGAACCAAACCGACTCTTAACCAGCTTGGTAGCGGTGTGGAGATTTTTTTTAATTTCTCATTAATTAAAGAGTTGTATGTAAAGTCAGGCCACTATTTGAAATGATGAATCATTGTAAATCCTTACACGACTGTAAAATATTACAGGTGTAGGATATTAGCCCTTATTATTAATTAGGTTTCATTTAATTAAGTTGAGTAGGTAACCACTAGAGTAGAAGGTGATAGAACTTAGATAGGAGGAAGAGGAGCTGAGAAGAGCTCTTGGTCCTTAGAGAAATTTTTTTCATTGTATTGTTTGTAAGAGATAGCAGTTGTAACCATGAGTTTTTGGATTTAATAGAATGGAGTAGAATTTATCCATTTGCACAATGTTGATATTGTTTTACAGATTTACTGTTGTTATGCATTTTATGAATGTATGAGGTTCATGGTGAATGAATGAATTCCTAAAGAATTGAATAAGTTTCAATTGTTTCTATTTTGTAAGTTATGCAAGGAGTGTGTACCAAACGCAAGGAATGCATGTGAGAGAGAGTTTTTTCCGACTGGAAGCTCAGAAGAGATAGTGTGGAACTTTTGTATGAAGAGTGTGTATATTGAGCGCAAGGAGTGCGTATGCGAAGTATTTGACTTGGAGAAAAATTTGGAGAAATAACTCAGTTTTTCTCGTAATACAGTGCAGAGGTCAGTTGCAAGGAGTGAACAGGACCAGAAATCGACTAAGTCTCTAAGAGAGGAATTCAAAGTTTAAAGGAAGAGAAAGTATGGAGGATTTAACAGGATAAATACTTTAGAAGAAGAATTTTTGAAGGTTGGACAAGCTAAAAGGATAAGATTATCCCAGGAGGAGCCGAATCATTTCAAATCGTTAGATCTTGGAGAAGTCACTCACTAGTTAGTTGCAAGGATCCTTTGGAATTCAAAAATCAAGATATTTGAAGTGAAGAGGGGTGAAAACCTTTGAAGCATGAAGTTGCGAAGTGGATCTTGACCATTGGTTGCGGGAGAGATAAGAATCGTTGATTGTCTAGGGAGAATTTAGGGTTCGTGATTCGAGAGAGAAAGGTGGATTCATTGTCAAAAAGGTCAAAATCCGAAGTTCTAAAGTGGGATAAGGGTGTCATCTAATCCATTGATCATTGGTTAAGGAGGACTGTTTATCTTCACGTGTGGAGATAATTCGTCGATTCGGAAATTGGGAGTTGTGGAATGGAATGTGTTAAAGATTCCTGAAGGAAGGAATATGAAGAGATCATAGCCATTGGTTGTGTGAATGATGAGAGATGTATATCTCGTTCAGAAGAATCTGCGGTTCAAAGTTCGGAAGAATTGGCAGAGGCTGCAATCAAAACATCTGAAGCCCAAAGCGCTTAAGGATCTAAGCCCATGGTCACAACCTGAGGTCGTATGCCATTTCCACTAGAACCAGAAGGTTGGCACAAAATTCAATTTTGAAGGAATAAGGGGGCCTAAGTGAATTGTTTCAGAGGGAAAGTAAAGACCTGAAGAACTAGTTCTACTCAATCTTGTGAAGATCCTAGACCAGGAGGTCGTGCATCCCTTGGAGAGAAGGGTGTTTGCACCAAGTGGTATCAGAGCCTGGAAAATCTTGAAGTTGTACTATGTTTGTTAGGAACAGTTGAAGCGATGCTACCAAGGGTACGCGTAGAACCACCTATGGAAAATCATGTTGTAGGAATATAAATGAGGGAGCTTCGTGCAAGATTGGAAGTGATGGAAGAAATGCAAAGGAGAAAACCTGCTACTGGAGATGTCAGTGATGCCAAGAGTGAAGAAATAGAATTTGAATAAGATACATGGGAAGATGTGGCTGAAGAATGCTTATTGAAAGTTGTTGTGAAGTTGGGAGCTAGATCAAAGATAGACATCCCAATGTATAAAGGTAGCATGGATGCTGAATAGTTATTGGACTAGATAGGGTCCATGGACAAATATTTCGACTACGAAGATGTCAATGAAGGGAATAAGGTGAGACATGATGTCACCATATTAAAGGGACATGCAACACTATGGTGGGATGAACTGTAAGCAGATAGGAGGAGCAAAGAAAAATAGAAGATAAAGAGTTGGGACAGAATGGTAGCCAAACTGAAGGATAAATTCATACCTAAGGATTATCAGATAAATTTGTTTAGTAAGTTGCAGAACCTAAGGCAAAAGGCTATGACAGTGAAGGAGTACACATAAGAATTCTATGGGATGAATATTAGGACTATACAAAGGGAGAAAGATGACGAAAATGTTTCTAGGTATATAAATGCCTTGAGGTATGAAATCCAGGATGAGATCAGCATGACGACTGTAAGGAAAATGGAGGATGCTTATCATATTGCACTAAAGGAAGAAGAAAATTTGGCTAGGAAATAGAGTCAGCGAAGCAGAGGCAGAAGCTCAAATATAGGTAAAGGATTTGTCTATGATAAGGAACATAAAATTAGGGATGAGATCGAGGAATCATATGGTCACTTTGAAAAGGGAGGAATTTCCTGAAGAGGACCATTCGGTGGGAGAAATTTTTTCCTCAAGGAAGAGGAAGAGGTATAGGAGGTGGAGTTAAATGTTATGCCTGTGGAAAGACATAAACATGTCTTGGGAATGACCTGAGAGGAAGAAATAAGGAGGAGAAGCACACATTTCTGAAGCCTAGAAGAATGTGGAAGAAAAAGTAGCAGAAGGAGGACATAACCTTATGATGAGGAAAGTTCTTCTAAAACCAGATAAGGAAATAAAAGACTCAGTTCAACGAACGAGGTTGTTCAGGACTACTTGTAAAACAAAGGACACATTTTGCAAGATGATTATAAACAGTGGGAGCACTGATAATTTAGTATCCACACAGATGGTGGAGAAGTTGGAGCTGGAGAAAAATGCACACCCAAGCCCATATAAAGTATCGTGGTTGTAGAAAGGACATCAAGTAATGGTAATTCAACCATGCAAAGTTGAATTTAAAATAGGAGGTTATAAAGATGATATTTTGTTTAATGTAATTCCTATGGATGTTTGTCATATTCTGTTGGGGAGACCATGGAAGTTTGATAGGAATGTCATTCATGATGGGAGAAACAATACATACACTTTAGAGAAAAATGGTAGAACTCACATGTTGTTTCCAATAGAAGAGAAGAAAGAAAAGGAAGAACCTAGCATAAGAATACTTCTCATGAGTGGGAAGGAACTCTTGAAGGATATTAAGAAAGATCAAGAAATGCAATTTGTTGTAGTAAGGAAGCCAAGAGTCATCCTTACCAATACTTCCACCGATGATTTACCTGAAGAAATCCAGGAATTGTTAGAGAATTTTGTTGATATAATGGTGGATGAGTTACCTCACTCATTACCACCCATTAGGAGTGTTAGCCATCATATTGACTTGATTCCAGGAGCCAATTTTCCAAAAAAAGAAGCATATAGGTTGACACCTTGAGAGAATGAAGAGGTTAAGAATCAATTTCAGGAGTTGTTGGATAAAGTTTTAGTCAGAGAAAGTCTAAGCCGATGTGAAGTACCAATTGTATTAAGTCCAAAGAAGGATGGAGGATGGAGAATGTGTATAGATTCTTGAGCCATCAACAATATTACCATTAGGTATAGATTCCCTTTACCCAAAATGGATGATTTGATGGATTGTTTGAGTGGAGTGAGCTATTTTTCAAAAATAGACTTGAAAAGTGGATATCATCAAATAAGAATGAGAGAGAGAGATGAATGGAAGACATCATTCAAGACAAATGAATGTTTGTTTGAATGGATAGTCATGCCATTTGGATTGACAAATGCTCCAAGAACATTTATGAGGTTGATGAATGAAGTACTGAAAGACTTCATAGGTAAATTTGTCATTGTATATCTTGATGATATAGTAGTTTTGAGCAAAACAGAGGAAGAACATTTAAAACACTTGACATTAGTGATGAGGAAGTTGTAGTAAGAAAAGTTGTTAATAAACTTGAAGAAACATTCTTTTATGAAGACATAACATTCTTTTATGAAGAAATAATGGTCGTCACCAAGGAGCATATTTGAGGTGAGAAGTTTTCATGGGTTAGCAAGTTTTTATAGGAAATTTATCAGAAAATTTAGTGGTATATGTGCACCCATAATGGACACCGTGAAAAAGAAACATAAGTATTTTAATTGGATAGAGAAGGCTGGGAAAATATTCATAGTGTTGAAAAAGAAGATAATAGAACAACCAATTATGGTTTTACCAGATTTTGGAAAGACATTTCAGGTAAGATGTGATGCAAGTGGAATGGCCATTGGAGTAGTCTTGAGTCAAGATAATATGCCAGTTTTGTTTTTCAGTGAGAAGTTGAATGACACTAAGGAGAAATATTCTACATATGACAAAGAGTTTTATGGAGTGATTCAAGCCTTGAATAAATGGAGACACTATCTAATTCCAAAAGAGTTTGTTTTGTATAGTGATAATCAAGCTTTGCAATTTATTACTAGGCAAGAGAAGTTGAATTAGAGGCTAGCTAAGTGGGTAGAATTCATGCATAATTTTACTTTTTTCATTAAAAATATTTATGGAAGTGCTAATAAAGTTCCAGATGCTTTGAGAAAGAGGAGTTTGGTTGTACATGAATTACAAGTGAAGACCTTAGGGTTTGAGCACCTTAGAGAAATTTATCATGAAGATCCATATTTTAAGGAGGCTTATGAAGCATATGAAATCCTTTGTTGAGGGATAACAACTCATGGGAAGAATGTTTAATCCAGGATGGATTTTTGTTTAAAGGAAGTCAATTGTGCATACCAAGATGCTCAATCAGAGATAATTTGTTGAAAGAAAAACATAGTGGAGGTCTGGCCGGACATTTTGGTCATGAAAAAACATTTGCACAGCTGAATAATTTTCATTATTGGCCAGGTATGAGGACATATGTGAATACATTTGTAGACCGATTTAAAATTTGTCAACATGCAAAAGGAAAGAAACAAAACACGGGGTTGTATCAACCATTGCCTATTCCAGAAAGGCCTTGGGATGCAATTAGTATGGATTTTGTATTGGGATTACCTAGAACCCAGAAGGGAATTGATTCCATATTTGTTGTGGTTGATAGATTTTCCAAGATGGCACATTTCATACCATGCTAGAAAAAAAATGATGCTACACACATAGCCAGTTTAGTTTTTAGAGAAATTGTGAGACTACATGGATTGCCCAAAAGTATAGCCTTAGACAAAGACACTAAGCTTGTAGGAAAATTTTGGAGGAATCTATGGAAGAGGATGAGCACTAATTTATCCTTTAGTTTATCATATCACCCTTAGAAGGATGGAAAGACTGAAGTGGTGAACATGAGTCTCGAAAATTTGTTAAGGAGTTTAGTCATTGAACAAGGTCATCAGTGGGATCAGATTTTGGCATAGGAAGAATTTTCATTTAACAATTCAGTAAATAGGATCATTGGGAAAAGTCCATTTGAAATAGTATATGGAAGACAACCAAGAGGGACCGCAGAATTGAGAGAATTGAAACAAGATGAGTTCAAAAGCACTGGAGAAGAAGATTTTTCTATAGAAATGCAAAGACTTTGTGATCAAGTCAGGAGACAGCTATGGGATAGTAATCAAAAGTATAAGAACAGAGTTGATCAGAAAAGAAGAGAAGTTCAATTTTGAAGTGGGATATGAATTTTTAGCTCATTTGAGAAAAGAAAGGTTTCCAATAGGAACATATAATAAATTGAAGATGAAGAATATAGGGTTGTGCAAGACTCTCAGAAAATTTGCAGCAAATGCTTATGAGATTGAGTTTCCAGACAATGTTGGGATATCACTGATATTCAACGTTGCAGACTTGTATCCTTATGGCATAGATGACGTGGGAGAATTAGATGATCAGGAGGAGATTAAGTGGGAATAACAGATCCCCACAACAGAAATACCTCATATGGATAAAATCTTAAAAGAAAGAGTTGGAAAGAAGACCAGAAGAAATATTTACCCTGAATATTTGTTGAAGTGAAAAGATCAACCTATGGAAGATTCAAGTTGGGTAACTGAACCTGATATTTTGAAGCATGGAAAAACACTACAAGATCTCATGGAAAATGCTCCATGAATATTTTGGCCAGAGGAGTATGATGCAGGAGCATCGCTATCAAATAAAGAAAGCGAGGGAGGAAGTGAAATCGATACCTCAACACATTGAAAGAACCAAACCTGCTCTTAACTAGCTTGGTAGCAGCGTGGATTCTTTTTTCAATTTCTCATTAATTAAATAGTTGTATGTAAATTCAGGGCACCGTTTGAAATGACGAATCATTGTAAATCCTTACACGAATGTAAAATATTACAGGTGTAGGATATTAGCCCTTATTAGTCATTAGGTTGCATTTAATTAAGTTGAGTACGTAACCACTAGAGTAGAAGGTGATAGAACTTAGATAGGAGGACGAGGAGACGAGAAGAGATCTTGGTCCTTAGAGAAGTTTTTTTCATTGTATTGTTTGTAAGAGATAGCAGTTGTAAGCATGAGTTTTTGGATTGAATAGAACATAGGAGAATTTATCCATTTGCACAGTGTTGATACTATTTTATAGTTTTACTATTGTTATGATTTTTATGAATGTATGAGGTTCATGGTGAATGAATGAATTCCTGAAGAATTGAATAATATTCGATTGTTTCTCTTATGTGACTTATGCAAGGAGTGCATACCAAATGCAAGGAGTGCATGTGAGAGAGAGACTTTTTTCGACTTGAAGCTCAAAAGAGATAGCGTGGAACTTTTGTATGCAGAGTGTGCATATTGAATGAAAGGAGTGTGTATGGGAAGTCTTTGACTTGAAGAAAAATTTGGAGAAATAACTTGGTTTTTCTCGTAAGACAATGCAGAGGTCAGTTGAAAGGAGTGCACAGGACCATAAATCAACTAAGTGTCAAAGAAATCCCTTTAAGGAATTCAAAGTTTGAAGGAAGAGAAAGTATGGAGGATTTAGCAGGAGAAATACTTCAAAAGAAGAACTTTTGAAGGTTGGACAAGATAAAAGGATAAGATTCACCTAGGAGGAGCCGAATCATTTCAAACCATTAGATCTTGGAGAATTCACGCACTATTTAGTCGCAAGGATCCTTCAGAATTCACAAATCGGAATATTTGAATTGAAGAGGGGTGAAAATGTCCGAAGCACGAAGTCGCGAAGTAGATCTCGATCGTTGGTTGTGGTAGAGATAAGAATCGTTGATTGTCTAGGGAGAATTTAGGGTTCGTGATTCGGGAGAGAAAGGTGGAGTCGTTGTCAAAAAGGTCGAAAACCAAAGTTCCGAAGTGGGATAAGGGTGTGATCTAAGTCGTTGATCATTGGTTAAGGAGGACCATTGATCTCTGCATGTGGGGATAATTCATCGATTCAGAAATCGGGAGTTGTGGAGTGGAATGTGTTAAATATTCCTAAAGGCGGGAATCCGAAGAGATTATATCCATTGGTTGTGTGAACGAAGAGATTCGTATATCTCATTCATAGGAATATACGGTTTAGAGTTGAAAGGAATTGGCAAAGGCTGCAATCAAAACGTCTAAAGCCTTAAGTGCTTAAGGAGCTAAGCTTAGGGTCACAGCCCGAGGTCATATGCGATTTCCACTAGAACCAGAAGGTTGGCACTGAATTTGGTTTCGAAGGAACAAGGGGGCCTAAGTGAATTGTTTAAGAGGAAAGGTAAAGACCCAAAGAGCTAGTTCTGCTCAATCTTGTGAAGATCCTAGACCGGGAGGTCGTGAAACCCTTGGAGAGAAGGGGGGTTTGCACCAATTTGATTACATGTAATATGAATACATCCCAAAGATGAAATATTTAAATGGTTTTTGAAGAATGACTTAATATATGTGCAGATTTTTGTTTTATTCATGTACATGAAAGATTATATGAGAACATTTATTCCACCGTGGAAAGAGGAGATAAGTATTTTCTAGAAGAATGGTTTTTTAAATGGATATTTGTGAACTTTCATAGACATAAGTAATTTATTGGAAGAATGACTTAATATGGAGATTTATGAGTCCTTTAATTTGAAAAGGCATTATGGAATTTTATTAAATGACCACTATAGAAGAGGAGAGAAGTATTTTACTGCTAAGGAGATTAGTATTTTATTGTTGAGTAAAAATCACTTGGGATGAGAATTTCACCTAAAGGATTTGGGACTTTATCCATAAGGAGATAAGTATTCCATTGGAAGAATGAATTAATATGGAGATTTGTGAACTTTCTCCATACACAATTCTATATTTATTTTCAGATTATTATCTAACTTTAAACACAAAAATTTCTTACCAAGAACACAATTTTTCTCTTTAATTTTTTTTAAGATTTTACAAATTGTTTAAATCATGTATGTTTAATGTGGAGAGTAACTATTTTGGAAGTTTTGGAACTTTGTGATGGAAGTTTGGTTTAAAAAAAGTCTCAAAAAAGTGTAATAAAAAGAGAGGGAAAATCTTAAATCTATTTAACTCTGGTTGGGTATGCTATTATTTCTTATTGTTTATTTAATATTTAGTTAAAGTATATATGTTAATATGTGTTATATGTTTCTTTTATTATTGTTTTTTATTGTTACATATGTTTAAATTATATTTGGTGGAAAATATGTTTACATTATATTTGAAGGAAAGGAGTATGTTGGAGGATGAGACTTAACTCTTTTGGTATGTATGTCATTTTTTCTTTAATCATAACTTGTTTTATTTATCTAAAATGGTACATCTGTACATTTTATTTTAAATTTGTACATATATTTTATTGTAAATTTTTAATTTTTGAATTCTATTTTCTTTTGCATGTTTGAATTGTAAATTTTTAATTTTTGAATTATGTTTTCTTTTGCATGTATGAAGTGATCTATCTTAAAGTGATGGCTTAGAGTCCATAATTTTGGAGTTAAATGTCTTAGTTTTTGTTATCATCCTAAAATGGATGTGGAACCTATGTATTTGGTGGTGTAACTATTCAAACAATGTAAGAAAAATCAAATATGAGACAATAAATTAATATTTTGAGTTTCAAAAATATCAAATATATGTATGTATGTATGTATGTATGTATATGTATCTCAAAATATCAATTTATTGTCTCATATTTGATTTCTCTTACATTGTTTATGATGGTGGAATATATTGTTTATTGTTTCATCTTTGATTTCTCTTATATTGTTTATGATGGTGAAACTTATATTGTTTATGATGACAAAATATATTGTTTATTCATTAATAAATAGTCAATAGCTTATAATTTGAATTTTTATGTTTTATGGTGAAAGGATAATTTATGTTTTAATGGCATCTTCTCTATGCCAAGGTAAAGGGGGAAATCCAAGAGAGGGGTTGTGTGGTATAGCTTGTGGGGACGAGGAAGGAAAAACAATCCATACTTTCCTCCACTTACAGCTCATGCCTCTCATTCCTCCACCCTGGATCTCCCTCCTATGTCCTCCCCGTGGGCCTGCAAAGTTTAGTGGTTTGACATCATGGGTAATTCACTCGGCTTCGCACCTAATATCATCCCAGAAGCACCCTCCATACACCATCCTCCCTCCCGTATACCTTCCAACTCCCCCCACACTTCACCTCCTCTTTCTCCCTTGTTTTCTCCTCGGCCAAAGCCTTCATGCGCTCTATGCGATGGGTTTACAGAGATGAAGAATTCTTTGGAAAACATCCAAAACTCAGTCTTCGAAGTCAGACATGACATGAAGGAGTTTTTTATCAGAGACAAACTTCGTGAGCATCACGAGGAGCACTTGGAGACTCTCATTTTCACTCTCCTTCACAGCACTCTAGACACAGGGAATTCATCCCCAGACATTGCACATGATCCTCAGACATAACAGAAGCCAGGCCCAATCTCCAGATGATTACTTTTGATTCTTGGTTTTTTTATGTCTTTAGACAGATTACTTCTCTTGTCTCTAGCCCTGTGAGGCACCTTAGTTTCTTTTTCTACAATTGTGAACTGTTTGGACAAGTGGAAGCATTGGTTTCTCATCTAGTCGATGCAGCCACTATCTCACTGTTTACCCTGACAGATGTAATTTTTGATACCAGAAGTGTTTAATAAGCAGTTATTAATATAAGAATCCTACTTTATTTACAAAAAAAAAGGTTAATTTATGTTTTATGATACTGTGCTTAAATAAAAAAATGTTTTATTTCATTTTAATTATAAACATTATTGTATAAACATCATTGTACTATGTGAAGTAGAGTTGATTCTGTGTGGAGATGATTGTGTGATGGGATATTTGGGTAGTTATCAAATTATAGTTTCTAACTTATAATTTAAATTTTGTTTGATTTGGAAATATGGTTGAAAATAGTCAAAACAAGTCATCAAATTTTATAGTTTCTTATGAAATTTTACAATGAAATGATAGTCCAATACTAAATTGGTTATGTTAGTCTTTGCTTTCTTTTCGAGCTTTCAATATATTTATTCAAGAAAATGTGAAATAAAATTTATAGTTTCTAACTTATAATTTAAATTTTGTTTGATTTGGAAATATGGTTGAAAATAGTCAAAACAAGTCATCAAATTTTATAGTTTCTTATGAAATTTCACAATGAAATGGCAATCCAACACTAAACTAGTTATGTCAGTCTTTGGTTTCTTTTCGAGATTTCAATATATTTATTCAAGAAAATGTGAAATAAAAATGTGTACTTTGTAATAAAAATTGAAATAAAAACATGATTTAGAATGTAAAATTAAAATATACTTTAATATAAGTAAGTGTTTTTCATTAAAATTTATATTGATATAAATTGTTATGTATCGAAGATGGTAGAAAATGGTTGATCTGGAAATTATCAATCCTTTGCACATTGGAAGTATTCACTAATGTCATTCATATGACACCTACCATTAATAGAAGTATTCACTATACCATTAATGGAAGTATTCATTGTGACAGTCCAACACTAAACTGCCTATGTTAGTCTTTGGTTTCTTTTCGAGTTTTCAATATATTTGTTCAAGAAAATGTGAAATAAAAATATGTACTTTGAAATAAAAATTAAAATAAAAACAAGATTTAGAACCTATTTTAATATGTAAAATTAAAATATACTTTAATATAAGTAAGTGATTTTCATTAAAATTTATATTGATATAAATTGTTTTTGTATCGAAAAGGGTGGAAAATGGTTGACGGAAATTATCAATCCTTTGCACATTGGAAGTATTCACTAATTCCATTAATATGACACCTACTATTAATTCAATTAAAATTCTGAAAATCTAAATGCAACAAACCAAGCCTTAGTAGATGACCTCTTATTTTTTATTTTTTGTTATTAGGCCACAATATCAAATTTGTTTTCAACTTAAGTTTTTTTCAATCAAACTCAATGAAAACTATGTTTAATGTGTAGAATATAAGTAGCTTGTTACTTGTTCGTCATACACATTTTTATTTCAATTTGCTTCAAGATATTTAAATCTAGATGTAGAGATTTAACAATTTAATATAATATCAACACTTTTGGAATCAAAATTCACAATTTCATAATTAAAATTGATACTTTTTAAGATGACTTTAAAATTTTTAATTAGAATGATAATCATATTACCTTGAATTCTTTAATTAGGATGTTAATCATACACTTTAAGATGTCTTTAAAGTTTTTCTAAGCCATCAATAGTCCCTTATAATGACATGGAAATGGGTCCTAGTTTTGATATGAAGTTATCATCTGCATTGAACAATCAAATTGCAAATAATGAACGCAAATCCTATATGTAGTAAATTGGTTGTACATGCATTAAATGATTTGTTTATACAATTTGGATAACTTGTTAAAGTATAATCATCCAAAGTATAGGTCAATTTAGGTTCCCTAGATACAATCTATAGGTTCTTCCCTGAAATTGTAAATAAGGCTTTGTAAACTTTATAATTCATCAAAAATACAACTTTTTTAAATTGAATGGACCATTGACGCAAACCCCTTCTGACCCTTGGGTCAAAGTCTGCTCACAGGATCGTTCAATCACTTCCCTGAGATGAAGCGACTCTTTTGATTCCTCACTGGAATCTCAAATTCCTGATCCACAGGTCCTTCTTCTACCCTCACGGTCTTCTGCACACGACCGTGAGTTTCGGGTTTCAGAACTAACTCTATCCCGACGTCAAGATTCCTTGACTCTTCGACCTCCCGACCTCCAAAATGCCAAAATGTTGAAACGAATTTATCAACAATTAGCCCCCTGGGCTATGCCTTGGTCCATGTGACCATTTCCCATACGATCGCAGTCCTATGTCCTTCGAGACTTATCCATGAAAGAGTATGACCTCTTGGCCTCTCGACTCCTGAAATGTCGATTCCTAAAAATCTGATGTGCTAATGTCCTGGCCTCTTCCTTCTTTGCGATTTTGGGTTTCCCAACATCAAAATGCCTAGACCCTTTGTCCTCAGAACTCCCGAAGTTCTAAATTCCGAAATGTCGAAATCCTGAATCCCGGGTTCCCCTCTTTTGAGTAGATCAACAGCTCTAAGCCCCTCTTGATCCAATGGTTCAGATCCAATGGTTCAGATCCTTTCAGGATCTACCAATGTGAGAGCCTGACCTCTTGTCAATGGAACTCCCAAATTCCCGATATCCGATTTGCAAAAATGGCCTTTCCTTTCGGGGTTTTTTCCGAAAGCTTGGATTGTTGCCACATGTCCTCCCTTAATCATATGGTCCAAATCTATTTCTCTATTTTAGTACTTCCACCATGGAGTGTCCCTATCGCTCGTCCTCGAGACCTCCGAAATCTCGAAGTCCGAAATCCTGATAGCTCACTCCTTCGGGACTTCTCCCCTCTACTCACAAGGGTTAAACTTCATGCTTCTTCTGACAGATCCGATGGCTATCGATTGTCTGAGTGAGATATGATGGCTCACTATATACTCTTCTTCTGTGCGCTCTCCTGCTTCTCCCTGGACGTAGAAAATTTCAACGGTCCAGATCCCTTCGACAGATCTGACGACAGTTGTACTCTCTCCTAAGCTTCTACGCTTTCTTCCGATGCTTGGAAGAAATTCCAATGTCCAAAGGCCTCAACCTCAAATTCTTTTCCTTGTGAGCTCCACGAATTTGAGTTCTCGCCTGCGCGTATAAAAACGATGTCCCTCTTGAGCTTCTCCTTTTGAATCCTCAAAGGATTCTTCAACTTCTTCACTCCTTACAGAGTCTTTGTACGCACGAAGATGCTATCCCTTCTGAGCTTCCCCGTTACTCAAACTTCTAAGGAACTCGGTCCTTTTTTTTCCTTCTCCTTCAGATGGAGAATTTCTTATGCCCTCCTGGAAATCCTTCACTCAAGAAACCTATTATTAAGTCTTTTAGGGTGTTCAAAAACCCTGTGAAGATCCTTCTCTTTGGATTCTTCTTCAAATTATGGAACTCAAAGAGTTCTCTCCCTGTGTGCTCCTTGCACCTGCTCGATGCCCTCCTGGAAGAGCCTTACATAACTCCTCAGAGATTCTATCTACAAATGTGTCTCTCATAGATAGCCTTACTTCCAAGGTATTCAACAACCTTGAGGTCTTCCTCTGAGCCAATGATTTCAGCTACTGTGCCCTCCTAGGATGCCTTTATCTGAATCCGCAGAATTTAGAAATGCACCCTCTGTGCACAGCTATCAGAACCCACATCGTTCTGTCACACCCTCCTGGTGTGAAGCCTCAAAGACCTCTAACCCTGAAATTAAACAACCCCTGCAAATTCATACCTAACATACATCTATATCATATAAAGAACACACATAGACATTCATTCAACACGGAATATACTTGCACAAAAAACTGCTTCTGTTTGTATTAATAAAATGCCTCTTTAAAAAGGTGTTCTAAGCGCGGACTGTAACAGAGTCTCGACTCCTTCTCTACTCTCTCTGCTTCTCTACTTCTATGATAATACAAAGAAGATCTATTGATATTTTATATGAGGGGACTCTTTGAGCTCTTCCCTCCAAACTCACCTACCCTGTTCAATTACATTGAATGGGTTGTCTAGTCCAGAATCAGATCTAGATATCAGCCTTACAAACATTCAAGGCTATCTACTCTAATGCCTGTGCAAAGGCACGACTCCATGGCTCAACAAACTACAACATTAATTACATTCAAATTTCAAATTTTGAAATGAGAGTTGTGCTTCTCTTCATTGAATGCATGCACTGACGTGGGTTGGCTAGCTGGCTGATTGGTGTGGAGAGATGCTCCTGCATCAACCATGAAATTAAACTAAACCGGAAATGATTCTAGAATCCTAGATATTCATAAATACATGTACTTTAAATGCAAAATATAAAATTCTGGAAAGTACATGCCACTTGTTTAAAGAAATCATAATGGTATTCCATCTTCAATTATTCGTTCATGATTGGATTTGGACATTTTCCATTTTCTAACTTTTTTTTTTCTTGATTGAACTTCTATTAACTTTATGTGCATTGTACATACCAAATGACTATATTAACAACTTATGGCATCTGACTAGTAGTCTTGAAAGTGAACATGAGTATCAGGTTGATGGGTTTCTTGAAAAAAATATCCTTTCAATACGATGGATCCTCTTTCATATATAAAATCGTTATCATCAAAATATTCTAATAACCTCATCTTTTATTTTGTGCATCTCATCAAATAATATTTCACGTTTTCATTGTTGTCTATAGGTGCAACCATGACAAGACATCTCCTGTAAATAATTTGATATATTGGAAAACAAATAGTTCATGTTAGATTATCACACAAGTACATCTACAATTTATTTGAAAAAAAATTAAAAATAAAAATTACCTTCTCTAACAAGATAAAAAACTCCATTGCCATCAACTGACACTATAGTTTCATTTGATTCCATCTCCTCTGAGATTGCAAGTAACATTTTTCCTTTTATATTAAGTTTGGTATGTCTCCAAGCTTTAACATATTCTGCATTTTCGTTTTCGCAAATCTATATGGATTGTGTGTCCTCTATGCAAATTGAACAAAAACAAGACACATTTCTTTTATCAAATGCAAACACATTTTGATAGTGTTTTGTTTTAACCAAATGCATTTTTTGTGTCCCATGTATTGTACCGGCTTCATATGGGTTTGATCTATTTACATCTTGGATTCCAACATACCAAAAAAACCTGCAAAAGACAAGAACTTGTTAACTTGAAATCTCTCAAGAAAATGATTGAATATTGAATATAAATTTGAACACATGAATAAAAATATCCTATGTACATGTGTAACATATATATATAGACACACCTGCACACATCCCTTGATGGATAATTTTCATGGCTTAGCACCATTTTGCACCATTCAACAACTTGATCAGTGGATTCAAATTGATTGGCATGAGGGTTCATCTAATACCTTCGACGTGCTCTTTTTACACATGCCCATGCACTATCATGCTCTCCTTTTCCATGACCAGTCTAAAACAAATTCCAACAATGTGTAATGTTTGATTTTTTATGAAGACGACACAACCAATAGAATGACCATGAATATTTGAACTAAATTTCACACCCATCTGACCATATCCAATTTCGATTGAATCTGATCTCGCGTTCTTTCAATGAATCATAAAATTTATCAAAACATTGTTGTACATAATGTGTGTCGTGTGCTCAATCGTCACTTACATAAAAGTGATATTCTTTAATAACATGTTGATTGTCTTTGGTGCTTTATATGTTATCAACACTCCATTGATCATGTCTATATAGAACGTGGATAAATATAGTGACTTGATCAGAATGATAATATTCACTCTGTATTTCTTTTTGTGCAGCGAATGTGTAATTCTCTGCAAAATCAACTACAGAAAAAATAGTCCCTGGTGGAAATAGTTCACAAGATTGTTTGAATTGTAGGTCTTTCCATCGATATTTATGTGAATGCTTGGTGTATTTATAAATTTCTTCCTCAAACTTCTTCAAAAAATATATTACACGGATTTTATCTACTTTCAAATCAATCCTTTTGGAAATAACATTTGAACAATGCGGAGTCGTGTTGTTGATATATTCATATCTCTTCCAATTGATTGTTATATTAGAAAAATGATTGATCATTCATATCAATAGGATACTTTGAGTGAAAAAAACTTAGATTTCCAATGATCACATTTCTTTCCACCAACACATTGTTTTTGGTAAAATAATTCATCACCTTCTCTTTCACATATAATTTCAGATATAAATGCATGGAATGTGGAAGGAGGAGGTGAACTTGGCCATAAAGTTTTACCAAAATCAAGAAAAGTGTCATAATATAACTCAAATTCCACATGATAACGACAACAACAAGTTTCACAAAAAGTGATGTGTCTAACAAACCATGGTTTTTGTTACACAAATGTATTGATGGAAATTTTAACTTCTTTTTTCTCTTGTTTGAACTTATTGAAAAATTGTATTTGTGTCATTGGCAATATATGTTTTGGATGTTCTTCATATTTTTTTCGTGCTATTCTTTGTCGCAACAAATCCTTTGTATGTGATGAAACACGAGATTCTGTCAACTAACAATTACGGGCCAATTCTTTAACATTTTCTGCAAGTCTATCTTTGTAGGGTTGTCTAGAAATCACTGTCCAACAAGTCCGTTCATCATTTGCAATCGAAATTTTCTATGTTTGTACAATGTTTTTCTTGACGTTCCCATCATTTTTTCCATCTTTCGTGTCAAATGATCTTTTATATTGCTAGATGAAACAACTGTTGTTTGTATCACTCTACGTGCAACACTGACATCTTTTTTTCAATATTTTCCAAAATCTTTTAATACACTAGTTATATTGTCAAAAACATTATGTTTCACCTTTGTATCTTTTGTCAAATTTTGAATACCCAATAATGATGTAGCTTATTTTAAATTTCTTGTCTTTATTAGACAGAGTAAAAGTTGAGCTTGTATTCTTACTGATTCATCTTTGAAAAACGTATTATACATATTCTTAGTTCGATATCTTATATAATTCTTAGCTTCTTTCTTCCCAAATTTGCCAGTATCAACATTTCCTAATATTTCATCATCAATGTTGATAGATTCTCCTGCATATTTCAATTTAAAGTTTATATTAAAAAACAAAACCCGAACATAAATTCACTAAACTATATACAAGTGTTCATATTGTATTCTCTAAATTTATGTACATACCTATAGGTGATTCATCTTCTTCTTCAATTTCGGTTTCAACGTCTTCATCGACGTTATGAGACAAATCTGTTTATGTTTTTTGGAAAACATCAAATCGTAATTACAATCAATTATATTAAACAATATTTTAAATTTGAATTCTATACTTTTAATATAGACAATATGTGCATGCATACCTGGTTGGACTTCTTCTTGTTGAAAATCTCTATTCACATTATCACTGTTTCTTTCTTTAATATTTGCACATTCTCATTTATTTCTCCAATAATGCTCTTTCCTTTGATCATTATGGTGATTTTCATCTCGAGTGGGATCAAATTTTCTCTTGTGCAAAGTTTTGTTTCCCATGAATATAGTTATCTGTAAAAAAATTTAACAAAATCAACATTTCAGAATAGTCTCAGAAGAACTTCATTGTCACAAAAAATATTAAAAAATAATATTAATAATTTTATGTTCAACAAAGGCTTCACCTTGAAAAAATGATTAACATTTATCTTTCAATATATAAATTGTTATTCCAATAAAAACGTGAACAAACATCAATTACCTTGCTAAAAAAAAATGAGAAAGATGATTCAAAACTTTGTTTAGGAGCTCTAGAAAACCATGAAACAAGTGATGAATTATGTTAAAAGTGTTCGGTCAAAAGAGTATTTATACGATTTGGCACGAAATGAAACGATACGACGTGTCTTTTCATTTTTTTCGGTCAACAAAATTCGCTCAACCATCTTTCGGCTTAATTTTGATGGATTCCATTACAATTACGTTTTTCGGCCGAAAGATTCTTTCAGTCGAAAACTAGCAAATGGGATTGTTTGTAGAAACTAGAGAATTCCCTCTAGCTTACCTGAACATTGGAGGTTGTAGACTCCTACAAATACTGTTAAGAACCAAACATCAACATAGCATAGAAAAACCTCAGGAAAAGTACTCAATGCCTTGAAAAATAGATAATTTCAGATAATAAGCCTCTTCGAGGGGGCAACCTCCTTTTACCCCACTTAAATGTTCAACTACAAGATGATTCAAAATGAAAATGTCTCCTTGGTATATATAGGAGACTAGGAGGTATAATTACAACTAATGGCCTA
>ML778115.1:449340-483696 GCA_009831015.1 Picea engelmannii | reverse complement strand
ATAAAATTCTGAAACTCGCACCCAAACTACTACAGACTGTCCAAAATCCAATGCAAGTAGTCCCACACAATTTGGATACTCTAGGAAGAAGTTATGATTGTTTTACCTAGAACACCTTCTTGAGACTAGCCAATAGGACTAGTCAGATACCCTATCTTACACAGGGTGTATCTACAAATTTAAGATGACCCAGAATCTAAACTTTTTACCACAGATAAATAACTAATTTTTGTAAATGGCCTCCAGAGTACAGGGTTTGAAATGTTACAGAAATTTTTTTATAGCGAAAATGTTGAAAAGACTCATTTTAGGATGATTCCAAAACCCTATCTTGTACAGGCTATATCTCCGAAAGTATAAGGCCTCAGGAGCAACATTTTTAGGTTGGTCAACTTAAAAAAATTCTAGAAATTAAATATTCATCTGTTAGATTCAAAATTATAGTCATAATAAAATATAGCCTTTGTGGATTGTTGCAGTATATTTCTTTTGTTAAAAAACAAAAGTTTAATAATAGATACATTGTTGTGGGCGGGGGACGGGGGGATAACCCATTATCATTCATTTCATGTTTAAGGAACATACTATTAAACAATTGTCAAATTGACATATCAAATCGTAATAAAAAAAAAATTAAAAATAGTCATTGGAAAGCTAACAAAATTCTTCACAAGTTTTTTTTTTTACTGTAAAGTGAAATTCTAAATAAAAAAAAATACTTTTGTATGCCGGAAGTTGAAGAACTTGTGAAAATATAGTTTTTTTTCTCATAAAACAAGAAAAATAGACACCCATCTTCATGATTTCACCCTTATGAAAGAGATCAAATTTGGGAAACAATCAGCCATTTTGAGGTCCCTTGGAGTGGGGAAAGCCCTATCCAAAAGTTACAAATGATTATTTTGTCTCTTAATTCTCTAGGGGTAGGGGGCACCCCAAAAGTTCATGCCCTCAAAAGAATGGTTTCATAACGCAAGCCTGATATTTTATTAGTTCAAGCAATGTACTCTAAGGAAAAGGTTGTGGAAGCCTTAAACCCATGGCTAATGGATTGGTCCTTTTGTGCTAAGGACATTATAGGTTTTTCAAGGGGTCTCATATCTACATGGGGACCAAATTTTAAGAAATTTTCTTCGATGTTTACTCATTCTAGAATCATATTGGATGTGGAGGATTTCTCTTTGGTATCATACTTTAGACTTGTCACCATTATGGATCATATGAGGAGAAACAACCTTTTTGGGATGGATTAAGCAACTCCAACATCCTTTAGGATCCCAATGTAGTTATAGGCGGAAATTTAAACCTCACTTTGTCCCTTAAAGAATTCTATGGAAGCATCCCAAAAGGACCCAAAAGGGGCCCTTTTGAGGGATTCTTTTCTCACTGGATATCCTCTCATAACTCAGTGGACCTGGAGCCCCCCAAAATCTCTCAGATGCGGCGAAATGGTAGAAAGGGTGAAGATATAGTAGAGAAAAGGTTGGATGGGTTCTTGGGGGTCAAAAATGTGTTGGCCAAACCTTGCATCATCGAATCATCAGTGATTATTTGTGGTATTTCAAATCGTATTCCAATCATGTTGAATATTACAAAAGGTGTTTCAAAACCTCTGGTCCCTTAAAATTTAATCATGACTAGTTGAAGGAATCAGATTACAGGAAAATTATTACATACACCTGGAATATCCTCAAAGATATTCCTCGAAGCTCATATATGCATCAAATGGCTTCTAACCTGGAAAAACTCAATCCTTTATCCAAGATTTGTTCATGAAATTTCAACCTAAAAAACCAATCTCTATTGAGGGAGGTCGAAGGTATGATTTCAAATTTTTTTATTTTTAAAATTTGTAGATTCAAATATAAGGAGGAAGAATCAAATCTAGGATTATTACTAAATAAAGATATTGAACTCCTGCCTCTAGAGAAATCAAAGTGGAGACTAAAAAGTAGGGCGATCTAGCTCCAGGAAGGAGACAATAACTCCAAAAATTTTCAAAGTTATTATGAAAACCACATGATCCAGGTGGATATTTGTGGCCACCGACCTATTTCAACTGGCTCAAAACAATCTTCTAGAAACTTACTATTTTTAGTAGTTTTTTGGTTCTTAAACTTCCGGGGCCATTTTGAGGGCCTAAATGAAGCCTTTTTGGGATCAAGCACCTCAATTATGGCCAAGGTATTTTATTGAGACCAAAAAATGAATCTCCTCAATGATACCTTTCCAACGAGCTATTATGCGCCCCAAATGGAGATCGTATGCCAAAGTTACACCCCCGGGAAGTTGATACACCAAACTACCCAAAATGGGGTCCAAAAAATTGTTGCCTTTTCATCTTCCAGGTTTAGGTTTTTGGATTTTATTTATATTAAAAATGCCTTTAGAGCCTCATTGTAACCATCTTCTTTCAACTATGAGCAGTCATCACATCTCTTCTCAAAGATAATATGCCACCATTCTAACGAGTCTTTCACTCTGTAATTCTACAGTTCTATACATTTCGCTCATTAATAAAAATTGTGTATTACTGTATATCTATTTTTATGGTTGCATATATGATATATTTCTATTATATTATTGGATATCTATTATATCTCTATACATTTATTTATTATATCCCTTCTCTTAGTTCGTGGCAAAAATAATATGGATCACAGGTATCATAGCAGGATGTTCTTGATGATTTTTCAGTGCATGTCCTCGACGAGGTCCGAGTATAGCAATTTGGGTCTCAATCTTGTCTCTCTTGAGGAAAATTTCTCTTGCACACCCAAGAAACCCTCCATTGTAGAAGAAAATAAAAATGACAAAGCATACGATTCTATTAATATGTTGCTTGAGAAATCTCTCACGTGATAGAGGGACGAAATGATGGAGAATTTTTCCCACATCCTTCAACACCTACCGATAACAACAAACATGTCTTCATCAAGTGACCACTTTGGAGGCACCTATCCTTTCAAGGTACAATTTAATTTTTATATTCCCACATTTGAAGGACAGATAGATGGTGATGCCCTAGAAAAATGGTTAAATCTACTAGAAGGTTATTTCTTTGTTCATAATTTCTCCAATAGGGAAAAGATCACCTTCACACTCCTTAAGGATCTCCCCTGTGTCAAACATTGGTGGGAAACTTACTGGGAGAAAAGTTCCATAGAGGATTCTGGAATATATGGGGTCGATCCCACTTGGTATTTTTTTGTGAATGCAGTCAAGGAACGATATTGCCCTGTTGGAAACTATGACGACCAATACATGAGATGGACCACACTGTAGCAAGAGAGGGGCCAAGAAGTGTTGGAGTTCACCAATACCTTACATACCTTTCGCACCAATCTTGGTATCAAAGACTCCGAGCAAAATCTGGTTCTAAAATACTGTGGGGCTCTACATAGATACATCCAAAATGAAATGGATTTTTTGGACATCGCATCAATGGGTGTTGCTTATCGATATGATGTTAAAATCTAGCAGAAATTTAAGCACCAAAACAAGCGGGAGTTCGGGTCTTCAAATCCACAACAACCAAAGTATGATAAAGACAACCCTAACAACCAGCCTTCAGAAAACCAGTCCAAGCCATAGGAAAAGAAGGGTAACAGAAAGACAAAGAAGGACACTAGAAAATGGTGCGATTTCCATAAAATCCCCTGACACAACACCTATGAATGTCACTCAAAATAGTCATTGGTGGCCAATATCAAAGACAAGGAGATGAACCTTGATTCAGTATCTAATTCAGAAAATATTGGTAGAAGACAGATCATCAAAGCATACCCCACGGCTATTGTCATGACCGCAACAATTCAACTAGAAGAACCAACAGATCTTGAAGAGGGGGAGATCCTTTTTCATTCACAGATGTGGGTGAAGGGGACCCCACTACATTTTATTATTGATAGCGAAAGATAGAATAACCTCATCTCTACAGAGGTCGTCAATCAGTTGGGATTGTCGAAAACACCACACCCGCAGCCATACAACATCAGGTGGCTCCTCCAGGGATGAGATCTTTGTGTCATCCAACAATGTATATTTTCATATGGCATCCAACCCTTAAAGGATGAGGTATTATGTGATGTTTCCATACTAGATGTCTGTGATGTTCTCTTGGGATAGACATATAATTGGACGCGCCATGTTATTTATGAGTCTTGACCTTGTAGTGTCATTGTTACTCTGGGAATCATCTCTACATGATACCATAGGTAGTTTCGATTATTGTCCCACCTAAACAATTCCACAAGGTAGTATCTCATACTACAAAATTGAGCTTATTCACAATATGTTCAAAGGGTGAACAAAAGGACACTGCAACCACTTCATCCTCGGTCCAAGCACCTTCTATCCAACAAAAGCACGTCGACAAGATTGCAACAAAGCGTAAATATTCCTTCTACAAACAGGAATCTCATGTGGCCAGACTGGTTAAAAAGTTCCAACCCTTCCAGCCACAGGTTTGTGACAACCTTCAACAAGCTAAGCAACTCAACTTCTCCAGCAAGGCAAGCAACTCATCAAGATGCAGGTTCAATAAACAATTTTCCCTCTCCCCTAGGCACTCAACATAATGGAGACCATTTCTTCCTAAGGAGGGAGGAATGATCCAAGTGGATATCGGTGGCCACCCACCTATTTCAACTGGATCAAAACAATCTTCTAGAAACTTACTATTTTTAGCATTTTTTCGGTTCCCAAACTTCTGGGGTCATTTTGAGGGCCTAAATGAAGTTTTTTTAGGATCAATCACCTAAATGATGGCCAAAGGCCCTGACGGATCCAAAAAAATGAATCTCCTCGAGGATACCTTTCAAACGATCTATCATTCACCCCAAACGGATATTGTATGCACACCCTTGGGAAGTTGATACACCAAACTGCCCAAAACGGGGTCCACAAAACTGTTGGCTTTTCATCTTCCGGGGTTAGGGTTTTGTATTTTATTTATGTTAAAAAGGAATTTAGAGCCACATTTTAACCATCTTCTTGTGAATGTGAGTAGCCACCACATCTCTTCTCAGATCTAAGCTGCCACCATTCTAGCGAGTCTTTCACTCTGTAATTCTACAGTTCTGTACATTTCGCTCATTAATAGAAATTTTGTATTACTGTATCTTTGTGTTTATGGTTGCATCTTTGATATATTTATGTTATATTATTGGATATATGAGATATCTCTATACATTTCTTTATTATATCTCTTCTCTCATTTTGTTTCGAAAATAATCTGGATCACCATAGGAGAAACCTCAATTTGATAGTAGAAATCAGAAATTATGATAGCCAGAAGGTATCCTTGTTTATTGAGATTTTCAAAGTGGGAGTATGCCATTTTTTCGGTCTTTTCACTGCTCTGGTTGGGTTTCCTATAAAGAAAATTTTGGAGGTAATCAATATATTCCCTAGATCAATCATAGATGAGTTGAATGAGTCCCTTCAAGCATAAATTTTGGAGGGGGAAGTTTTGGCTACATTGGAATATTTCCAAAAAAACAAGAACCTTGGTCCAAATGGCCTTTTTGTTGAGTTTTTTCTAGGATTATATGATCTTATTAAATAATATTTAATTAATAGTGTGCAAGAATCACAAAGATCAGGAAATATCTTTGGTGCTTTAAATTGGAACCTTTTGGCCCTGATCCCCCCCAAAAAGGAGACCTCCTCTTTCAAGGACTTCAGATCCATTTCCTGTTGCAACCTAATTTACAATCGCATATCCAAGCTAAATGCAAATTGAATCAAACCTATTTTAGGTGATATTATCTCGAAGGAACAATTTGGGTTCCTTTTTAAAACACTGATTCACGATGCAGTTTCTTTGGCTCAAGAAAATTTTCATACTTTAAAGACTAAGAAGATGTCATCCTTTGTCTTAAAATTGGATTTTTCAAATTCCTATGACAAAGTCAACTGGACTTTCCAGAGGCTTTCCTTGATTCAATTGGGAATGAACCTACACATTGTGAATTGGATCATGAGTTGTATTGAAACAAAATCCTTTTTAGTATCAGTAAATGGCTCCCTGTCATCCTTCTTCAGTCCGTCGAGGGGGATGAGACAAGGATGTCCTATGTCTCCTTTCCTCTTTCTTATCATGCCAAAGGGTCTAAACAAAATCATTGAAAATGAAAAAAGGAAGGGACTTCTAAAAGGAATAAATATGCCTTTGAATGTCATTCTATCTCATTTATTAGTTGTTGATGACATAATTATTTTTGTCCAGGTAAAGTGTAGGAAATCAAATTGTTAAAATCCATCCTTGATTTATATTACACTGCTACATGAATGCAAATAAACATGGACAAGTCAATATTGTTGGCATGTTCCCTTGAGGAGGATTCTCTAGATAAGTTGAAGTTATGGCTTTTGTTCATGATGAAAAGCATAGTTGAGGGAACAAAGTACTTGGGTTTTGATCTCAATAGTGTAGGATACAGATTAGAAAAGAGGCCATGGCTCCCAAGGAAAGTTTAGGAAAGGGTATCAAACTAGACTTTTCATTTGTTATCTAGAGGAGGTCAGTTGGTGTTGATAAAATCAGTGCTAAGCAACATTCTTGTCTACTGGGATTCCATTGCTAAGATACCTAAAGGTATCCTCTCAAAATTTAGGAAATTATGCTTTCAATTCCTTGGGTATAGTAAAAAGGATTCAATTGGCATCCCATTAGTTAGATGGACAAGGATTTATATGCCACAAAGATATGGGGGTTTGGGGGGTAAAGAATCCTTTCTGGTTCAGTAAGGCCCTTATTGCAAAGATTTTATGGAGACTAACACATAATTATCAGTTGTGGGGTAGGGTAATGGCAGCCAAATACTTCCCCAGTAGATCAATTGTGGATTTGCTTAGGGATCCGTTCAAATCAGTGGCCAACTACTCCATTGGATGGAAATCCATGGTAGAATCCTTTCCTATTATTGGAAAATGGTGTTCTTGGAAAATAGGCAATGGGAAAGAAGTTTGAATAGGGGAAGACCCATGGGAAGGGGATTCCAATTGTTTCAAATTATTTGATGGTATGCTCATTGTTCTTCACAATTTAGGATTTTTTTCAATTTGGGATGCAAGAAAGGAAAGAGCAGATGAGGTGGGTGAAATGAATGGAAATATCAGATTGTCTTGGGTTTAGAAGAGGAAAAATATGAAGAATGGGAAGCTTTTTTGGATCTACTAAAATCAAATTTTATTTACTTAAAGGAAGAAGAAAATGATATGTTGTGCTGGGCAAAATATCATACAAATATGTTGTAAAATTGGGCTATCTAGCATTGGCAGAAGAGGATTTTCAGGAATTTTTCAAATGGTCGTGGGCAGACATTTGAAAACTAAATGCCCCTCTAAAAGTAACTTTGGTCTACTAGTTGAATTTGAACAACAATATTCTAACATGGGAGGTGGGAATCAATCAAGGGTGGAATGTGCCGAGTAGATGTGCCCTTTATGAAGCTAAAGAGGAAACAATGTCCCATTCATTTGTGTCGTGTCTTTCCAGACACAAAGTTTGGATGGAGGTATGTTATAAACTCAAATTAATTTTTCAGTCGGTTGGAAGCACTCTAAAAGAATGACTCTTTGACTGGAAAAAATCATAGAGTGCAATGACTTATGGATCTTCTCCAGGTATTTTCGTATATTTCATTTGGTGGGCCGAAAATTCGGTCATTTTCCAGAACCTATTCATTCACACAGAGATGATTACGAGCTTCATCACCAAAATGTCCTCTGATTTCAAAATCAAGATAAGAAAAAATTAAAGAAAGACATTTAGTGATGCCAAAAGTGAAAGAAAGGATCCAGTGGGGATTTTTTCATTGGGCAAGTTAGGGACACCCCTTATTATGTGGCATTGGAGCCATTATGTTTATTTCTAAAGAGCATTTCTTCAAAATCCATTATGCTCTAGGTTGTGGGAATAATATGAAGGGATAATTCTCTACAGTGTGGACTTTGATGTACTATTCTAACACCCTAAATTTGAGGAAAATGCAAGTCTTTGGGGATTCCAAGGTGGTCATAGATTGGGAAAACAGAAAATTCCAAATCCAAGTGGCAAAGATTCATCCCCTTTTAAATCACATTTGCAACATGATGAATGAGTTTGAATGGTCTCCTTTCAACCATGTCTATAGGGAGCTCAATGAGATTGTGAATGGGTTATCAAAGGATGCTTTGGAGATTGATCTTGGTTCATTCATTGTGAAATACTTTTATGATTGTCTGCTATAAGATGAAAAAACCTTTCTTCTATACAGGTGCTCAGTGAATTATGAATGGGGGCTTAAAACGCCTCTTTTTTGTTAAAAAAATGATTGTATGGTATGTATTTAGAACTTTTTGGATGTGAATGGCATGTATGGGAGAGACATGCACATAAGGTTGAAGGTGACTTTTTTGTCCCTAGTTTTGAATCTGACAGTCCTTGAGAGAACCAAAACATGTATACTCATTTTTATATGAATATACGGTTTTTTTTTCTTATGAAAGAAAAAAAATGGCTTTATATTATATTATTTTTAAATAAAATTTTTGTTAATTATTCAAATTTATTCTTTTATTCTTTTTTTTTTATGATAATATTTTTTCAAACAATTTTAATATTTTGTGAATAATATAATTACTACCATAAAAAAAAATTAACACATAATGAATTCTAAAATAATTATTGTATTGGATTTAATAATTTATGTTAAAATTATTTTGTAAATTTTTAAAATTAAAAATTTATTTTATTATTATTTTTTTATAATAATATTTTTTCAAACAATTTTAATATTTTGTGAATAATATTATTATTACCATAGAAAAATTAACACACATAAAAATTAACACATAATGAATTTTGAATTTAATAATTTATTTTAAAAATATTTTGTAAATTTTTAAAATTACATTTTTAGTTTTCTTTTAATATGTTGTTATTATTTTTAGAATTATAAAAAATTATAAAATTATTTAATTTTGCTATTATAAAAAAAACCATAAAATGTTATTTTTAAAACTAAAATAATAAAATTTAAGTATTTAAAAAAGAAAAAAAATGATTTTATTGGTATTATATTTTTCAACTTTTATGTATCCATGAAAGTATAAAAAATATAAAGTTTTTATAACATTTTAAAAGTATTGGATTTTATGAGTTTTTAAAAGTAATTGATGATGATGATGATGATGATAATGATGATGACTTTTGAAAGTAACATGATGATGATGATGTTTTTTATGACTTTTTAAAAGTAATGGATTTTAAAAGTAATGGATTTTTTTATATTTTAATAGATGATGATGTTTTTAGTCGATGGCGACTATGGTGGTGGTGGTGATAGTGGTAGTGGTTAACATCAACAATGACGATGTTACTAACAATGGTGACAATGATGATGATGACGACGACTATTTAAAATTAATGGATTTTTTAATATTTTAATAGATGATGATGACGATGATGTATTTGAGTGTGTATGTTTTCAGAGTTAGTCATAATTGTTGTAAAACTTTATGGAAATAAATTGTCTACACAGTTTATGTCCAAATTTTTTTACGACAATGACGTATTTTTTGTGGACGACAACAATGATAGTGGTGGTGGTTAATGTCCATCAAGATCAAATTTTGTTTCTTAAACCATTTATGATGATGAATTGTTTTGTTTTTTTGTCAATGATGATGTTGATGATTGTAGTGGTGGTGGTTAACCCCCACTGAAATCAAATTTGGTTTCTCAGACTTAAAAAAAATAGAGAAATCATTATTTTTATAATTATAAAAAATTATTAAATTAATTATTTTTATAATTATAAAATTTGTATAAATATATTGTTATTTTTAAAAGCAAAATTATTAATGTTAAAGTTTAAATATTTTAAAAATGAAAAATTGATTCAGATTTTTCATGTTTTACGTCGTTAAAGTAAAAAAAAATGTATTAAAAGTTTTTATAACATTTTAAAATTACATCTTATGATTTTTTCAAAGTAATGAAACTTTTTATATTTATAAAAGTGTAAGAAACAAACATTATGAATTTTTCAAAGTAATGAAACTTTTTATATTTATAAAAGTGTAGGAAACAAATATTTTAATTTCAATTAACCCTGATGAAGAATAATTTAATTATTTAAAAAATGAAAAAATGATTTTATTGTTATTAAAAAAATTTGGCTTTTACATATGGATAAAAGTATAACAAATAATAAAGTTTTTATAACATTTTTAAAAGTAATGGATTCTATTATTTTTTTTTTTATAACATTTTTAAAAGTAAATTTTTATAACATTTTTAAAAGTAATGGATTCTATTATTTTTTAAAAGTAATGGATGTTTTTATATTTACAAAAGTGTAAGAAATAAATGTTTTAATTTTAGTTGTTGGTGGTGGTGGTGGTTAACGTCTATGAGATCAAATTTGGTTTCTTAAACCTTAAGAAAGGTAAGGAAATCACTTGGTTTGTTTTAGAATTTTATTTATGTGTTCGAAAAGATTTAAGAGAAGCAATCCTAAATCACCATAGTTTTGATGACTTAAAAGGTTATGAATGTTGGTATTGTAAAAATTATTTTGAAATTGTCATCTAATGTGGGTGTAAGTAGGACATTATAAGAGAAAGTGTTTTTCATCTGCAGTCCTCTTAGTACCACGAAGATGACAAATTCTTTCAACCCACAACATTTTAGGAATTGTCCAATGCCCAATTTCACCATAGAGCTTGTGAGAGTTTGTTCTTATTTTAACAATGTTGATTTTATTCTTTATGCTAGCCAAAACAAAGAGATACTTTTGATCTTCTAGATTAGGGTTGATCACCTCCTTATAGTGTCTTAATTTTATTTTATCCTCTAATTCTTTATCGCAATACAATTTCTCCTTAACTTTAGATGTAATAATATTTTTAATATTATCATTATTATGTGAAATAACATCTTCCTTTATTCCTCAATGATTTAGTCAAGACTTGGCATCTTTATGCCAACCCTATTTGAACTGCAAGTGGTTTTCACTAGAGTTTGAAGCAATCTTAGGAAGCCTCTTGTCTTCCATTTAGTTTATCTTGTTCTTGTACATTAGGTACCTAGTCATAATTGTGCTCTCAATGGGGGAAAGACTCACTTCTATGAGGAAGATAGGATAGGGATATGATGCATTGCCCTTGATTTTGAGATTATAAGTTATAAAACACTTTTGGATTTTCCTTATCTTTCTCCACGATTCTCTAGAGATGCTATAACACCAAAATTCAAAACTATATAATATAATAGGAGTGATGAGAGTCTCAAAGAGGAGATTTTCTTATCCCATAGCCAAAGGTCCGTTGATTTACAATTGTTTTGAAGTCCATAATAAGCTTTCCACCCTCCATTGATCCTTTTTGCAATGCTATAGTTCTAGTTGAGCTTGTGCTGAAGACTGATTCCAAGATATTTGTGTGTAATCACTTCGTCCAAAATGTTGTTGTCATACACAAAATTAGTCAAAGTGATATTTTTGGATTTAACTATCATAACCTTCATTATGTCAATGTTTACAATGATACCCATACTAGAGTAGAAAGCCTTGATAATTTTTAGTTTCTTGTTGAGATCATAGGGACTCCTTGTCATAAGAACAATATTATCAATGTAAAGAAGAATGATGATAACCTACTAGCTAGATTTGAGCCAACACAACCTACTTCTTTTGAACAACCCTCCAACTTGTCAATGTATATGCCAAAAAGAGTAGGGGATAGAGGATAACCTTACTTAAGTCTTTTATTACAATTAATTTCCTATGACTAGCTCTCAATATTCCTAAACTTGACAATAATGTTCTCATACAGCCTTAGCACAACAACTCTCAACTCGAAAGGAACTTTTAGCTCCTCTAATATATTCTAAAGGTTAGTCTTGGACACTATGTGAATATTTTTTGAAGTCAATGAAACAACACACAGATTGGTTTTATTATTATGACACTCCTCCACAATGATCCTAAGCATAACAAGGTGGACCACAATTGAATGATAGCTCCTAAATCTAGTCTGACCTTTAACTCTTTTTAGCCATTGCTTTTCAGCCAATGCTAATCTTCTTTTCCAAAATAATTCGATATAATTTGGTTAAAAAATGGTTAATCACAATAGTCATATAATTAGAGGGATTGTTTTTATCTCCACTTTTAAAAATAAGTACAATAATGTAGGTTTAAGGAAGCTTTATTTCAGTGTTAAATTGAAGAGCTTATAGATGTGAGAAATCAATACACCTTCAAATTTTTAAGATTTTTGCTCGATAAACTTGAATATCCATAATTTTCTTTTTTACCAATCACTTAACTCCAAACTCTATATCTTCACTTATACTGTAATTCCATAACACTTAATTTTTTTTTCCGAAACTTATCAACTTACAACATTAAAAATTAAATAACAAATACAAGTATAAGGATGCGTGAAACCTTTTTATCTTCGTTTCGTTGTGACTCGGTGATTGGATGAATGCCCAGACAGAGAAATCCAAACTACAAATCCCGAGTGAAAGTTCTGAGATACCTTATCCATTTATTAAATAATTCGATACTTTGTCCGTTTATTAAATAATTCCAAGTTCTTCCTCTTTTCAGCGTACTCTTCGATCAAGTTCGGTATTTAAAAACAAAAAAAAAAAAATTCCATCGACGGAAAAGGGCTTGATTCGTTCAGAGACAATTTGACAAAGTATACGGAGTTTGAAAAGACTGACTCAACATTTATGCCCACAGGATTAGAACTAATAACCTGTGGGAAGTAAACCACCACGCTTACTATGGATACAGACAAAGACAAATTATTGGCCTACCCCATATTTTTTTACAGATCTATCCCAACAATGTCCTACTTTATCAGCAGGAAGATCTGTAGAATTATTTGGCGCCGATGATTGAGATAAAACTGTTCCATTAACCTCAGTCCCAATCGGATTTNAGACAAATTATTGGCCTACCCCATATTTTTTTACAGATCTATCCCAACAATGTCCTACTTTATCAGCAGGAAGATCTGTAGAATTATTTGGCGCCGATGATTGAGATAAAACTGTTCCATTAACCTCAGTCCCAATCGGATTTATTTCATACTGATGTAGCTGTTTCCAGCTGCCTGTACCAACCCAATCTGGTCATGCAGACTGGGGTCGAGCTTCTACTGGTCGGGAAAAGCAGTGGCAGACGTACCATAACTACACTGTTCGGCATAGTTAGAGCACGGAACACAAGAGAGACATTTGAATTTTTTGACGTTCTCAAAAGTTGATTGAATTTTTTTGGATTTCTGAAAATATATTTATAAAAAATATATATATATATATGTTTTTTTTTTCTAGGCTATGCAATGCTACTAACATTATCCATGACGATGACAGGGATGTAGGTCCAAGCATCCGGTGGGAGTGCCCATGAACACTCGTAGAGCTTGAAAGGAGGAGTAACCAAAAGAGGATTCAAATGATGCAAAAGCTATTGAAGACCTTCGAAGGAACCTCTAGGGTTTGACCATGGGAGTATCCATGACAATTCACTGTTGTGCTATCAAGATCAAATGTAAGGATGGGACATTGGTTCTAATCAAGATCTCTGTGGTAACAAGGCTACTAGGGCCAAGCTCCATTTTTGCTAGTTTAGGTAGAAAAGATGATCTATGATGTGTAAAATCATGAATGTGGGTAATACTTTTGTGAGAATCTGGTCGCAAAAATTGTTAATGACAATTTTTTGGTTGGATTATTTAACTTTTTTGGCCGAACTCGTTAACTTTTCGATCAAAAGGTTTTTTTGATCAAACGGTAAATTTAATGACACCCTCGAAAGTGGTGCCACCAGATACATGTGTTGGATTTTTTGTCCAGCAACCATGTTTTCGGTCAAAAGACTATTTTGGATGAAATATCTTTTCGGCCAAAATATGCTTTCGGCCAAAAATAATTCGATCGAAAAATATATATATAGGCTGCATTTCTCAGTCAACAGTTTCTTTCCCCTGTCATTTTCCTTTACTTCTCGCCATAGAGCACCCGTGATACCTTCAAGGAATCAAACATTGGATTAGCAAATAAACCTGTAGGTGAGGAAAATTAGATTGAATGGGAAGAACAATTACCTAAGAGGACACAAGGAGAAATTGAGAAAATTTTGGACAAAAGGATGACAAAGAAAACCAGAGGCAAAAAATACTTTCAGTATTCGGTGAAATGGAAGGGTCAACCAGCAGAGGAGTCTACTTGGATAACAACAACAAAGGTGCAGAAATATCATGTTGATCCTGAAGACATGATCAACATATATTTTCTTCCTCGAGAGTCTAATGCAGGAGCATGTGAAACAAATGATCTCTTTTGACCCAAAAGGTCAAAACCTTTATTAAGGGAGTTGGTTCCCTAATTTTCATTCTATTATGTAATGAATCTCTCCAATACCTCTAGAAGGCATCGAGGATCTGTCTGTGAGCTAGGAGGTTGGGTAGTTTCTTAATTATAGATGATTAGAGGATTTTTAGTGATTAGGCTATTGAACAATCGAGGCTCAAGCGAGCTTAAAGCTGTGTAATTGTATTGAACAAAGGGTTAGTCGATTGATTGGGTTGGTTGGATGTAAGATGATGAAACATTGATTCTGAAGGTGTTTTAACTTAATAGAATTACCAGAGAACGATTTGATTCTCCATTATATTATTGTGTATATATATTGTTGTTATCATAGGGTTGGGAAATCTTTGTTTATGAATTCTAGTTTAATCCTTTGATATTGATCTATGCATCCATGGTAGAATGATAGAATTCCTTTTGAGTGTTGATAGGAAGATTCGTGAGACGGTCTGCAGGGAAGAAATCGAGTCCTGTGCAGAGGAAGTGATCGTCACAGAAGGAAGAACGAGAGGCATTCATCTCTCAGATCAACAAACTCCAACCATTCGATTAGTTGGAGGACTGATCAACGATCAGATCAATTCATGACCATTGGATGCGCAAGCGCCAAATCAAGGGTTGGGAATCATTGGGGAGAGAAAAGGTGAAATTAACTAGTGGGTTGTTTGAAGTTCCACAATCAGCCAACACTGTTGATCTCGTCAAGGTGGATGATCAACGACCACGATTAAAAGAGGTTGGGCGAGCACTTTTCATATTGTGTAGATTGAACTCTTTGATAAAGAGTGAGCACTTTGAGATTCCACAATCTCCGTGAGTCGTCAATTTGTGAATGATCGGTGGATGAACCTACAAGGAAACCACACGTTAATGTTGTGTAAACTCATACTGTGATCGAGTTCTGTGTGTGATTTCTGAGTCTAGTTTTTTACTATGTCAATTGTTTAGAAGGATTTGGCAGGGTTTAACTTTCGACATGCATCATAATTGCATGTTTGATACATTTTTAATTATGAAAACTGTAGTTTCATTTCAAATTTTAATTTAAAAATGAAATGACTTACAATTCAAATTTTCAAATCTCATGGTAACTAGGAGGGAACCTTGGGTATGGGGCAACCTTCTTCCATTTTGGAAAATGTTCTAGTTGGTGATTCACATGTATCAAGCATGTTTGAAAGCTTGTAACTATGATTGGATGCATCATAATTTGATTGTAATTATTAGTTGTTTTTTCAATATAAGTACTTACAATAATGTCTATATGCATTTCAAATATGTTAGAGGAAAACTTGGAGGAGAGAGTGGAAAAGGAAAGCCAATGAAAGGTTGGAAGGTACTTTTATAAACTCTTTTAGGAACATTTTCCCCATTGTCTGCTTTCCAAACAAACTAGTCACCCACAAGAGGAAAAGATGGTGCTATAGCCTTTCAAACAACAAACACATTAATGGATAGGTTTGTTTTCCTTTCTAATGCATTATTCAATAGTTAATGGCTATATGTATTTTTGAGATATATAGTGCATGCTAGAATAAAGGAAACTTCCTACACCACATGATCCTATATTACCCTTGGAGTCTACATAAAAAATCCCCTGAGGATAATTGTAATTAATTATAACTTTTGTGATTTGTCTATGTTTCATTTTCTATCTTGGGCTTGGGTAGATTATTAAAGGAAATCTTGATCATATGAAAAACTTTAGTGGGCCAGAGAGAAATATCCTGGAATATTTCTTTTCTCTTAGCAAATCAAATTGACCATATAACCACAATTGGGAGAGTCATATGCGTAGTTACCTATTTTTAATCAACTTTCTTCTCCTAGTCTCCCTCAATATTTTACCTAGTCCAATTCATTTGGCATCCTGTTAAAATATTTGTAGTTTCCCATAGATTTTTAAGGAAGTGACATCTAATGAAGAGTTAACTTATTCTTTCACCCATTTCTTTGTGCAAGAAACACATGTTGGGACCCTTGCAAAACCTCCTCTACAAATTATCCCATGTCAATATTTTATTTGTGAGGGCAAGCCACAATAAAGTTCCAATTTTCATGGGGATTTCAATTTCCATAGATATGCTCACTTCCACCTTTTCTCTTATTCTTATGCCTTTGGGAAGTTCACACAATAACCCAAATTTGCAGTGTAGCATCATTCAACAATATTGACTATCCATACTTATTCATCCTCTTCCTCCCTTAGGTAGAGGGAGGATTTTTACCAATGCATGCTTGCAAAAACTCTTTTATTTTTCCTATCTTCCTTTTTTTTCTAACTCTATCCCCTTTCTCCATCCAACTATCCATAAATTACCGATATTTGGATGACATACATTTACTAGGTGAAAGAATCCTTTAAGATCCAACCTTATTCTAATGTCTTCAAAAAGTTTATATACTTCATTTTCTCCCATCCACAGGTCAAGTACCAAGTTTACCCTCAATTCATTTCCAATCCTCCATCCTAGGAAGATTCCAATGAAAGGGAAATAATTTACTAATGATTTCCAGAAAATAAAGACATTTAGATATCATTTCATTAAGTCTTTACTCCGGGATTCTATAGATTTTGTCTCTATGTAATTTTTCACCATGATCAATTACTAGTAACAATTTGTAGTAATTAACCTCCAAAGATATTTTTTTATGCTAGTGCCTTCCCAAACAAATGTGGATTTTTGAGCTCCCAATGACCTTTAAACTTTTGTTTGGCTAGCCTCTTCCATTTTACTAATGGGATCTTATACTCTTTGTTACAATTCGTCTCACACAATCCTTGCAGTAATACATTTAACCTTTTTGGCTAGAGCATTATAGGACACATGGAGCAGTGTGATCAGTAGCCAGCCACCCACCATGACCCATTTTGTTTCCGTCGGGAAGATCTTGTGCATTGTTTTTTACACCTTCTCATTGATACTCTTTACCTTTGAAGATTCCTAGCACATTCTTAGTAACCCAGATCTGGCTACAAGCTATGGCTAATTGTAAAAATCACAGGGAAGACCATCCATACCAGATAATTTACCATCTCACATCTTGTATCATAGCAAGTAGTTCTTCCTCTTCTAAAAGCTACAACTAATAAGATGACTTGTGTCATATCACCTTGGAAGGGAATATTGGGAAAGAAGCATTGGAAATGTTCCTAAGGATTTTTTTTATATTCTCTTCATCTTTACTTTAAACAATGTGTCGGTCCTAAGGACTAGTGTCTTCTCTGAGGCTTGATTCTGCTTCAGATATTGGAAATAATTTGAAGAAATACTCACCATCGATGGCCTAGGTCTATTATCGGTCCCTTCTTCAAGTCGTCTACCATCATTGGGCTTCCATCCTCCACTGGAAACTTCATCCTTATTTGTGCAGATGTCTTCCTCTATGAATCTAACTTATTTCATTTTGAAGTCTTGTAGCAAGATTACAATCTAATTTATATGTCACTCTAGAAAAAAGCCCATTGGCTTCACAGAGAATTATGATAGTAGTAATGGGTAAATTATTTGATCCTGTGATTATTCCCTCTACTAAGACTAATCTCTTTGTTTGACTCATAAAAGTAGTTATTTGCATATTTCTATAGAACTCCTCAAGCCAATCATGAAATCATTTTTTTTGTTGGACTAGGTGTACCACCCATCTACAACTATGAGTTTATGTTTCCAATTGATATATTGTGTCCCCTGCATAGACTTGCAATGATCCCAACTCTACTTTTCAACAAGGCCTATAGTGGTTGATCTTCCTCCTACATTACCTCCACCCTCTTCCACCATATTGAAAATCCCTCCAATAATTCCCTCAACAATAGGAAAAGTTTATGCAATCAATCATGAAAGTTTCTTTGATTACACTAAGCTTAGCTATATCAAAATGATCATCATTCTCTTCTTGGAAGATGTAAACTGCTTAGATTACCATAATATTGATACTTGTACACATAGTTGATCTAACTTGGAACCATGAATATCAATAATTATGTCAAATACTATGGTTATAAATAGGTCAACATGTTGTACACATCTAGCCAAGTGTTCAAGATTGAAACCATTGCAATCATACTAGTTCAGTGATCATATTGGAATAAGCTTGGTAATATAAATAATATACGTGATTACTAGATAAGCTTAATTGGTGCTAGTAATGGAACTGCTTACTACTTATGTATGATAGTCAACCTTCTAACCTTCACCTTATATCATACTTGTATACACCCGTTTTATTAACTCCATATCAACTAGTACTAATAGCATATGATCTTAGACGATAAGAGTAATGATACAAGTATCTGTAATACTTTTATTCAAGCATAACTAAGATAAACCACATGTTACAAGCAACTTGATCTGTATTGTTAAAACATCATAGTTATGATATCAATGATCACCATTATTGGTTTGTACATAATTGTAACCAACAAATTAGGGAATATGTGGAATGTATTGACCATGTTATCCTATGTTCTCTATATCATATACGATGTTGATTCATATGGGTAGAATAGAGATAGAGTATTGATTACTAATATACTTACACATAACATTATCTATGACAAATAGTATAACATTACTTATGTGGAAGCCACTATGTTGATACTCTTGTTACCTGTTATGAATTAAGAGAATAACTAGGGATCAAATTTCAACATTGGTATCTTTCTCACTAAGTATGTTGTTACTATTGAGCTTACATTTCCTTGTACCAATATAGTGTAATCATTAGACTTACTCTTCTCACAATACCAATGGTGTTATATCTAATATAGGTAACCAAGCTAGTATACCTATTTATAAACAATGAAGTACTACTTACATATGGGATTAGAACAAACACATATAGTTAGTGATGAACATGGAATATAACCATTCTATTGATTAGTGTTACTCATCCTTATACTACTAGTACAAACCCATATGAAACCAATCTTGTTGTAGAAGTGATTCACTAGTAGCATCTCCATTGAGTTACAATACTGATAATGATGGAAATAGAAGCAACATAAGCATAATCATAATGAGTTAACTATCACTATTGAAACACGTTACTAGATAAAGGTCAAATATGTTACCCTTGTAGTACGATCTAAGATTACCACTATTGTGCACTAGTAGAACGAATATGGTTGTTACTTTGGATATGCACATTCAACATAACATAGTTTACAATAAAGCTATTACCATTAGCGTTTATACTCTAATCATTACCATGCTTTCTTGTTACTTAAACTATTACAAAGCTTGTGCATATAAGTGTAAGTGATTAGGGGAAATAGATAGTTGATATTACTAAGCCACCCTAATGATACCTTATCACTATTCCATAACCCATTACAACTTCTACATGATATCACTTATTATGTCAATAAGTGATACTCTATGGCTATTACTATCATTACTAGTATTGTAACCATTATTCTTATGAACCCATTTGATGTAAGTTGTACTCATTACTAAGAGCTGATCTAGTGTAAGCTTATTCATGTAATCTTACTTAGCTTCCTTACTAGTTTCATTTGTAATACTAATGGAATTTATACTAAGATAAGATTATAAGGAATATGATAAGAGTCCAAGGTTATAAAACATTGTATTCATTGTAATAAGGTAAGCATTAGTACTCTATTCCTATATCATTAGCTTCAACATCATGGAAAGAATACTAGCTTATTGGAATTCATCTGTTTCTAAACATGTATCAATATAGCCTAGTCAATGGGGATACAAGTAGTATGAGTATGAGGCTAGTTATTATAGTTTTATCACAGGTTAAGGCCCAAATACATTAGTACTAATCATTATAGTGAATATGCAACATAAGATAATGAATGGTGTTTACACTAATATGATAACAATGTAATCTCCATATTCTATAGATATGTGAACTCCAAGCCCAATGTTTTGACTCAATCAAGTGATCTAAATCTAGACATCAATGACTCCATATAAGGTGATGTAACTGCATTGTAGTAACTCTATTTCCATTACCGCGTTGAGCTTGTAACATGTACCAAAGTATCAACACCTTATTGATTATAGATATATTTGTTGTGAACGTATATGTTTCATTTCCTCTTACTTACTGATATAGCTTACTTGCTTCACTATCATGAAAGAGCTTAAGATGATAGGAGTACATTGATTAGATATAACCATTGATTAGTTGATAGATGTATGCTTAATTATACAATAGGAGTAAGCTAGCTTTCACTATGATATAGTTGTTATTCTACTCTATTCAACTATGTTTTTATCCATATAGAGCTTACACATCCATAATTAAACAATAATATACAATCTAGATGAATTTTTCTTCACTTTTAAAATAAAGAGAACATCCCATAGGACTTATGATTCCAATTTCTATTACATTTTATGTTATATTCATCTTGTATAAAGTTCGTCATTGATTTGCACTTTTGCATCAATGTCTTTATGTAATTTTTGTTTATCTTCCTTGTTTCCATAAGAATGTTCATGTGTTTAAAACAATTTATATGTTAATCCATATTGATTGCTTTCAACTTTTGTAGGAAGACATTTAGAGAGGTTTGTGTCTAGGAGGAGGACATGAAATTTTGTATGGAGGCATTATAGATAGGTTTGGATCTAGGAGGATGACATTATATACAATATTTTTCATATTTGTGTTGTGTTTTTGTTATATTGAGTTGTTAAATTTTATTTTGCAATTTTGTTGATATTTGAAATTCTGAAAAGTAACCTATAGAAAAGAATCAAGAAACTCCAAATTTTTGGAGACTCAATGAATGTGATAAATTTGATGAGGGGTTCATATAATTTAGATAACTATATGTTAAGGCCCATTTTCAATGAACTCTGGATATACAAATCAAATTTTAATGTTGTCTCCTTTCATCATATATATAGGGAAATAAATGAAGATGCAGATGTTTTGTCAAAGGCATGTTCATAAATGGAATATGGTATCTGACATATGCAAGAGATAAAATATGGACAAGTTGTGGACTATTTTCATCCTCCTTTTGGATGATTATGGACTACTTTTTATTATTTCAACTATTGTTTTTAGTCTTTTGATTATGATAAAGTTGAAATTGTTATGTAATATTCTATGGAACCGTTGTAATTTTTTAACACTATAATTTACATTTTTGGATTTTGACTTTATTTCTCTTCACATATAGCCTTTTTTGGCTATATTATATTAGGATTTTTTTATTATACCATTCTCATAGCATTTGATAAGTCATACATGATCATGATAGACTATTTATACTTAGCTTAGAGTGTTCTCAATCTTTTACCCTTTTCTAGGTAGATACATTATCTTCACCAACTATGGAATTCACTCATACTTTATATAAGTGAAACATCTACTATTTTCTTCAACTTTTATTTATGTCAATTATTTTTTGACATTACCCGGGTGGGTCTTAACCTTTTTTTGGTTGCATCACCTTGTCATGGTGGTATCACCCTCTCTATTTGTGAAAATAATACATTAATTTTATCGTATAACACTCATTGCTAAAGTAGTGATGTGGGATAATATTCCTTCAACCCTTGTGAAAATTCACTTCTCACATTAAGTTTGCACGTTGAAGTTGCATTTAACAATGTACATAAGTCCTCAAATGCTCTAGACATACTTGGATTGGATGGGTAATTAGTTTCTCTAGTTGTGTTGTCTAGTAATAGATATGGTTGTCATTGTAAAGCTTCATAAGTTACCATCTTCAAAAAGTATCTTTAATATTGTCACTATTAAAAATTAATTTATGTCATCAATTAATCAACACTTCAATAGTATATATAACATCCGTATAAACTGATGATATTTTTATCTTTTGTCAACAAAATATAAGGCCCGTACAACAATTTAATGCCATTATTGTTAAAAGAGAAGTCTCTTAATATAGGAAACAATTGGGATTTATATTTAAAATAAATGGTAGCATGATGCTAACATGCAGTTATAAAAGAAGATGACAATATGATAAGATCATATTAGATTGGATAAATATCAATGGTTTAAATTGAAAGACTAGTATGCTATAAATATATGTCTTATGTAATGAAATAATATAGTTGTGTATAGTTTTGTGAGTTTTCTTTCTTGCATAGATATTTCTTTTCAATCTACATTTTTCACATGGTATCAAAGAAAGAAAAGTGTTAAAAGAAGCTGAAATAAGACATGGCAAAGAAAGTTGGAAAGAGTTAAAATTTTAAGCACAACTAAGATCTCAATAAAATTTATAATAAATTTTCTAAGGTGTCATGGTAGAAGTTTTTGCATTTCTATAGAAATTTATAAGAAATTGTTGTAAATATTTTGGAATAAGGCAATTTTCCTAAAGTGGGAATTATTTTAAAGAGTAATTGAATGATATAAACATGGCCACAATTAACACAACAACATCTCAAAGGCTTGTGGAACAATTTGATGGTGTTGAATCTCACTTATGGAAAATGAGAATGAAGAAGTAATTTCTCAATGAGGATTTAACTGAGATAGTTGAAGGCATGGGCATTGAGACAACCCAAGATTGCAAGGCTTGCTTCTAGGTATTTTTGAATTTTGAGATGAAATGTTATCTTACATGTAAGTGAGTCAAAAATAGGGAATAAAACATGGAATTAAGTGATTAGAATTGTATAAATCATATGATGTAAATATGAGATAGTATCTACAAAGTTATTCAATTGAATATGTAATCATCTAAAAGCATAGAATACCACATTAACCAAATTCTCTCAGAGATCAATTAACAATTTGTTGATAATCTATCGTTGAAGATGTTGTTGTTGTAGTCTACAGAATCACAGGGATGCATTCAAGGAGAGACTACATCGTGAAGCATATCAAGAACACACATAACCCAATAAAGAAGAGATGATTTACATAAAGATATCCATTTGAGTATTTATTCTGTCTCTATGGGTATTTATACAATAGAGAGATGGTTGGAGTGGTTGTACCTAATCCAACTAATCATTTGTTATGTTCTCTTTATAAATTTATTACATATGTTCTTATACATTCTTATACTTAGGTTAATGTATGATGACATTTACATGGCCTAAAAGGCCTCCTCAACATCTCCCCCACACTCAAGTCCTTGATCATCCCAAGAAAGTGTGCAAATAACTAATGGTTTGTTACTCTTTAGCCTTTATCTTCAATCTGGTAAATGTTTGTGCAGTTAGTGAGTATCGTAGTGCTTTTCTCCCACCCAACAATGGACCCCTCTTGATCCTATTGTTACACCTTTCTCTCTGGTGCCTTTTGAGTGAAGAGTGGCTTGTCTTAGGCTCATCTTTCCCCTGAAGACACCCTATGGTGGAATACCATGCTTCGGCCAACCAACCATTTCTCTACTTTCTAGATTTCGAGGTCACAACTTAGAAACTATTCTGTGAATTTTATAATAGGGGGCTCGATCAATTCAATATTTCTTGTGCCACCTTCTTTTCTTTTAATCTCTCGTGTGTGTATGTCTGGATCTGTCTCTTTCTTGAATGCCTTTAACCGCTGCCAACACTCTCATCATCAATGCTCAATATTATACTGCTTTTCTTTGCTGCTTTTCAACTTGAATGTGATTCTTTATGCTTTTCGTGTCTTTGAGAATATACATACTCTTCATTTGATATTACATAAAGGAGGAATTGACTACAAGTTTTCATGATCATCAACTAAGTGTTGTCGATTGAATATCGACATACTTACATTACATTGGTGGAGGGGATCCCCTACCTTTGAAAAAGGCACATTTAGCCCACTCCTTTCTTCTTTGACTCATATTTTTCAATGCATCTTGAAATAAAAATATAATGTTTTTTCTTTTCCAACTACTAGAAACTAGATTAAAATATGAGTTGACTTTACTTGATTATGGATCTCCTCGACTAAATCTATAAACTGGACTATATTCTTCATGTAACTCTTTGATACATGTGAGCCCCTTTACATTGATTCCCATTAAATCCACACTCTTAGACCCATGATACATTTCTTCAACTTCATGGACTTACTACTATAGATTATACAAGTTATGCAATCATATCTCCATCTTATGCATTCTCTATTAATATTTGAATATTAAATAATAAAAAAGAGTGCATACGTCCAAAAAATGTGAGTGCACATAACTAGTCGACCATATGCCTTTAAAGTCAATAATGATCTTGAGTCGAACATGTAGATGACTTCGAATAGAAACGAGAGCTCGATTTAGACTTCATCCAGAAACTCAACAATCTCGACTTCGACCAGAAACCTCTGAACCGACACAACTCCCCCATTTTTTGATCTGGGAAGATTTCAGATTTGGTATAACATCTTTTCAACATTGCCAATAAAATAAAGGACGTGGCTCGCCTTCTACGTCGCTTCATCATCGTCGAATTTAATACATTCCCTTGCATAGACTGCAACCAAACCCTGGCCTTACTAATGCTATTAGCTGATGCATCATCTTCGCAGAATTCAATAATGCATATATGGCTGCCTTCTATGAGCTGCATATATGTATTTTTAATGACCGTTGTGCAAGGTCTCTCAGAGAGGCCTAAGAACTTTTTGCATACCTATCTGAGAGAGTGACAAGTGCTCATGGTCGATATTAAACATGATGCAGGGCTAGGGATCTGGAGGATGAATTGCATAGAGTAGTTACCCACGGGATTTCTGACTCCTATTGCTCTCCATTTATTTTAGGTAATATCTTATTCAACATTTGTAATAGCTTTCTTTTATCAGGACTCACATTACAACCTTCAAAGTGCTATGGGTAACTCACTAATTATCCAACTTACAACCCACTAATTATCCAACTTACAACCAACTAGTAACTTTCTCATTTACATAACAATTGTGATATATTCATAGGATTTATAATGATACAACCTACCTTAATTGAGTGAAAGGGTCTCCTTGATTGATTTGGTGGGGAATCTCTTTTTCTATGAATTTCCACATAACATCATCACAAGTAGTTGCAACATCCATGTTCATGATCATATTTTCTTGGACATTTGAACAAGTCTTCTATGCGACTCTCACCCACCAGGAAAAAGTCTTTCTAAAACAATTCTAAGAGTATCTAGAACCATTCTTCCATCCAAGATCAATTTTCTAGCATGTCTCAACGGACCAAGGTGTTGTAGTCTACCAAATCACATGGATTCATTCAGGGAGATAATACATTGTGAAGCACATCAAGAACACACACAACCCAATAAAGAAGAGATGATTTAGGAAAGGATATCCATATGACTCTTTATTATGTCTCTATGCTTATTTATACAATAGAGGGATGGTTGGAGCAGTTTTACCAACTCCAACATAATCATTTGTTATGTTCTCTTTATACATTTATTACATATGTTCTTATACATTCTTATACTTAGGTTAATGTATGATGACATTTACATGGCCTAGAAGGCCTCCTCAACCGTTGTTATGTCACTTTTTGGAAGTTTACAAGAATGATATTCATGGTTAGTTGTAGTGATTGGCACTTAGCATGCATTATATTTACAAAAAGTAATTACAACATTATTTCAATAGGAAGTCAAAAGGAAAGATGGGGGAATGAACTATGAGACTCCTACAACTCTCTTTTAGGGAATTGAAGGCAAAGGAAATAAGATGATTGGATATAATGTAGACCAACCTGTTGGCAGCCCCACATGATTTTGATATTTAACATGATCGAAAGAAATTGAATTTTTCTGTAGCTGCCATCACCTCAATTTTGTAAACATTTTTGAGAGTTTTGAAATGATTACTAGATTAAAAGCTACCCTTATTAATTTCTTATTGTTTGTGTTTTTGCTTTTTTTTGTTTTATGCTTAATTCATGACTGTAAGCATGAATTAAACATAAAACTTAGTTTGGTGTTATAATTTTTCTTTGTGCCTTAGAAACATCTTTGTTAAAGGTCACCCATATTTAATTGAAATCCAAATCTAATGGTTGAGTGATTTATTCTAGATGTTATGGTTTTAATATGGTTTGATAGTTTATTTTCGATTTGTGAAGAGCCTTTGATATTTTTGATAGTCCTCTTGCGAATTCAATGGTCATACCAACAATCATACAAATGAATGCAGACCTGTTGTACTCGCGTCCTCACCTCACCTTGCTGGCTTAACATATTAATGAGCTATTCATTTCCTCCATAGGGTTTTGGTACTCTGTATTTATGGCACTCATCACAAGAGATGGTAGAGGATTACAATGAACCCTCTTGTTTTCACTCCCACTATCCAAGTTATGCTAGCATACAGGCTATGTTATTTTCGTGTCTCCACTCTCCATTCAGTTTGGCTTTTGCTACTCGCATGACTAGAAACTAAGACTATTCTGACTATCGCATTCTGGTTATAGTTGTCATGGCGCCTGTCGTTCGCTTGGAGCCAAATGGATGCCATGCCTTACTTTCTCATGATGATGTGATTGAGGACCTAAAAATTCATGGCTGTGATATCTTCCTTAACAAATTTGAGGGTTATAATATTTAGGTGGCAAAAGCCTTCACGCAAACCTTCAATGGTTGTAGGGATAAAATCAAAGACACACAGTTAGAATTGAACGAGGAGATCGTAAGAATAGCAATAGGTCTTCTATCAAAGGGTGAAAGGTGGTTCAAAAACACCTGAATTGAAGAAGTCTCGTGGAGTCTGTTTATGACATCCCAAAAGATCAACTGTTGTGTAAAAGGTATTCCTATCTCCCTGGTAAAACCTAGATGGCATAGTTTGTTGTTAATACTGATACAATTCATTACATGCGAGGGTAGATACAGATTGGTTTTTCTCTACCATATCCGTTTACTCATTAATTTCATAGGTTTCGATTTAAATGTGTCCTTTTACTTGTTGAGAAGTCTCTATAAGATGTTGAAACGATACAAGAAACAAAGTGTCGACTCGAGCCTGTTCCATCATGGGTTGATTAAAATCTTGTTGATGCATCATTTTCAACCATAGGTGACAATTGGGAGGTCTTCTTAATAAGGCAGTAAACCCTAACTTAGACAAGCCAATGGTTAAACACCAGTTTGGTAATTAAACGAGTGGACTAGAGTTTACTGACAAAAACCCTATAGACGAAGGGACGTCGAGTAAGTCTTCACCTACAAGATTTACTGAGAAAGAGACTGTTGAATTGAAGGTAATTGACCCTCTTGTTCCTATGATTGATGCTAGCCTGAACATTATGATTAATTCGGATGTCAAGGAACCTTGCAGAGGAACAAATCAACAATGTATAGATTTATGGTTCAAAAATAAGAAGGCGGGTCACCTAATTTCAAGGAAATTAAGGAACTGAAACGATAATCATCTGAGCTCGATCGATCCGATCGATATTAATGAGGTTTCAGATCCTGAAATAGAGGATTTTCTAGTTCGGGAAGATCCAGAATTGCAAGGTTCTAGGAGGAAAGTTACCGTTCCTACTGAACCTTATGATTTCGTGACAAATTTGCCACCATGCCTTAAAGGAAAAGAAGGGTTCTCTGGTATTAGGCAAGATCTAAATAAAAAAACAGATAATACTGATGCACCCGTGGTCGACTGTGTCCTTCATCGACCTACCACCTCCCCTGTTCACTGTGATAACTGTTTCAATTGGGTTGAGCGTTATTACATCGACGTTCCTTTCTTACATGCCCAAATTAAAACTCTTACTTCTCAGAATGTGTTGTTAAATAAAGACAACTTTGATCTCAAGGAGAATGTAGAGAGGAAGACTAAATGTATCAAGACATCCAGAAACATAGTCATCAAGAATGCGACTAGTGTCAAGGCAATAATAAACTCTGATCTCTCTGACCCCTCTTTAGTTAACTTTTTATGGTAAACAATTTTATTTTCCTTTCAGTTTGTTTCTGTTATCTAATTCGAAATAAGTAGATTTGTAGTTTTGATTTCATTTACTAAAATTAAGTCTGGCTATAGAATCTTTGATTCTGTAGCCAAGTCTCGTTTAAATAAAAAATTAGTTATTAGTAATTGTTTGTTCTAATTTATCGAATAGTTTTTTCTTTTCTTAGGAAATGGGAGATTTTGCTGCTGATAATTTGGAGTAAATATTTTCAATTATAATGATTAGTAGTTTCTTTTTCCTTATGTCTTAGAAAAACTTTGATTTATTTTTGGATAACCCAACTCTGTTATAAGTGGTTTCCAATCCACTATTTTTGTAATATTGCTTGATTTTGGGAGATCCATCTCTATCCTATGAGATATGAGTATGTGATCTCAGGTTACTTTAAATACTATTCACTTTGTTAGTGAAATACATATTTTCCTGGACTAGATTATGGACATGTAATTCTCATAACTATATGGACAAGTGGTTCACATTTCGGCTTTAGACCAGTGTGGCATTATTCCATTTATTTTTTTCCTTTTATATTATGAGATATTGATATGTTATACAACTTTAGTCTCATTAGCATGCAATGTTTCATCTTATTCAGTGCTTTAAAATTTTGTCTATAACTTGTTGTTTCATATATTATATATGTGATCGTTATTTCAACTTTAATATCATGATTTATGCTTGATGTTTAGTTGATGTATCCAATGAATGTTTCACATTGAAGTTTCTTTTACTGTAATCATTCATAATCACAAGGTCACTTGATCTACATTTTTTCTACTCTGTTCTTATATCCTAGCTGGCAATAAACACCTTGAGTTTATTCGAGAGACATTAGTACAAGCCTGTTGCATATTTCTCTCACAGGAAAGATAGCTGGAGGTTTGGATCGCATAGAGACATAGACACAATATGAAAATAATCTCAGGTTAGCTTTATTTGCATTTAATTTATGTTATTAGTTTATTTATCAGGGAAACAAGACAGTTTAAATTGGTTGTGACCATTACTCTATCCTTGTTTCAAATCATGTTTTATTAGTATCTTTTTAGTTCTTATATCTTAGATTATAAAACAGAAAATATAAAAATATGTGCTTTCTTTATCTACTTTTGAAAACAATTACCAAACATTGATTTCGCAAGACATTTGCCAAAACTTGCAATTTGTAATTACCTTGTTCATATTTATGTTTTTGTTTAGCATTTGTAAATAATTAGATTCGTGTACATAGTATCGTAGTTATATCTTTAGGGTAGTTTATTTTCTTTCGTTATTTTAGGACCCCAGTTGGCTAACTGAGCCATTAAACCCGTCAGAATAGATCATACCGAACAGTTTGGGTTAATTAGACAACCCTGGTTCGGGTCTATTCTTCCAGTTGACGGTGTGTCACCTACGCCCGTCAACACAACCACAACAAAAGGTTAATAATAACCAAGACCTTGAGCATGCTAAGAAAAATGGTGTTTCCATTCTTGTATCCCAAGGTGTCATAAGAAAGAAAAAGAAAATCTAAAGCTAGTGCAACATCGTGGTGATAAAAAAAATATGTTTCAGTTATAAAACAAATAAAGTTTGTCTCTTGAAAGTATTGGTACTTGGACTTCGAATCTCCTTAGCATATGAATCTCAAGAGAAGTTACTTTTTTGCATATAAATATATTCCTAAACTTAAAATTGTCATTCTTGGACCTGATAGTAAGAATGGAATATCAAGACTAAAAAACATTTCATTGAAAATCCTTGATGATGCATGCATATACAAAAATTCAATATATGTGTGACTTTAGTGAAGAATCTATTGGCAATAAGTAAAATCATAGATGTTGGACTATTGGTGCAATTCGATACAAATCACGTGCTCTAAAATATATTGATGGTAATATTCTCACTAAAGGAATTAGGGAAGGAAATTTGTACAAATTGTGTGTAGAAGTACCAAAAGCAACATTGGATATAACAAAATTTATGAGGTTGTAATAAGTCGAGACATCATATTTGATAATATTCAACTTTGCATAAGTCAATGGGAGTTAAGAACATGAACAAGAGAGAGAGTTGGAAATATTGGGATTAGAATCTAAAGAAGAATTTTTGGACAAGGTTCCCTCCTCAACAACAACACAATAGGTAGTCTTTTATCAAGGTGAACATGCCCATAAATAACTACAAATTTGCAAAGCATTAATAATTTGAAGACCCATGAAAAAAGAACAAGTTTCTTATGCATTATGTCAAAGTTATTGAACCAAATTAGTATAGGAAGAACTCAAAAGTAACATACTAGTATATTGGAGGAAACCAATAGGTCTTGAATATGAGTCACTTATGAAATAACAAACTTCATAACTTACAATCCCCCCTGCCCCCCCCAAAAAAAGAAGAAGAAGAAGAAGAGTGATTGGTTTAAGTGAGTGAATTATAGTTTTTCTCTATATGTTGATAAGGTGAGTGTTATAAATGATTATTCAAAAACATTATACTTGTTCAAGTATAAGCAAGGTGAAATTCATTATTGTATGGCATTGAAGTTTAAGGGATAGATGGAGGAAATAAAGCCATCTCAGTTAAAATAGGTACATAGAAAATATCCTTAAGAAATTCAAGATGGACAAGTGTAATCCAATGGGTACTCCAATTGAAATATGTACAACAACTTCTCAAAGGAAATGTGTCCAAGAAATAGGATGAGTTAGATTACATGAAAAACATTATTTGTTAGAATGTGATTGGTTTTTTAATGCATGAAATGGTTTGTAACAATCTTAATATTACATGTCTTGAAAGTATAGTGAGCTAATTTTCTAGCAACCCTAAACCACAAGACTAGACTACAATGAAAAAAAATTAAGACATATTTCGAGAACAACTAATTATGGTATCACATTTAGTGGGAGTTCAAGAGATACATTACAAATTATTGGGTATTTTGATGGAGATTGGACACACGATATTGATGATTGAAGAACATAATGTTAGTATATTGTTTCATTTTAATGCAGATGACATAATTTATATATATAATATTGTAAATATTGACAACATGAATCGAAATTAGAGACTAAGTGAATCTATTATAATGCAAGATACATACTTCAAGAGTTTGATGTATAATTAAAAAATATTTATGGAGTGAAGAATAAAAGACAAAGATTGTTAGAGAGCACAAAGAAGACTAAAGTGTGGCTTAGAAGAAACAAGTATTTGAAGAAGTCGCCTTTAATCAATTATGCATCCATCTTTGAGAGGAGGATAACTATCTTAGGTGGGGAGCCAAGAAATCTCCATGTGAGTACATGGTTAATTTAGGGTATAGGATCTCCTTTCCTCTTGAAGCTAATAGGAGAGAGAGAGAGAGAGGTATATATATATATATATATATATATAGAGAGAGAGAGAGAGAGAGAGAGAGAGAGAGAGATGGTATTGTGAAATTTATTTGTGGCTATATGTATATTCCATATATTCTTAGCATGTTCACGAATATTAGCTTGCGGAGTTGAAGTGTCGGTGAGATAATTGTAGGCATGTACTCTAGTTTTATCTTTTTTTTCGTAGAAAGAATTTCAATTTATGAATAAACTAAATTATAGTCTAGATCCCTTCTAGCATCTTTTAAATATGACCCCCCCAAACATTGTAGGTCGTGATTTCATTGTACCGTGTTTTGGAATATAAACTAAGAGATATGTATGAGATGAAAATATATTTGAGATCTCCATTTCTAACTCAAAATCATTGCATACAAGTTCATTCAAAATTGAAACAAACATATTAGATGTAAGACATGTATACATACTATATATTTATTTGGGGCATGATCAGAAAATCCATATCATGTTATCTCATCCCTTAAGTGGTCCACAAGACATATGGGGACCCGAATATTTTATAATTGAAAACCAATTGAGATCTAGTTTTATGTGCAAACTTGTTTAAATTAGTACAATAATTCATCAAAAATCACCTTATTCGAATGGACCACAAAAGTAAACCAAACAAGATGGTATCCTAGATATCCACATAACTGTACTTGATGCAATTTTTATTTTTTTTATTTTTTATTTTTTTTATGGAATGTTGTTTACAAACAACATAATGACATGTCATCTTCAATTATTAGTTCATGATTGGATTTTGTCATTTTCCATTTTCTAACTTTCAATTTTTTCTTTGATTCAACCTCTATTAAATTTATGCACATTGCACATACCAAATGACTATATTGACATTTTATGACATATGACCGATAGTCTTGAAAGTGAACATAACTTTTGGTTTCATGGGTTTCTTGAAAAAAATAGCCTTTAAGTATGATGGATCCTCTTTCATTTATAAAATCGTTATCATTATAATCCTCCAATAACTTCATCTTTCTTTCTGTGCACCACATAAAATAATTTTTAACATTTTCATCATTATATACAAGTGCAACCACAACAAATACATCTCCAACAAATAAGGCCCCATATGCCAATAAGCAAATTGTTAGATCAACATGCACAATTTTATACTATAAATTATAATATATTTTTTATATAACATGTACATCCATGCACTGTTTACACATTAAAAATATTTTTGAACAATTGTAAAATTTTACCTTGTCTAACAAGATCGGAAACTCTATCACCATCATTTGAAACTATAGTGTCATTTGATTCCATCTCCTCCGAGCTTACAAGTGGCATTTTCCCCTTTATATTAATTTATGTATGTTCCCAAGCTTTAACATATTCCCCAATTTTGTTTTCACAAATCTCATCATATTCTGTGTCCTCTATGCAAATTGAACAAAAACAAGATGCATTCATTTTATCAAACACATACACATTTTGGTAGGCTTATGTTTTAATTGATGTAACATCCCACTTTGGCGCACTGACAAAACTTATTCTTTGAGGACACTTGCTCGCAAGTGATCTGGATTTTTATGATGATAAACCACTTATCCTTGATGATGATGCGTTATGATTGATGACAAGATGTTTTACTATTGATGTATACAAGTGCTATTGACTCAGTTTATTTGAGTGTGCAGGGTTTTTGACCTGGAGGATGCAGAGGCATCGACAGAACCCTTGGACTCCGGATTGAGTCAGGGAGTGTGATATTGAGTTGATTTATTTACCATGATATTTATTGATTTGATGATATGTTGTTGACATGTTCTGACATGATGGTTGATGATGCAGGCTGACGATAGCTTGCCGACCAGACTCACATATGGAGTAAAGGGGCCACACATGATTTCCAGAGAGGATGAGGGAGAGGTGTGGACAACAGCCCTGCCACAGCCTACTAGCACTCCCACCGTGGCGCGAACTGTAGGTTAACTATTACCTAGTTTGAGAGGATCCACGATGTTGCGAGGGCAGACTGCGACCATTGCTCATGATGATTCTAAGGGGCGCGCAATAAGGCGAGGGCCTTATTCCTTAGAGCACTTAGTCTCCCACAAGTTCACCTGGCGGAGTGTTGACTCCAAGGGTTATATATGTCTACCAATCCATCAAGTCAGCGAGTGGCACCCTTGGATCACGTGGTGCATCCTGAAGGGCACGTCGCGCAAAGAAATACAAGTCAGCGAGTGGCACCCTTGGAGCACGTGGTGCATCCTGAAGGGCACGTCGTGCAACAGAAGCAAATGAGGCGAGTGGCACCCTTGGAGCACGTAGTGCGCCTTGAAGGGCACGTCACATGGATGATGATGATGAGACAACATAAATGACCCTAAGACCTTAATGCCTGATAAAATTATTAAAACGACTCCCCTAATGAATTGTCGCCTAGTTCAATCTAAACCTAAATTTAAAACATCTCAAAGATAACATTCTGATAAGCCCTAAGAAAAGATCCTACAAAATTAAACATAAGGGCGTAAACAAAAACCCTCCTTTGTGTTAGTTAAAGTCTTCTTAAACTAAGGGGGGGTAAAGTAATGAGAGGGATAAATTAATTGAAACCTCAGGTTTTTAAATTTTAAAGAAGATTAAAATTATTTAAGAGAGGGAGTATAATAATTTAGGATTTTAAAAATATATTGAAAAGACTATTAAGCGCATTTATCATTTTGGGTTTAACA
>ML778115.1:403148-437111 GCA_009831015.1 Picea engelmannii | reverse complement strand
ACTGTTATTTCCAATTTAAGGTCACCTATAATTACGATGTAATTCCATATGCTGACCTCCTTAATTATTTGCTATCTTTAAATATTGTCATTCATAATACTGATAGTGGTCATTCCAATTAAATGCCCTTTTTAGTTATTGTCCTTTAAATTTTATTATATCATTATAGAGTTGCCATTCTTAATTATGATGTAAATCGTTATGTCCGAGTGGGTGCCACCTATACTTATGATGAAATTCCATATATTGACATCCTTAATTAAGTGCTAGCTTTAATTCTCGTCATTTGTAATACTGATAGTTGGTCATTCCAATTATGGCCCATTTAATCATTAACACTTTAGATTTTATTATTTTACAGATTGCCACCTTTAGTTRTGATGTATTTTGTTAATTTCAATTGATGATTACCTATAATTATGATGTTATTTTTAATGCATTKCTATTGAACTATATGATAATTGATGACATCKCATTGAGAGCTCCTCATGTTAATTGAATGTTTTTATCTAGGAAGGTCATTATCATTTGGTGGATGGTAGCATATAAGAGGTTTGTAAATGTAGAATCTTGGTTCGGATAGGTGATATAAATGAAGGATGGTTAATATTTCATGACGGGGTTAGTGTAACCTTATTTCTGTTAATAATATATATGGTGCATTAACTTGACTCACGTAAAATAAATTACTCTGAGTTAGTCATTTAGGGGGGTTGTTCTTTTAAACAAGTTGAACTTGGGTGTTCGTTGTCGGAGTCATTTTGTCATGCGCCATCCGTAAAGGACGTAGTCGTCCTTCCTGTTTATGTTGCACTTGATAGTATTCAGTTGGTTGCTTGGTCGGATGTCGGGCAGGATATCGTCACCCCCGGGTAGCCTTAGGAGTCATGTCTGTGTGTGTGATTCTTCTGTATAAGGAATCTAGTGCCGTATCAAGAGTCTCGGGCCCTTTAAAGGCAGGGTTTCCACTCTTGCGACACACTTGACAGAGATTACTAGTTTATGCCTGAGCAGTCGGCCATGAGCCTGTCTAATCTTCTTTCGAGAAGACATAAGACTAAAAGCCCTGCTTTTCTGTGCAGAAATAGTAAACTCTACTGTTGGATTCTTCCATCCGTGACTGTACTGTACTTAACACATGTTGTCGTTTTCTGCACCCGACTGCTAGTTGTACGCCTCATGTCTAGGGGCGTTTATTGCTTGTTGTCATTGTAATACATCGGGGTCATCTTGTTGTGTTCGTCTTGCTTGCGTCTTGTTCTAGATTGGGTTACTAGTTTCTGCCCGAGCAGTCGGCCAGGAGCCTGTCTAATCTTCTTTCGAGAAGACATAAGACTAAACGCCCTGCTTTCCTGTGTAGAAATAGTAACCCTAACACCCTGGATTCTTCCCTCTGTGTCCTCACTGTGCACCATAGTATGTCTTAATGTATGTTCTGTGCGCCGCCTGCCTATGGTCGTATTTGTTGTAGTTTCTCGTTGAGTGCCTTCAGTCTTCTTGTGCTGAACTTCGTGGTTGCGTCTTGTTGGTTGTCGAGTGGCGTCATACAATTAAGTGTGTTTTTACTTCTACACGCGCGCACACACCTTAAAGAAAAAAAAAAAATTGCACCTGTTACTAGAATGGTGGTTGTAACGAGGAGGTCGTTACAATTGAATACAAATTTTGAGTTCCATGTATTATATTGGATTCATATCGGATCGATTTATCCACATATTGAATTCCAGTATGACAAAAATACCTGCACGGTTCAAGAATAATTTATTAAAAGTAAATGAATGTCAATATATATCTATATATATATATTAACTTGAAAAATTATTGATAAATTGAACTTTCGTACATGTACATGTATATACACACACCTACTCACATCCCTTGATGGATTATGTTAGAGGATTAGAGCTACTAGGAACCATTGAACAACTTGATCAACAGATACAAATCAATCAACATAATGGATCATCCGATACCTTTGAAGTGCTCATTTCACACATGCCCCTCCATCGTCTCCTTTCCCATGATCAGTCTCAAAGAAATTCCAACAATGTTTAGTGTTTGATTTCTTATGAAGACGACACAACCAATAGAATGATCATGAATATTTGAATTGAAATGCACATCCATCTGACCATATCCAATGTTGATCATATTCGATCCCATGGGATTTCAAGGAATCATATTGTAAATCAAAACAATGTTGTACATAATGAGTATCATGTGTATGATCATCACTTATATAAAAGTGATATTTTTTAATGACATGCCGATTCTCATTGGTGCTTTATATGTTATCAACACTCTATTGAGCATGTATATATAGAATGTGGACAAGTATAGAGACTTGATCAGAATGATAGTATTGAATCTATATTTCTCTTTGTAGTGAATGTATAGTTCTCTACAAAATCAACTACTGACAAAATCATCCCAGGTGGAAAAAATTCACGTGATTGTTTGAATTGTAGGTATTTCCATCAATCTCTATGCAAATGCTTGGTGTATTTATAAATTTCGTTTTCAAACTTCTTCATAAAAATTATCACAGAGAACTTATCCTCTTGCAAATCAATCCTTTTGGAAATAACATTTGAATAATTTGGAGTAGTAAGATTGATTAATTCATATTTCTTCAATTCACTGTTATATTGGACAAGGATTGATCATTCATATCAATATGATACTTGGAGTGAAATAAAGCTATATTTCCACAATGATCACATTTCTTTGCACCAACACATTTTTTTGGTAAAATAATTCATCACCTTCTCTTTCACATATAATTTGGGATATAAAGGCATGAATTGTGGATGGAGGAGGTGAACTTTCCAAAAACATTTTACCAAAATCAATAAAACTGTCACAATATAACTCAAATTCTAAGTGATAATGACAAGAACAGGTGTCACGAACAATGATGGGTTTAACATACCATGGTTTTTGTTGCACAAATGTATTGATGGACATTTTAGCTTGACTATGCTTCTCTTTGAATGAATTGAACAATTATATTTGTGTCATTTCCAATATATGTTTTTGGATTCTTTTCATATTGACTTCATGTTATTCTTTGTCGCAACACATGCCTTGCATTTGGTGAGACACGAGAATTTTCTGACCAATCTGTATGTGCCATAGTTTTATCATTTTATGCAAATCTATCTTTGTAAGGATGTCTACAAATAGTTGTCCAACAAGTAAATTCATTATTTGTGTCTATTTGCAACCAAAATTTTCTATGTTTGTATAGTGTTTTTATTAAGGTTCCCATTGTTTTTTCCATATGTTGTGTCAAACGGTCTTTTACATTGCTAGATGAAACAACTGTTGTTTTTATTACTCTACGTGCAATACTGACATATTTTTTTCTATACTTTCCAAAAGATTTTAATGCATCTATTGTATTTTCTAAGACACTTTGTTTCACCTTTCTATATTTTGTCATTTTTTTAATACTCGATAATGATGTAGTTTCTTTTAATTTTTTCAACCTTATCAAACCTCTCAAAATTTGAGTTTTTGTTGCTACTGATTCATTTTTGAAATATTTATCATAAATATTTTCAACATGATATCATATAACTAGTCAAGGTTTTTGTCCCCAAATTTGTCAGTATCAACATTTTCTAACATTTCATCATCAATGTCAATATCACCTGCATAAATTTCAATATAATTTAAAAACATAAATTAAATCTATTAAATTTAAAAACACTTGAAATTAACATAGATTCCATTTTCTAAGTTGTAAACATAAAAATTCAAATAAATGTTGTATAAAAAACATACAAATTTAAATTAGATTTATTAGAAAACTAAATGGACAATCATAAATTAATTAAAATCTACAAATGTTGATATATATATATATATATATATATATATATATATTGGACTTCTACTTCGTTTTGGGCTTCAATGACTTCATCAATCTTAAGAGGCAAATCTACTTATGTTTTTTGCAAAATATAAATTCCAACTTGCAATCAATTATATTAGACAATATGTATGTATACCTGGTTCAATTTCTTCTTGATGAACATCAAGATGCAAATCTCTAATTACATTATCATCACTTGTTCCTTCAATATTTGCATGTTCTTGTTTGTTTCTTCTATAGCACTCTTTCGACTATTCTATACATCGAGTATCATCTCGAGTGCGATCATATTTTTGCTTCCGTAGCCTTCTGTTACTTCAAAAGAAATTTTGGATAAAAAAATTGATGTTAAACAAAAGTTAAAAAAAAAAATTGATTTTGAAAAAAATTGTTTGAGAAAAACTTCCTTATGAAAAAATTTATTCTAACAAAAATATAGACTTTGAAAGGAATTGTTCAAGAAAAATTTCCTTCAAAAAAAATCTCTTTGATATAGGAAGAAATTGCTTATGAAAAAATCCACTTACAACAAAATTGTTCAAGACAATCTTTAATTTAGAAATTGTTTCCCCAAAAAGTGAAAAATAGTGAAATGTTGCTCCAAAAACTGAAAAAAAAGTGAAAATGTTGCTCCAAAAAATGAAAAATATTGAAAATGTTGCTATAAAATTTGAAAAATAGAAAAAATGTTGCCCAAGAAATCCAAAATAATGAAAATGTAGAGTGAGTTTATGCACAAATGTGATAATACGATTTCAACTAAAAGAATTTATATGTTTTCATGCCGAAACATCACATCTTGTGCTGAAACATCACGTCCCCCTATTTTTTCTGGCCGACGAAGCATTTTCAACTGAATCTTAATTGTTTTTGGCCGAAAGTTAGATTTGGTTTGGCTGAAAGGTAGTCGTTTTCAGTCGAAAGTTAGTTTTTCTGTTAAAACTAACTTTCGTTCGAAAATAATAACTTTCATAAGAACTGTTAGTTTAACTGAAAACCAACAACTATGCCACTTTTTAGAAAAGTCTGTGTTCACTTCATCTTACTCCAACTTGGGAAGGAACATACTCCTTGAAATACCGTGAGTCTGGTTTCAAAGCTAGTACCAACATTTTCAAAATTGAATCTATTTTCATTTGATACAATTTGTATTCAATTTAATTGTTTTTTAGTAATTTTAGTTAATTTTATAAAAACATGTCTGCATATTATTTTTAGATGACATAATGATTTAGTAAAATGAAAACTCAATACCTGGAATAATTCACAGTAAAAAATTATGAAAAACATATATTAAGAAACCTTTCATTGTCTTTTTCAAAAGGGTATTTTTAGATTTTTCTTTTAAATAAAAATTAAGGTGGATACATTGTGTCAAACTAAATGTGTTTAAAATCTGCAACATTTTTAGATTGGTCAAATTCAAAAAATTGTAGTAATTATAATATTAATCTATTTTCTTCAAAAATATAGTCATACTTTAATAGACTCTGTTTAGATTGTTGCAACATATTTCGTTTTTCAGATTTTTTTTTTCATAATGAGTAAATTAACGCCGATAAACAAAACTCATTATCAATGCCTTCATTTTTAAGGAATATATTGTTAAACAATCTCTAAATTGACATATCAAATGTCAATAAAAAAATTTCAAAAAATAATCAATAGAAAGCTAAACAAAATTCATGACAACTTTTTCTTTTACAGTAAAGTGAATTTGTAAATAAAAAAAATTTATTTTGTTTACCGGAAGTTGAAAAACGTCCGAAAATATATTTTATTTTCTCAAAAAACAGGAAAATAGACACCCAGATTCATGATTTTACCCCTTACCAAGGTCATTTTGAGGTAATCAATGTGTTAGTACCATATTTGTTCCTGTCGTTGGTATGAATTTTCATCAGGTTTATAAGGAAAATATTGAGCAAGTTAAAGGTAGAGAGCGAGCTTCCACAACCACCGAACAGTAAAAGAGCCAAGTTATTTCGAGGCCAATCGAAGAAATGGTACAAAATACATGCCCTTTTGCTCCTAAGGTAAGATTTAAGTTCTCATGTGCTTATCAGGAGTCAAAAAGAGGCTTATTATACCCCAAAAATAATTAAGCGCTTAGCTCAGAAGCTTACCATAGGACCGAGGATTAGGAATCAAGTTCCAATGAACCCACGAGACCCCTCCTATCAAATGGTTTTCAAGTGGGATTGATCAACGGTCCAGATCTCATCGTGTGCCTAAACTTTAAGATCAATGGTCTAGATCTGTCACAGAGAAATCTCCAATCATCTCGATGACGACGTTGTCGATGAAATGCGATGAGAGTTCCATAGTGCAAGTTATCTCCTAGGAGCTGACGATGATGTCGTTGTTAGATAAATGTAGTGAGAGTTTACCGCAACACAAGTTATCTCTCAGGCGTCGCCGACGATGTCTTGGCCATTTCAACCTTACATGTGGATCCAACTTAGCATGCCACCTAAGATACACGAAGGGAGAGATGACATCATGGCATGCTAGAAGAACATTGTCAGAGCCAACTATTAGTTTCCACATGGACATAGGGAATGTGCCATATACACAGGTCAACATATCAAGAGTGGGTGACAAATTTCATGTCCTCCCTGCCATATCAACATTAGCATGGATCATTATAAGGTCTCCATGTGTCCAGGGTGACATCAACATGAATTCTTCTTCACTTAATTATTTTGGGTTTTGATTAGGGTCAATCAAAGGTCTAGATCTAATCAGGTGATTGGGATTGATGGCTCAGATTAAGTGTTGAAATGTCCCATATCATCTCGATGATGATTCTTCTACAACATCATTATTAGGAAAGTATTGGTTCACCCTAGCGCGAGCAAAACCCTCTTGTTCCGATGACAATGTTTTGTCAGGGAAATGTTGTTCACCTCAACGTGAGTTATCTCTTGAAGATGACGAAAATGGTTCTATGCATCAACCTTACATGTGGTCCAACCACCAACTGTCACATGGGAAAGGGGACCCTCCAAAGGTGTCGAAAATAATATAAAAAATAGCCAACATGTGTCATGTCATCTCTACCACATCAGTGCCATAGTTGGCCAATAGAAAGTTGCCACATGTCCAGAATGATGTCAACTTCCCATTGTTGATGCCTTAACCAATTTTGGCTTTTGATTGCACCAAATCAATGGCTTTCCTTATTTTTCAAGGGCATATCAACAATCTATATTTGATCTTGGGGCTCCAAGCATATGAGCTTATCATCCCCTTGAGAGTTTTTAGTCTCCAACAATGTTCAAAGCCCCTATCGATGATACATTGCATCATCAAACCTTTGATATCTTGATCTAATGAAATAAGAATGTTATTAAAATATCAAAAATCACGATCATTTGTTGAGATTGATCTGACGATGACTGAGTTTTGCAACTTCTACAGTTTTGATTTTGTCTCCCAACCAACAGAAACAATGATTGCAGGGACTTTTAAGGGGAAACACTGAAACTATATTTTGGATGGAAAGTTTCCATCTCCTCCATGATCTGAACATAACAAATTTAAGCAAGTAAAATTTATTTTTACAGTTTCACCAGAGGGAAAACCACTGAAGAATAAAGAAGTAGTAAGAATATTCAAGAAGCAGGAAATGGTTTCAAGAAGTACTTTTAGGGAATGAATGAGAAGAATAAAATATAATGAAGGCCCTCATTGTTGGGTTTGAAACTTTGGGTAATTAAAGAGTCTCTTATACCTAAAGTTTTTTTATCATAAAACTTGAGCACATATAGATGGTAAATGAAATAGGAAACTAGAGATTCATCCCTTGCCTTATTTTTTTAGTCCGTAATTCCTTTCTTGTAGTGTTTATGTTCTTGTAAAGAATCTCCTTCCATTTTGATTTCCTTGTATCATATCTGATTTATGAAACCTCATACAATAGATTATACTTCATGTTCAATGTTATTGTATGATGTTTAGTCCGGACACATAAGTGCTTTCCTCTAAATTAATAACCATTTCTTGTTAGTTCTTTGTGCTTTCAAATAAAATGCAGAGGGTGCCTCCATGTATTTGAATGTCTAAAGATATTAACTATTTGAAGAATGTTTTCATTGATTTGTATGAACTTGTTGGAGCTGCTCAACTCTTAATTTCTCAACACATTGTTCTCTTTCCATAAGCTACATGATTCATTTTCAAGAATTCCATGTATGTTTATCTTGTTTTTCTTCCTATTCACCACTTCATTATCCTTTAAATGTTGATTGTCTAAAATACTCGTAGACATATTCATCTAATATTTGAGATAATTTTTCATCTAATTTGATATTTTTTGAGGTCATATAATTTCAAGAAAGAGAGAGGGAAAAAATTCCCAAATATTGGACAATTACCTTACTACAAAAATAGCTTTAAGACTCATCCCGAGTCTTATCTCTTGGGGTGCCTCAACAACATTCCAACAATATAATAGAACATATCGAGGGATAACACAATGCTTCAAATATGGCCTCATGCAAAGCTAAAAATATATCCAAAAATTCATTGGCGATGGGTGGGTTGACAACCCAAATTGGTGAAGTAAATTGATGTAGTCCTTTTGGGGGCGAAGATTTTGATAAAGGGATATGAAGGCAATTTTAATGGATTAATAAGAAATTTTAGCCATAGGAAGAGGCATACTCGACCCTAAATATCCAACCTTGAAAGAATTGGGCACCACCCACGTATCTTCTCCAACAAAAAGGCAATCAACGTGGACTGAGTGTGAAGGCCCAAAGTCCTCAATCAAAGGTGATGTTGAGGAAGAAACTATAGAATCATTTGTGATGGATGATATCACATATATAGGGGAATATTCTGTGTAACAAATTGATGTAGGGAGGGTGAAGGTACCCATAAGAGAAGAATATTTAAAAATTCCTACGTTGATACTATCAAATGTGGCCTTGGAATATCCATTTCAATGTTGGTCATATAGTGAAGTATGCAATAATCTAACTAGTCAATGGTGACCACATTTTATTGATGAGGAAAGTGGATCATGTGGAACAAAAAACATACCACCACTACCATTGCAATATCATCCGAATATAAGATTATAGTTGAGGGGAGGATCTGCCACTTCTACTTCAACTAAGGATATTGTGCCACCCAATTCAACTATACAAGAAATAATGATTACATGTAGTTTGAATGAGTTACCATTGAATTATTTCAATATCATAGCCAACATATCTCCAATATAAATCTCAGGATAACCTAACACTATCCAACAACTAGATAAATACATGACACAAGTGGATCCACCCTCATCAACAACACATTAGAAAATGTGTTCCACATGAAGATACTTGGATCTAAAATGAAATATGATGAGAAATTTTGGGCCTAGGTTGGTCAAGATAGAACTCCAGTAAACAAGTGTATGAGGGATTGATTCTACCATTAACATTCAACAATGACTTTCATTGTGGTGGGTAACTTTGAAATACTTCCAAGGTAGACATAGCACGAGGTCACTAAGGTGAATCTTTAACAATATTGTAGTTATAAGAATCTTTAACATTGGGCTTATGCATTGACCTTCATAAAATTCCCTTTGGAGGAAGAGGAATTGTGTTATTAGATGGATTCTCTATGTATAGAGGGCCACCAAGCCATGACATAGATTGATCGTTTTTAGCTTATCCAATCATAGTATCATCATAATTATGTGCTCATGTATAAATTAACATCTTTCTCACACATGAAAATGTTGGTACTTGAGGCATTGCCCCCTTACAAGGGATTTCCCTAATTCCCCCCTTGCATAGGTATAGGATATGAAACAACCATTTTCTACTACTATGGAGGGAAAGGATTTGTTAAGACCATGGGTTTTTGTTGAGCTTCACATTAGGCCATATACTGGTGAATCTCCTCCACTTGAGGAAACAAGTGAGTAAGATGGTCTCCATTGCAAATTTTGCAAGGGAACATGAGCTTATTTTTCACCTTAGTTCCCATAGTAGTAATGTGGGGATTCATAACATCCCCTTTCCCAAGGTTAGAATTTTTCTTTTTATTATTCTTCTTCTTTCCTTCGAGTTGTTGGTTTTCTTTCGGATCCATTGATTGGACCAAATGGACATCAACAATCTAAGCAAGGGCTAAGTAATTTTGCGAAGAATAGACAATTGCATGCAAGTTATGATAGATAGAAATTTGTCCCATTTGTCTTGTTAACTTATCAACTATGGAATGGATAACATAAAACTATCACACCATCAACAAGTTGTCCCAGTGCAAGTTTTGAAGGATCTGTAGAGGACCAAGGTTCATGGGGTATCATCTCATATAGCGTTCCATATTGAGAATCAATCAAATCCAATTGATGAGCTCATAGAATGAATTATTCCTTAATGAGGGATCTTCACATAGCTACATATTTAGTAATGTTTGGAAATGGGGATTTCATGGACCAGTCTGTGAGAAATTGATCAATTATTTCATCTCTGATAAGATGATTCCTTCACCTCCAATCATGACTATGATCAGAAATTTGAGTGGAAGTATATTGTCAAAGTGACATCAAGAGTTCAATCCTTATATCATAGAAGATAGGAAATTATAAATGAGTTAAGAAAATAATTTCCAAATATGATAAATCAACAAAGGAAGCACAAACTAGAACATTGTACCATTTAGTCATGCTCTTGGTCAAAGTGTGCAGAAAGAGATGCAATTGAACACTATCATCCACCAAGGAGTTGGATGAATGCCATAGATGGAAAGTCATGACATGTGTAGAAGGATATTCTATGGATCAACCATCGAAGTTAGGGATATTTGAAGGTAAATTACTCATAATGTTTGGCCATGCAATGTGATGATGGATTGGATCATTTTTTAAACACGATAAATCTAATAGCTTCAAGGTTTCTAAGAATGGAAATTGGGTATAAGAGAATGCATTTGGGTTTCTAAAATGATGTTCTTGCATCCCTCCTTGCACTACACTACCATGGAAATAATTACCCCAGTACATGGTTTCCCCTTGGACATGACTACCCTTTGGGACATTGTTTCCCCCAATGACATTGCTACTCCCTTGGACATGGCTTTGCCTAGAGAGACTATTTCACCTAGGACATTACCGATCTTGGGTGGGGGAGAAACACTTGAAGGGACATTCCATCCATAGGGAAACCCCATGTTTGGAACTCTCAATCTACATATAGGGATACCTAATGTAGTCTTAGGCCCACTTCTAACATTGAATCAAAGGATGTTCCCATCTCCAAAGGAGAAGTCAGAACTGGGAACTTGACTGATTGTTGTAAGAATATCAAAACTAGGAAAGTCATGGGATATAATACTCATGTTCATAGATGGAATCCCATAAGATGGAACATCAGATGCTTGAGGAATGTTGATAGAAGGATTAGCTCCATTAACAAGTGATACAAAGGGGCCACTAGTTCCTCCCATGGACACACTAGGAATATCAATATTAGGCTCCCTTGTGTTTTATTAACCACTATCATCATACATTTTGGATTGAAAACTGCGTGAAAAGGAAAATAGATTGATTCTACATGGTGATTCTCCCACCTGAATTAACAAAGGATTGTGAGGACTTATCAAAGGAGGATTATAGTTGGTTGGAGGATGGTTATAAATGGCCTCAATATTTGATAGACCAAATTATCATTAAATAGGAGGAAGGACCTCTTTTATTGTGAGAGTATGTATGTTTAGAATTTTCACATTATATTCTTCCTATAGGATGTAATAACATCCATCGTGATCAAAATCTTATCTAGTTGGGATACCGAAAGAAGTGTGCATGTTGTTTTGTAACTCACTATGAACAAGGTTAGGAGCATTTAGCCACCTTTTCAATGGGGAATATTTCATAAGAATCTCATGTTGATCCCTTTTCATGTTAGGGTAAATATGCAGCCTCCTAGGGTATTCTTAAAGAAGTTATTAAGACCCCCCCCTACCCCCCTACAGTTTATAGAGGTGGTACTCATCTTTCCTGATACATGGAAGATTCTTTTTATGACCTTATATGTATGCAATAAAAAACCTCAACAAATATTCCAATAAAACTTCTATATGCAAATATACAAACTCTTATATACAAATAAACCATTTTCCAAAAATAATTAGTTTCCAAGCCCAAAATAGTCACGACTATATTTTAAATATTAGGGAATGAAAACTATCATTTAAACCATATAAACCATTTCCACATTATTCTTCACATCTCTATCTTTCCAACAAGCTCTCCTTTTCTCAATTTGGACATTGGGATCAAAATTTATGGCCTCCGTAAGATAGACACTCAACAACCATTGATCTATTCTTCACATGAATTCTTGGCCTTTGATTTATAAATCCTCTCTATTTATCCCACATGCATTGTGGGAAGTCTCCCATATTATTTTTATAAACAAAATGGCATCCGATATTATTTGTGTGTGAAGTAGATATAACCATGGAACCATTCATAGCTTGTGCAGAGTGTAACTTTTGGTTGCCACATCACCGCCCAATCATCATGCCAAGTCACTACCAAGTCATCTACGTCCAACTCATGCCATCTAAGTGTCACCTAGGGATAGTTCCAATTCATTGCCAAGTTTCCACATGTGATATATCCACTTCACTTCCACGTGTCCAAATATGCCAATGGAGGAGGGAGGGAAAAAAAATTGGAAAAAAATGAGAATATAAACTAAGTGTAAATACAGAGAAATAGGGGGTGCAAAAAAATAGGAAGGGAGTGTAACACTTCGTAAATCTTAGTAAAAATATCTTGGGAAATAAACTAAGTGTTGAAATAGTTTTGGGGAGAAATAGTTCTCTACAAAATACAAGTCATAAAAAAAATGACTAAGTGTGAAAGTGTTGACTCAAGTAAAAAGTAAAAGTGACTAAGTATATAGAGTGGAGTAAGGATAAGGAAATCCAATGCGGAGAGACGGAAATTGTAAAATGATTAAGTATGGAAATGAAATAAAAGTGACTAAGTATGTAGAGTGAAGTAAGGATAAGACAAGCCAATGTGGAGATATGGAAAATGGAAAATGATCAAGTATGGAAATGGATGGAAATGAAAAATAAAAATGGAAATGAAGAATAAAAAATGGAAATGAAAAATAGAAATGGAATAAGTATGGAAATGGAGTGTGGAGTGTGAATATGACTAAGGAAAGTAACGAGAGAGTAAGGAAAATGACTAAGTGTGAGAGTAAGGGTTACAATTTGAGGAACACGAAGGACAAAATGGAGGTTGTGGAAGGATGGTACATGTGGAGGAATGAGAGTGTTGGGTTCTCCGCATGGGATTTAACTTGTAAATTGGATAAGTATTGGACATTAGTATAGAGAGGACATGGTGAATTACTAAGTGTTGGGGTATTTCGGAAGATGGAAAAAGTTGGCAATATCTTGGGCATATGACCTCTGTTTTTTTTTATTCCATAAAATGCTAGACAAAGATGACACATAGGGATATCCAAAGAGAATATGGACACAACATGTTTTCTTATTTTTAGTATAATTTTATTTTATTCTCTTTTGTTCCAAAGAGAAACCATCCTTGTTGGGATTTCGTGAAGAATAACTACAATACTGAAATTGATTCTAAATTCTTAAAACTTGTGGGGTCTTAATGATAAATAGGTCGAGCTTATTTGGCACTTTCCAAATTTGAAAATTTTGGTCTCCATTTGAAATATTCATAGGTTCAAATATGCACCCCAATCACCAACTTTATGAGTGTCAGGAAAACACATCAACATATAGCTCGAACTGTGGGACAACAACCCCCTATGGGTTGCTGAGAACACCAGACCAATACTAACTTACTTATCCATTTGGATATGGAGTCATCCCTGAGCCATTATCTTGACCCAAAAATGATTATTAGGAAAACTTTACTTAAAGAACAAAATTATATACATATATGAGAAAACAAAAATCTACCTACCCTAGCCTACTTGGAGAGAAGGTATGTAACTTTCTAGTGTAAGAATACTTCCAATGTATCCGTGTACATAACCAACTCATCTGATTAATCCTATCCATGATTGAGAGTTTTGTTTCATTGGAAATTCTCTAAAGACATTATTCCATCATACAATGACCATCCTTCCATGGTGAGGTTGCTAAAATAAATTGTTGTTGAACATCTGTGCAGAACTATAGGGCTGTATTTTGTTGTTCACCAACAATATAATTTTATTCAAAAGTAAAATATACTACCCATGGAACCTCTTGTTGAAAATTCCCCTTTTCTTTTGATGTTGGGAAGACCTCTTATTCATTAAAATCTACTCCAGACAAGAAATAAATAGCTTGAAATTTTAATGTAAATTGATAACTTTTATCATCACTTTTGTTGATTCCATGCTGACATCCCTCTTTATTTCTTTGTATAAACTGATTGTGTCCATTGAGAATCCACTGAAAAATTTTCTCCATGACCATATTGAATGAAATATTCATGTGTGTCTAGTGGAGGTTCATCAAATTCATCCTTAAACTCATCGTCAACATTACTCTTAGATTGAGAATATGAGAGGTCACAATTTCCATATAATGGAGCATGTGGGAGATGGTATTCCTCTTGCATTGAGACATTAGGATTCTCATTTTTATTCTTTAGGAACATAATCCGATGTAGAAAAAAATTCACATCTTTCATCAAATTTGTTTTCTAAATCATTTTCTCCATTGTCTTGGAACAATATAGGAATGTTTAAGAGATCAATGTTTCCTTAATGATTATTTTCTTCAATGAATTGATCTTGTTGAATTAATTCTTTCCAATTTCACTTTCTATCCCACTTCAATAAAAATATCATATTTACGGGAAACACATTTTCATAGTAGCTAAAAATGTTGAAGTTGTTTGGAAACATTTCTTGAGGAATTTCATGAATGACTTTCATAAATATGCAAGTGAAAATTTTAATTGTCTCTTTCTCATTCATATAGATTTCAACCAACTTCAAGAAATGAGAATATGGATCTTTCCGTGTGAAATATTTTTTAATAAATAAATTTTCTAATATGTCCCAACTAATGACAGTTCTAGGAAGAAATGAATAAAACCATTCACTAGAATTTCCTTTAAGAGTTAATATAAACAATCACCATGCAATATCATATTCAACCACATTATAGATATCAAAAACACTATCAAACTTAACCAAATGATTCTCCACATCCTCTGAAATATTTTCGAAGAACATGGGAAACTTCTCCATGGAAATATTTTGCAAGGGATGAAGCTTTTCTTACAAATTGAGGGGGGATTTGTGAAACCATTTCTTTCTATGGGAATTTTCTCCCTTTTCTATAGCTTGAACAACTTTTATTGGTCTTAGTGGGGAAGGAAAAATATCACCATAACATGAAAGCAACTCTTTGGTGGAGTCATCATATAGATATTCTTGTAATTATGGAATATTTTTAGTGGATTCAATAGGGCATATTTATTGAAAATCCAGAGTTTTAATAATGAATTCGTTAGGGAGCTCATCCTCTCGAATATTTGATGGTACTTTGATCCTGTAGAAATTGGCATAACCAAATTGTGATCAAAAAATATCTTCAAGGCTATCTAATGTTCCTTGAATGAGGTTTTCAAGAACCCAATTCATCTTAAACCTTTTAGCTAGAAATATGCCAGATTTCTTTCCAAGATTTGAACCAGATAGCTTCTAGTTTTTCAATAATAGCTTACCCTAAAAAGTATCAAATTTCTTGAAAATGAATATTTTTCCCTAGATGAATTGCCACAAATCTTGATCTATTTTCCTGTTAGGGACAAGAGTCAACCTCCTAGGTTATTCTTAAATAATTTATTAAGACCCCCCCTATATTTTTATAGAGGTGTTGCTCCTCTTTTTTTATACATGGAAGATTCTTCTTATGACCATAGATGCATGCAATAGAAAAAATCAACAAATATTCCAATCAAAATCCTATATACATATGTACAAACTCTTATATATAGATGTACAAACTCCTATATATAGATGTACAAAATCCTATATATAGATGTACAAACTCTTATATAGAAATATACTTGTCAATTACATTATCTCATTCAAGAAAAATAAATAAATACATCTGCAAAGATTTGTGTCTACATGGTTTGGAGATTTCTTTCAATAGATATTCTTCCATCCTTTTAAAATAATGTGAACCCAAAATTAGCTATAAATTTGCAAGATGAAATATATGAAAAAATATGGACAGGTCATCAAATAAATTTAATTGACTTTTGCGTTAATATCAAATGAGTTTGTAAACAATCATTTTCTCAAGAATCCATTGATACATCACCACACAGATTCATAAAAGCAACATGGCACTTGAATAGTTCTTTGTGGGAGAACTTACTAATAATATCCCAAACGTAACATGTTTAACAATGTTTGAAACAATAGGGTTGGAATAGCCTCAACGAGATCTCAATGACAATTAGATAAAATAAAATAAATTGCATTTTTTTCTTATAAGCAGGGATTTTGCTCCTCCAGACCTGGAATATCATGAAAAAAGACTGGAAGAATTTAGAGAAATCTAATTAGACCTATATCTTCATATTTCCAAACATACATGGAAAATATTATGGAAATAATCACAAATAAAGAAAAATGAAGGGAAAAGTTAAGTAGACTAATTCACAAAATCTTCCAAAGGAAAAACTTGATTCCAACAAGAATCCACCACTGCAAAATCTCCCGACTGTTGACCCCTTGAATATGTTTCTCCTCTTGTTTTATAATCTCATGTTCATCTTCTTGAATATTATTTAGGTTTAGGGTTAGGGTTTTATTTTCCCCTTTATAAATTTGAACTTATATATCCATGCCATCAATTAGGACCCGCTTTAGAAGTTCATAAATTTATTTTAATAAACCATTTTCCAAAAATAATTAGTTGTCAAGCTTGAAATAGTCGCAATTGTATTTTACTTTTTAGGGCATGATACTTACAATTTCAACCATGGAAACCATTTCTAGGTTATTCTTCACATCTCTAGCTTTCCAGTGAGATCTCATTTTCTTAATTTGGACATCGGGATCAAACATTATGGCCTCTGGACGATAGGAACTCAACAATTGGTGATCTATTCTTCACATGAATTCTTGGCCCTTGATTTATAAATCAACCCTATTTATCACACATGAATTGTGGGAAGTCTCTCATATAACGTTTATAAACAAAATGGCATCCCATATTATTTTTTTGTGCTTGTGCATAGTGCAACTTTTGGTTGCCACCTTACTTCCTAGTCATCATTCCAAATCACTGCTTAGTCAGTTGTGTCCAAATCGTGCCATCCAAGTGTCACCCAAGGATAGATCCACTTTATTTTCACATTTACACATGCGATATATCCAATTCACTACCACTTGTCCTAATAACCTATTTTATGGGTGTCAAGAAAACACATCAACACCTCACTACCCCCTATACTGGTAGGTCAAATGGTCAATCACTTTTAAATGTTAGGTTTAAACAAAAATGTGTATAAAATCACAAATATTAAAACCTAAGGCCAAACTAGACACACACCACTAAAAATCACTCCCTTAAAAAACTAAAAGAAACAAAAAGAAATTCTACTCTCCAAAAAAATGGCCCAAGGTGGTTGAGGCCCTATTCTAATTGGTGAAGAGATGAATAGAGGACCTTTCAAATATTATCTTGGGAGGATGAGGTCCTAGGACTAACTAGAAAAGTTGAAAAAGACAATTACGGTAACTCTCATTCAACAATCACCCAAGGTGAAGGTATCCTCATGAATATGGGTACCCTCGAAGGGAATTGAGGAAAATATTATGCATCTAAATTAAACACCACAAGAACTTACCACTTGCAGTCACCTATAAAAAATACTAAGAAGAAAAACCGAGGATACCACTTCATGATTGGTATCCATGAAGTAAAGTTCTAAGTCAAGCCTCTTCATTGGGTTTGAACATAGGTCATGTCTTGCATTCACAACTTCAGAAAGAAAGTGTCACTTTGATTCACATGCCAACTTATCTCCAAGTCCCCAAATACCACATCCACTCACTAATTCAAGTGCTAGGGGATAATATTGACACTTGAAATAACTTGACCTAGTGCTTGACACCTATGAAAGAGTTTCTTTCCTAATGAATCTTGTTCACTACTAATTGATTTAAAATCTCTTTAATTGATTCCTAGTTTTGGCTTGGTGGCCTTGGAGAATTTTCTCTCCAACCTACACCAATGACCTACAACCTGGACTATGAATCTATTTGATTTTGTGTTATGTTTCTTTTAAAGTATTCTAGTTACTCAATGATATGGAATGAAATTTGTATGGTTTGTTAAATACTCAAAATATGTTGGAAAATAAAGAAATTAATAAAAATGAAATATGCACTTCAATTTTTTCTTTCAATGAAGCAAGGAAAATTCTGAAGTACTCTAAAGTTTTCCAAAGAAAAGGGAGAGAGATCTTATTTTATTTTTAAAAGAAAATGCAAAACCTACCATTCAGATTCATGAACCATCCAATTTCGAAAATAAACAACAAGAAGGAAAATGAAACCTTTTTTTTCCTTCAAACCTTCACTATGTAAAACACCTAAAAGAGAAAATAATCATGCAACTATCTTAAAATCTATTTAGTTCCAGATCAAATGATTAATGATGTAACACATATGCACAATCTATAAATAAAAAGGCTTACATCTTTTGAAATGGTTAAAAGAAACATAAATTAAAATTTTAGGATGGAAAACAATCTTATGCACATCGATAGGATATGTTTGTAGCTTTGCATATAAAAACCAATTAACAACCACAATTGTATTAAAGAAAAAAAACCATTGGTAGTGATTTTTTTAATAAATAAGCATGAACATCAATGAATGTCACTAAGAACAATCTTGAACAAGAGGCAGAATAGGAAAAAAAGGAAACAAACAAATATGCCATAAATTAAACCAACAATAATCCAGATGAAACTAAAAAACGTTGACAACATGTAGAGGTTGCTAAAGCTACTAACTAGAAAAATCTAAGAAAAAATAAACCCAAAGGAAATATAGTTCCAAAGAACTCTCCCGAGTGGATTTTCCAAGTATGTTATGGGAATTTATACCTATTGACTAATAAAATCCCTCATTGAATGGGTTAGGTTCACTAACAAATACATGGATTATCCATATCTACCTTTCCCTAGAGCTTGCATGGATATCAAAAGTAAAGAGGAAACCTGTTGGCAGCCAATTCAATTTTTTTTAATTGCCCTGAAGCTGCCTACACCTATGTCTCTTGAACTTCAAATATCTGTCGCATCTTGCAAAGAGACGATGTTTTCATTTCAAGTGACATTTGCAAATTGGTTTCAATTTAGTTTTCATGACTGAAAGCGTGAAAAATCCTCCATCGTTATTTGAACTGTCATAGTCTTTTACTGATATTCTGAAAGACACTTCACCATTGGTTTATCATGTGGCTAAAATGATTTTTCAAACTATGTCCATGCACCTATTCCTGCTGTGATTGCGCAACTTGACTTTTATTTAATTGACAAGGCATTGAGCATGTTAATTCATGAATTATACTTGATTATATAGGGGTCATGGTGGGTTAAAGGTTTTTATATAATGTGATCCTTAAAGCTCTTGGCTTATCGATTTTATCTATTGTCACCATGTTTTAAAAACTTTTGATCAAAACATTGGATTATGTAACAAGCGCATGAGTTTGATTTCATATTGAATGACAATGTTTGATTATACACATGGCGCGTTGGTGAAACATTTGGATTTTACTTTGGTTTGAATTATACTATGGCACATTGATTTATGGTTTTGGTTCTACATTGATTAATGGCACGTTGATATGATTATCCACCGCTCAAATTTTCGGGTTGGCCGATTAGTATGGTTTAAACGATATGATGAGTGATTGAACAGCACTGTACTGTGCCATTAATATGTTGCATGGTGGTGATAATCTCACCACCTTCGCACGCATACATTAATTCATTCCCCTTTGAGCGCTTGCAGCTGTTAGCCATAACGAGTTTTGCTCCTGTGTATTGTATGTTCAACCCAATCCCTACCATGCGCCCGCACCATGGCTCCAGTCGTAAGGGCTAAACCCAATGGTAGCCAGGCATTGTTGATGTTCGATGGTGCTTACAACGACCTGGAAGAATTCGGATGGCTCCCGTTCATACGAAAGTTTGATGGATATAACCCTAGCGTGGCTCGAAAATTTGCATTAACCTTCGATGGCTGCCAAGCCAAGGTTGGGGATGTGCAATTGGAAATTGATCAGCAATTTCTCAGTCTAGCTACCGGTCTGCCTGCTGTCGGACAGAGATGGTCAAAAAATTGTAAAGTGGAAGATGTCCCGTGGACATTTCTCTTCTAGTCACGAAGAGTGAGCTCCTGTGACAAAGGTTTGCTCGTGAATATGCTAAAGCAACGCTGGCACGACTTGTTGATGGTAACCAAGCAGTTCATTACCTATGAGGGCCGGTATGGTTTCGTTTTCTTGTACCACCTTCGGCTACTTATGGTTTTCATGGGATATGAGCTTAATATGCCTTACTACTTGCATAGGAGTCTGTTTAAAATGTCTAAAAGGTACAAACGAAACCAGGCCGACAGCAGCCTGTTTCACTTTGGGTTGATAAAGATGATTGTTGTATGCCATTTAGGGTTGCACCGAGACTGTTGGAATGATTTTATTATTCACAATAATTTTGAGGACTCTAGCCCACCACAGGTTGAAAAACCTGTGGTGAGCGAGAGCAAGTCGATACCCCCTCTGCCTTACAGTGCTCTGCTACCTACACCCCTACCCGATTCTCCTATTGACCTACCCAATTCTGTGACCCAACGTGTGGAAACTGCTAAACCCGTGGCCAAAAGGCCTAAAGCCAAACCCATTGCCAATTCTAAAGGCAAGAAAAATGCCCGGTTAATCTCTCGCATGGCAAGAAACAAACCAAAAGCACCTGTCAACCCTGACCCTATTTTGGTGAGCGAAGATTCTGACTCGGAGATTGAACGCTATCTGGCAAGTGAGTATCCCTATTCTGAAGGTCTGTGTGATAAACCCGCATATGATTTCGTGAAGAACCTACCACCTTGCTTGCAAAGTGACCCTAATTATCCAGGCATCAAAATGCCTTGTGAAACCCCTGGTGACTCGTCGAAACCCCTTCCTGCTCTATCTCAACCAGCTGCTCCACCATGCGATCAGTGTGGCTTATGGTTAGAAAGGTATTACCTTGATGTGCCAATGCTACAGTCCAGAATTCATGCGCTGGAGGATCAAGTTGCAAGGATCACCAGTGAAAAAGCGAAGATGCCATCCACTGATAAGAAACAGCGAACAACAGGTTCGATTTTGTTTAAGAACGTGGAGTCGGCTACAACAGTCGTCAATTCAAAATTGGCGTAGCTCGAACAACCTCATTGGTATGTATTTCACCTATTTATATGACATAATCATAAACTCTGTTTACACCATGGATTTTCTCTGTCACACAAGCATGCACTATTGTATATAATTTTGTTTTGATAAATCAATTTTCATTATTGTTTAAGTTTTGATTGGATTTGGTTTTGATTCGAGTGATCTCGAGATAGATTTCATTTGTTTTAATTTGGCTTCAATCGAATTCTCTGTTGATAATCTAAGTTGTTAATATTTTCTAAACACATGTTGTTTTTGGTATTCCAATTTTGAACACAGTCAATATCTCATTTCGAATTGGTTATATTCTATGCGATATGGTTGGCAATTATGGTTAACTGTTGTGATTGTATATTCTATATTTTCTGAACAATTCGAATACCATTCTGTTATTGCATGACCGAATTGTGAATAGATATGAATCGTAGCTGTTATACCCAACCAAATCGATTCAGACTGTTTTGTTTGACCATGTTATCAGATTGCAACAAATATATTGTTTGAATTCGATTTGAGGAATGAAATTAATTGTATCTAGTCTCACGATTTGTTTCTATAATTAAACTCAGCCATATTCATTTTGATTATTCACCCAGTTTATATTATGAATTATGTTGATTCTATCACGCTCCTATCTGTTGACTGACTGGTGATCGATAACGAGATTCGTTGGGTCTATACTCATTGAGTATGATTTCATTTGAATATAATTGAAACAATTGCCTATCTTTACACATGATTGAATGATATCAATCTATTGCTATGAATATAAGGAGTCAATGATGGTTGTGATTGCTATTTGATCATATCAGTTAACTGTATGACACTCAGTGACCGAAGACTATGGCAAAGTTTGTGGATACTGTTATGCATGTTTCGTTTTGACTATAGTCGTAACAGTTTGGTATTTGATTAACACAATATGAATTTTATGCACAGCCATAACCAATCGATTGTGATTGTGTTCGATTATAACTATATCGATTTTGAATATGATATGATTTACTTGTAATTGCATTTGGATATGAAACAGTGTGGTTATTATTTGACCCGATTTAATGGCAATTTAAAAACAGAGCATTTTTATCCTGTTTCGATTGCATCCTTTTCGATTTGGTTTGATTTGAATGATAAATTTGCTTGAACCATTAGTAATTCGATTTTAATGTTTGTTAAAAACAAATTAAATTGGATTTTTAAAAAAAGATTTGGTTTGATTGTTATCTGATTCTATATGCTATTTTAGACTAGCTACAGAATCAGATGATTCTGTAGCTAAGTCTGTAGGATCAATTTTTTTAGTGTTTTGTTACTGAAATATCTTTCTAATTTGATATTTGTGTCCTATTGCAGGTAAATTCAAATTGCAGTTGAGTTTATGAGCAGTTAGGGGATATTTCAAAGATTTCACTTGCATTTTAGTTGCTTAGTTTGGTTGATTTTGGGATTTTTCCCAGATTATGTAAAACATTTTGATATTATCCATAAGGAAGTTTTACCTTGTGAGAAACTTATATAAACTTATGATTTTTGTAATAAGGTTCATCCTCATTCGTGGGAGAACAAGGATATGGAGTTCTAATATAGACTGAAGCAAAATTGATGTTTTGTCACGGCTTTAGCTTCTCAATATATCAACATTTTGTTTCATGTTGTGTATATCACTTTGTTTATGATTTATGACTACTTTAGCTATCTAGATCATGTGCAAATGATATAATTTTATTACTGTAATCCATATCTTGTTTCTTCCAATTGTATAAAATACATAACAATTGTTTAATTCAGTTTGTGAATGACAGGTTTATCTTCTTCATTGATTGAATTATCAAATATAAGTTTTTGCATAACAGGTTTCCCTTATTTGCAGAGATTTATACATCTTATAGTTGTTATGAAATTTTTATGTCTTGTTTGTCCTGCAAACCAACTCGAAGAGCAACTCAGCTAATCGTTTACGAGAAGCTTTTGAACCAATTCGGTGCGAGTTTACTTCCTCCGACCAACTTCAGAGTCATCACACACGGGACAAATTAGGAGCGCTTCCAGGTCGGCTAATATTTTCTTTGTTGTTTTCATTAAGTAGTTCAGTTTAGATTTAAGTTTAATTAGATTTATATTAGATTGTTTAATTTCAGTAAATATATTAGATCGTTTAATTTCAATAAGTTTTATTTCTTTTTCACAAAATATAAAAAATCAAAAAACATATCTTGTTGTCTTAGGGCAGAAAATACATGAGTTTTGCAGGTTTTAATTAAATCTGTAGATTCTTTATAGTGTACATTTGTGAATAAGTAATATTGCAGCTGGTAATTAGATAGTTGATTTGAGTTATTATAAATGTAATCAGTAGATTGTATATAATTGTTAGAATTGTTATATTTTAGTTTGATTTAGTAGTTTGTTTTAGATAGATTAGTTTAGTTTCTTTTAGTTAGTTTAGTTAGTTTTATTTGTTTTAATTAGTTTAGTTTCTTGTATTTAGTTTTAGTTAGTTTAGTTTGTTTTATTAGTTTTAGATAGATTAGTTAGTTTAGATTAGTTTTCTCTTTGGTTTTCTTAAAATACCTTAGGGCAGCCAACGGAGCCGTTAAAATCGTCAGGGTGGTCCATTCCAAATGGCTTGGGTTATTTAGACAACCCCGGACCGGTTCCACTCTCCCAGTTGACGGACGATTAGTTTCGCCCGTCAACAAATGGCGCTAGAAGGAGGGCCTGAACTTAATTAATGGCACGAGGCGGTCGCAAGACTCCTCCTCCACCTAATCGCACACCCATAGTGACTAGAAGCCGTTCACAAGATAATATTCCCCTTCAAACAACAACTACTTCAACCGAAGATCCACAGATCACAGTTGAGCCAACAACCCCTAATCCTACAAATGGTGACTTGGAAGATATTGTCCGCCGATCTCTTATTAAAACACATAGTGCCTTAGCCAGTTTGAGGCAACCAAACCGTCCGTGGGGTCAACCTTTAGACTTCTCTGATATCAGAGAATAGTTAGGTGACACTAACCTCACTGTGAATCCTACAGATCCAAACTCAAATCCTGTTGCAGGAGGATCTGGGATACCTCCTTCACCACCTCCCTCATCTCCTTCCTCTTCTGGGGGAGATTCCTCTTCCGACGAAGGCAATTCACCTTCACGTCCTCCCACACCCAATTCCCCAATGGAAAATCAGAACAACCCTGCTAGACCCTGGTTGGACCAGGATGTTGTAGCGGTACCTGGAGCCCAGCACCCTTTACCTAAGCACCCGGAGAAATGGCTTCCTAAGTTTGATCCCGATTCAAAACAGATAGCAGAAGATCATATCAAAAAATTTATGTTAGCCATCAGACTCCATAATGTTGAACATGAAGACGTTGTTTGTAGGTTGTTCCCTTATACCTTTGAGGGTAATGCTTCCACTTGGTACTTCGCCCAACAGCCCCATACCATAATGTCTTGGGAAAAGTTTGAGTCATGTTTTTTGGAAAAATTTGGAGATGGTAAACCTCCGGAAGTCTTAGTCATGGATCTTTCGAGCTTAAAGATGAACCCAAAAGAAAAAGTTAAAGATTTTAATCAAAGATTTCTAACTCTTAAAAATCGAATCCCTGCAGAGTCTATGCCTGCTGAGAGTCTTATAATAGCTTACTACACTAAAGCTCTACATCAAAGTATAGCTATTTGGGTCAAACGTTCTAAAAAGGCAATGTTGTTAGAAGCCTTCGAAGAGGCTACTCAGATTGAAAAAGATATACTTAGTCTTAAGGACTCTTCTAGCAACGAAACTAAGACTGTTTCTTCTTCCAAAAAGAAGATTGAAATTCTTCCCAGACCTACACAAAACAAAACACAACCCGAAAACTCTGATTTGGAAAATTTAACCAAAGTTGTACAAAAATTATCTAATCAAGTTATAGATTTAAAAAGGTCGACAGAAGAAGCCTCTTCGAGTAAAGGACCCTACAAACCTCCTTTCCAAAATCCTTTTCAAACCAATCGGCCTAATTCAAACCCTGAAGGCTTGAACCTAGAAAGTTTACAATGTGCTCTTCAGACAATTCTAGAAGCCCAAGATAACTTGATCCCTCCTGAAATCCCTCAGGAGGAAGTCGAACAGGAAACCATTCAAGAAGAAGAGTCTTCTCTAAATATCTTTGGACACCTCTCGGATAACATCTTCAAGCCAACTTCGAGACTGTTCACCCTTACACACTAGGAGTAAGACGACAAATAAACCTCCTGCCGAAAACACTACAACTTCACCTCCAAAGCCATCTAAATCAGCAGAGATAAAACAAAGTAATGCTAGCCCTAAACTAGATTATGATGTTGTTGAAGATATTAAGAAATTAAGGGCTAACATTTCTATTTATGAGTTGTTAAAGTTTCTATTTTTGTTACAAAAGATGTTGCAAAATATTTCAGAAAATGGCAAGAATGGTAATTCAAACAGCAATAAGGTTGTGCAAAGCAAAGTGCCGCAGAAGACTTCCACTAAAAATAATCCTGATCCTCAAGATAAAGGAAGCCTTCCTGTAACTCCTGTAAATAACGATGTAAATAATGATGTAAATAATGTAGATAAAGTAGCATTAGAGAATGCAAGTAAGAAATCACAAGCTACCACTCTGAGTACTCGTAAGAATGTACCTCCTTTTCTTTTAACTTTCGAAATCTTCAACAGAAATGTGCATAATTGTATGGTTGACTCAGGAGCATCATCAAATGTGATGCCTTGGTCAGTCTGCCAAAATATTAACGCTGAAGTAGAACCATCTTCTTTGAAAATCATACAACTTGATCGATCAGACGTTAAAGTAATAGGCGAACTAAAAAATGTATTGATTAGATTATCGTCTAACCCAAAGGTTCATCAGATTATTGATATAATTGTGGTAGATATTCCCGAAGTGTATGGTCTATTTTTGAGCAGGGACTGGTCGGAGCAGCTACACGGTTACTTCGCTACAGACTGGTCTCACTTATGGCTTCCAGAAAATGGTAAGCCCAACAAAATCAGGGTGAATCATGAGCGTTACCTCAAGTTCATGGTGACAGACTTGAACGACCCAAATGAACCATACACACCTCCCGTTGATGCACCAGAAGTCAAAGGGATGGACACCTACTTCGGAAATTTCATGGCTGAAGTTTCACCTATCAACAATCCACAACAACAGTCCGAGATCACAGCATATGTGCAACCAACAACTTCTATCCAACAGTCCCATGAGCCCGATGGAAATCAAATTTGGTCTCTATATTTCGACGGTGCCAAGTCTAAAGAAGGAGTTGGTGCAGGCTGCATCATTATTGATCCGGCAGGTAATAAAACATTATTGGCTTGTAGACTAGAATTTGAATGTACTAACAATACTGCAGAATATGAGGCTTTACTACAAGGTCTCAGAAAAGCCTTGGACATGAACATTCAAAATCTGGTTGTATTCGGCGACTCTGAAATAGTGGTTAGACAGGTGAGAGACTCTATACATTGTCTTTCACCGCATCTCAAATGTTACCAGTCTGAGGTATGGAGTTTAATGAACAAATTTTCTGCTTTTAATATAAATTCCATTCCTAGACTAAATAATGCTGAAGCAGATCTACTAGCTAATGTTGCCTCTAAACTTCTTCCTGTAGAAGGCTTATCCCCAAACGCATTCTCTGTGGAGCTATTGTTTCGACCATCTGTTCCAGACAATATCACAAACTGGAGAGTATTTGACGATGACCAGCAGATCATTAACTTTCTCCACATGGAAGAAACCTTTCAAGGCGCTGTGATAGATGAACAAACACACGATGACAATTTGCATGACTTTACGGTAATACCTAATCCGAAACCTCCTGAAGCTCTATCAGACATGGTAAAATTCATACCCAAATATGTTGTTAGATTATAAAATTTTTATGATTTTGAAGATAAATTTAAAAAGACGTTCAATTGCAAAACCAACAGTTCTTCATTGTCTTATGAAAAAGTCAATTTGGGAACTAGTGAAAATCCTCAGTGTATCAACTTAGGCTTGGGATGTTCCAAACAAGAAAAAGCTACTTTTGTTAAATTATTTAAAGAATTCAAGGATGTCTTTGCTTGGACTTATGATGATCTTAAAACATTCGATCCTAATATTATACAGCATGTCATCCCAATGAAACCCCAAACTTTACCTTTCCAACAGAAACTGAGGAAAATGCATCCTAAACTGGAACTGACCGTACAAAAAGAATTGAATAAACTCCTTGGTGCTAAAATAATTTTTCCTGTTAGACATACTCAATGGGTATCCAACCTCGTCCCAGTCCTAAAGAAAAATGGAGAAATTCGACTTTCTGTCGATTTCCGGAACCTCAACAAAGCGTCTGACAAAGATAATTATCCTATCCCTCCCATGGAATAGATCCTTCAATGAGTATCTAGTTCCGAGAGGCTATCCTTACTGGATGGTTTCTTTGGATACAACCAAGTCTTGGTGTCTCCATCAGACCAACTAAAAACTACCTTCCGCACCCCGTGGGGCACTTATGCTTATCGCAAAATGCCCTTTGGATTGATTAACGCTGGTGCTACCTTTCAGAGAGCAATGGATATTGCTTTTAGAGGCTTAATCAATCACTCCGTAGTAGTCTACTTAGATGATGTGACCATTTATTCTAAAAACAAACACGATCATCTAGCTCACTTGCGAGCCGTTCTGCTACGATGTCGTAAATACGACATCTCCCTGAACCCCAAGAAGTCCGTCTTTGCAGTAGAACAGGGTAAAATACTAGGATTCATTGTGTCTAGTGATGGAATGATTATTGACCCTGAGAGGACCCAAGTCATCACTAAACTTCCCCCACCTACCTCCAAGAAATCCATGCAGTCTTTCCTAGGCCAAATTAATTTCGTGAGAAGATTTGTCCCCAGTTTCTCCGAAATGGTCAGGCCTCTCCAGAACTTGATTAAGAAAGACACCCAATATCACTAGGGACCCACTGAAAACCAAGCTTTTAAAGATATAAAGAAGGCCATAATTGACGCTCCGTCTCTCATGAGCCCTGATTTCTCTCAAGATTTTACACTCTATACTTTTGCCTCTGATCGTTCCTATGCCGCAGTCCTAACTCTGAAGAATTTCGAGAACAACGAAGTACCCATCGCCTTTATGATCTCTGCTTTCAAAGGTGTTGAACTTAACTACCCAGCGGTCGATCGGCAAGCCTACGATGTTTTCAAAGCAGTTAAGCATTTTCGGTCCTATCTTTTGAAGTCGAGGATGAAGGTCATTGTCCCATACCCTACCGTAAGGAACTTGTTAGTGCAAAAGGAGTTAGGAGAGAAAAGAGACAACTGGGTCACCTCCTTGCAGGAGGATGACTTAGAAATCACCCCAGCACAGATTGTGCAAGGCCAAGGGTTGTGTAAGTTGGTAGTTGATTCAGAAATAGGAAAACGAACAAATAGTGATACGTCAGACCTAGAACAACGCGATCAGAGTTTGATTTGTTGCACACAAAGCCTCGTAAGTCCTTGGTACGACGATATTAGATTTTGTCTTGAACATGGATCACCACCCCGTCACCTTAACCCAGCCAAAAGAAGAGCGTTGAGACTAAAGTCCACCTCCTTTCATCTAGTTAATGGTATATTGTTTCGTCAGAATTTTGATGGCGTACTGATGCGTTGTCTCGAAAAAGACGAAGCAGAGAAGGTCTTTCTTGAGTTGCATGCTGGAGAAGTTGGTGGTCACTTCGGTGGCGACACCACTGCTCATAAGGTTTTAAGAGCCGGTTATTACTGGCCAACACTTTTTAGGGACGCCCATGCCTTGTGTCGTAAATGTATCATTTGTCAGAAAGAATCAGGGAGATTGCAAAAACCATCCTTTCCCTTGCAACCCGTCACAGTCGATTCTCCTTTCCAGCAATGGGGCCTTGATATCATTGGTCCTATTAACCCTCCATCCTCACAACAGCACAAGTATATTGTGACAGCCACTGATTATTTTACTCGATGGTCTAAAGCCGTTGCGCTAAAAACTGTTAACACAAGTCAGGTGATCGCCTTCTTAAACTCGAATATCATCACTCGTTTCGGGATCCCTGATTGTCTAGTCTTTGACAACGCTTCATAATTTTCTTCTCTTGAGATGAGTGAGTTCTCCTTAGAGAAAGGAATAAAGCTGAAGCATTCTGCTAGTTACTACCCCCAGGGCAACGACTTAGCAGAATCAACAAACAAGAACTTGATCAATATTATCAAGAGAACCGTGGCTGAAAATCACAAGAACTGGCACAACGCACTGCTGAATGCGCTATGGGATGATAGGGTGACACCCAAAGCTGCTATAGGTAACTCCCCCTTTTTTCTGGTTTATGGCAGAGAAGCCATTCTGCCACCTCACATTCTTCTTCCGTCGCTCCAAATGTCACAAAAAGTCCAAGAAGAAGATTTTCCCCCTTTAGAAAGTCGTATTAATGCTTTGATGAAGTTAGAAGAAGTAAGAACTCAAGCTAAGCATAATTTAGACCAACATCAACAACTGATTAAAAGATGGTTCGATTCTAGTTCTGCTTCTGATAGGAATTTTGAAGTAGGCGATCTCGTCTTAAAGTGGGACAAACCACACGAAGGGAAGGGTGAGCATACCAAGTTTCAAAATTTGTGGCTTGGGCCATTTTTGATTGCTGAAAAGTTGGGTCCTAGTTCTTTTCGATTGCAGAATCTTGAAGGGCAGCTTGACACCTATCCGGTGAATGGCCAAGCCCTGAAAAGATACTTTGCTTAATTACTACCCTTGTATATTATGTAAATGTTTCTTTGGTTTGCATCTTTTGTTTTCTTCCTGTTTTGATTTTGATTTGGATTGATTAATTTTTGGTGTTTTTGAAAGATATGCATGCCTGTATACTGAGCAATTCAGATTCAGATCATGGAAAAATTTATTCGCTGAAATAACTTCTAAAAGATTGTACGAACATCAGTGATATATTTATAAAAACGATATTTATGTTGGAAAATTTTTGTTGTTTGAAAGAAGTTTTCTAATTTCAATCTCTGAGTGAAGTTTGTCATGATCATCTATTATCTTTTTACGCTGTCCCTTTTCCGTAAAGGAATGACTCGAAAGGATGTCTCCCTGTCATAGTAAGTTGTTTTAGAAATAAAACATTTCTGGAGCTGAATAAAGGACAGTGTCAAAAAATTCTGATGAGGTCTAAAAAATATGATAAAAATATTAAGATTTTTCAGCGTCACCCCGCTCAGCTATCCATAAAAGAAAAACAAAATAAAAATTGTTGATAAGAGCTGTGGGAAGTGTTTGTAAACCCGCCGGGATACTGAACAGGTCCGCTGGCAGTGGGTAAATGCAAGCATGGCGCCAAGACAACTTCGCTGGGGTACTGAACAGGCCCGTTGGCAGTGAAGCAATGTCGGGTAAATAAAAATATGTAAAAATTATAAGAAACCTCTTAAAAAGTCCTTTATTCTGATCTAGAACTTCTTGACAGGATACAGACGTCCGAGTGGGTTAAATGGAAACCCTGTCGAGGCTATGGACGCCTGCTGGCAGCAGTGTCCATGCCAGCAGTATTGAAGATTTTATCATTAATATCGTGGCTTGCTGATCTTAAGACTATTATTAGTTTGCATCTTTTAAAACATCGCTGGAAAAGATGGTAAATGATGATGTTTGTACGATTTTCTGGTTGTTGTTTTTAAGTTGAATTTTTCTCTGCTGTCCTAATCTGAATTTGTTTCTTTCAACAGAGATAACTGCCTCTCCCAGTGTGTCGCCATTGTTGGCAGCCAATTCATTTTTTTTTAATTGCCCTGAAGCTGCCTACACCTATGTCTCTTGAACTTCAAATATCTGTCGCATCTTGCAAAGAGACGATGTTTTCATTTCAAGCGACATTTGCAAATTGGTTTCAATTTAGTTTTCACGACTGAAAGCGTGAAAACTCCTCCATCGTTATTTGAATTGTCATAGTCTTTTACTGATATTATGAAAGACACTTCACCATTGGTTTATCATGTGGCTAAAATGATTTTTCAAACTATGTCCATGCACCTATTCCTGCTGTGATTGCGCAACTTGACTTTTATTTAATTGACAAGGAATTGAGCATGTTAATTCATGAATTATACTTGATTATATAGGGGTCATGGTGGATTAAAGGTTTTTATATAATGTGATCCTTAAATCTCTTGGCTTATCGATTTTATCTATTGTCACCATGTTTTAAAAATTTTTGATCAAAACATTGGATTATGTAACAAGCGCATGAGTTTGATTTCATATTGAATGGCAATGTTTGATTATACACATGGCGCGTTGGTGAAACATTTGGATTTTACTTTGGTTTGAATTATACTATGGCGCGTTGATTTATGGTTTTGGTTCTACATTGATTAATGGCACGTTGATATGATTATCCATCGCTCAAATTTTTGGGTTGGCCGATTAGTATGGTTTAAACGATATGATGAGTGATTGAACAGCACTGTACTGTGCCATTAATATGCTGCATGGTGGTGATAATCCCACCACCTTCACATGCATACATTAATTCATTCCCCTTTGAGCGCTTGCAGCTGTTAGCCATAACGATTTTTGCTCCTATGTATTGTATGTTCAACCCAAACCCTACCATGCACCCGCACCATGGCTCCAGTCGTAAGGGTTGAACCCAATGGTAGCCAGGCATTGTTGATGTTTGATGGTGCTTACAGTGACTTGGAAGAATTCTGATGGCTCCCATTCATACGAAAGTTTGATGGCTATAACCCTAGCGTGGCTTGGCAATTTGCATTAACCTTCGATGGCTGCCGAGCCAAGGTTGGGGATGTGCGATTGGAAATTGATGAGCAATTTCTCATTCTAGCTACCAGTCTGCCTGTTGTCGGACAGAGATGGTCAAAAAATTGTAAAGTGGAAGATGTCCCGTGGACATTGCTCTTCCAGTCACGAAGAGTGAGCTCCTGTGACAAAGGTTTGCCCATGAATATGCTAAAGCAATGCTGACACGACTTGCTGATGGTAACCAAGTAGTTCATTACCTGCGAGGGCTGGTATGGTTTCGTTTTCTTGTACCACCTTCGGCTACTTATGGTTTTCATGGGATATGAGCTTAATATGCCTTACTACTTGCATAGGATTCTGTTTAAAATGTCTAAAAGGTACAAACGAAACCAGGCCGACAACAGCCTGTTTCACTTTGGGTTGATAAAGATGATTGTTGTATGCCATTTAGGGTTGCACCGAGACTGTTGGAATGATTTTATTATTCGCAATAATTTTGAGGACTCTAGCCCACCACAGGTTGACAAACCTGTGGTGAGCGAGAGCAAGTCGGTACCCCCTGTGCCTTACAGTGCTCTGCTACCTACACCCCTACCCGATTCTCCTATTGACCTACCCAATTCTGTGACCCAACGTGTGGAAACTGCTAAACCCGTGGCCAAAAGGCCTAAAGCCAAACCCATTGCCAATTCTAAAGGCAAGAAAAACGCCCGGTTAATCTCTCGCATGGAAAGAAACAAACCAAAGTCACCTGTCAACCTTGACCCTATTTTGGTGAGGGAAGATTCTGACTCAGAGATTGACCACTATTTGGCAAGTGAGTATCCCTATTCTGAAGGTCTGTGTGATAAACCCGCATATGATTTCATGAAGAACCTACCACCTTGCTTGCAAAGTGACCCTAATTATCCAGGCATCAAAATGCCTTGTGAAACCCCTGGTGACTCGTCGAAACCCCTTCCTGCTCTATCTCAACCAGTTGCTCCACCATGCGATCAGTGTGGCTTATGGTTAGAAAGGTATTACCTTGATGTACCAATGCTACAGTCCAGAATTCATGCGCTGGAGGATCAAGTTGCAAGGCTCACCAGTGAAAAAGCGAAGATGCCATCCACTGATAAGAAACAGTGAACAACGGGTTCAATTTTGTTTAAGAATGTGGAGTCGGCTACAACAGTCGTCAATTCAAAATTGGCATAGCTCGAACAACCTCATTGGTATGACTTTCACCTATTTATATGACATAATCATAAACTCTGTTTACATCGTGGATTTGCTCTGTCACACAAGCATGCACTATTGTATATAATTTTGTTTTGATAAATCAATTTTCATTATTATTTAAGTTTTGATTGGATTTGGTTTTGATTCGAGTGATCTCGAGATAGATTTCATTTGTTTTAATTTGGCTTCAATCGAATGCTCTGTTGATAATCTAAGTTGTTAACATTTTCTAAACACAGGCTGTTTTTGGTATTCCAATTTTGAACACAGTCAATATCTCATTTCGAATTGGTTATATTCTATGCGATATGGTTGGCAATTATGGTTAACTGTTGTGATTGTATATTCTATATTTTCTGACCAATTCGAATACCATTCTGTTATTGCATGACCGAATTGCGAATAGATATGAATCGTAGCTGTTATACCCAACCAAATCGATTCAGACTGTTTTGTTTGACCATGTTATCAGATTGCAACAAATATATTATTTGAATTCGATTTGAGGAATGAAATTAACTGTATCCAGTCTCACGATTTGTTTCTATAATTAAACTCAGCCATATTCGTTTTGATTATTCACCCAGT
>ML778115.1:294215-393153 GCA_009831015.1 Picea engelmannii | reverse complement strand
GGGGATAGGCATCCAAATAACTCCCCGTTATCTGGTTCTCACATTGTCAAAACAATAGAAGTTGTCAAATAGGGAACTGAAAATCCTCCAAGTCAAGTGTTCCTAACACCATAAGGCAGGGATATACCCATGAAGGGTTGAAGTCCGAGGTCTAGTTGTTTTGTGTGTCCCCCCCTGAGGCACCCACCTCTTGGACGGGATCCATCCTGTGACCCATTTCTTAGGCCAAAAATCTAAATACCGCACTTTGATCGAGGTACCTAGTGACCAAATTTTAGGACATCTACCCAGGTGGCAATTGTGGGCTGCAATTGCACCTTGATTGGATTTTGTGTGGCTATTGGGAAATATCGCCAGCTCTTTTGAGATATGCCCCCTTTACCCCTCATTATAACTGATTATTTCATCCTTCACTAGTTTCTCTTCCGATGACTTCAGACCCCACTATTGAGTACTATTGGAAGGTCCAGTGCTATTTGAGAGGAAGGACGTTACATCTTTTAGGACACGAGCATTTGTTTTCTTTGATTCCCCATGCGGACAAAACCCACTTATCCACATATATGCTTCTTTTTTAAAAACAGTTTATGTATGATGCACTTCTGATTACATTTTGATCTAGATATATATATTGTGTAAAGTTCAAAATTCGCAACAAAGGCTCTTGTTTATTTTCTCTCATAACATTTTTCACACATCCACTCAGCTAGTCGGACATCATAGGGGACCCACAGAACCCCTGTCGTTCCATACACTTACTAAACCCCCCTCCTATTTTAGGGGGAGTTCCTAGTTTTGTCAACTCATCAGCACCACCTTTACACACTCCTGTGAGTGCCACTATCTTAGGATCAGCTTTGCTTGGTTCCACATTACTTGGGTCCACTTTCCAAGGTCCTCCGTCCACTCGCTCTCCTTTACACAGAAGCGGGGGGGAAACTTCCTCTCAAGGGGGAAGTACCAACCCACCTAGTCCCCCTCAAGGGTCAGGTTCACAACACACTCACACTATGGTTAGAGTTAATCCTCCCCCCAACTGCAGATGCCATATTTGGCCTCTCTTAACATACCAGATCTAAGCAAGCTCACAAATGATCCTATATTACATGATCCCACATGGACTGTAATGCCTACCAAACTACCTTCAAACATCCCCAAGTTTGAAGGAAAGGTAGGTGATGACCCTGCCAACCACGTCATGACTTTCCACCTATGGTGCTCTTCCAACAACATTATGGATGATTCCATCAGACTACAATTATTTCAATGCACACTCACTGGCTCATCCACCAAATGGTATGTAGACAAAAAATCAGGGTCCCATGCGACTTTCGAGTCCTTGGCCAAAGCATTTTTGACCTTCTTCCAATTACCAATCCGCCATGGCAATGGTCTTGAACTACTCTCTAATTTCAAACAAACCTCATCCACACATATCGTTGATCACATTCACGAGTGGCATAGACGACATAGTTTGTGCAAAGCTGAAACCACCAAAAAACAGTGTCTTGACTGGTTTCTCAGATCACTTGTCTCTCTCCTTAGTAAAGATGTAGCTTCCACCTTCCCTCAATCCGAAGAGGAAGACATCAGTAAGGCTCAACAATATGACCTCATCTATTCACAATTAGGGTACTTATACACAGTACTTCCTGACCTCCCCAAACCCGTGCCATTTGGTCAAGACAAACCCAGGATGTCTCACTCAGCAGATGGATTGACTGGTAATACCACACACCACAGTCATCAACGCCAACCACCACCAATGTATGGCACACCTCAATATCTACCAGCATATGGGGGAACCTCTTATTACCCCCCACACCCTTATCAACATCCATACCCTGTTGCTATTCCTCCACCCATCAGTAGGCCACCGCCGACACCCCCAATACACCCACCTATCCAGACAAGTTCTGGTACCCCCTCTACCTCAGCTTATACTTTAAGTACTAGCGAAAGCGCCACGCCTTCCTACATACCTTACGGATCACAAATCCCACAAAATATGTACTTTCCATTTCCTGGTCCTCCACAACCTATGGTTCCCCCACATCCTCACGCTAGGGTGAACTTTGTTTAACCCTCTTCCGTTCAGCATTATCAAAATTTAGAACAGCTGAATACGACAAATTCAACCCATTCGTCAAATAATTCCAAAAAGAAAGGAAGAAACATGAACAATAAAAACCCAGGCCAAGGCGGGAATCAACCCCAACAAAACCAATCTACTGGGGGCAACCAGAACCAAGGGAATCAGAACCCCCAGGGGGGCAATAACAACAGGCGTCAAGGGATAAATAAAAATACTATAAAACCACTTTCCCTTTTGCCCTTTATGGTGAGTTCGGTCATTATACTCATCATTTCCCCCAAATCATTGATTTTAAACGGATGAAGGACTCAAGCAGTCTACCACATCCTCCAGCACCGCCTGCCCCTCAACAGGCCCCACAAAACTACGTACAACAACCCCCCCCCAACCGTACTGCAGAATCCTATTCCACACCAAGGTGTGATAAACACCCAACAGGACACACAACCTACCCCACCTTAGTTAGGATAGTATCTCAACCCAAACAATCCCGCAGATTGTATTATCCTCCTCACCAGTGAGGAAGAAATCCTTCTGCAAACACGTAATCATTAGTATCATACACCCACTGACTCTCCTCCCATTCCCCCAGAACCAACCCCAACACCGATGGGACCCCCGTTGGTAATCCCTCTCCCTAACGCCGAAACACCTCTTCGCATCCCTCGCATCCCATTGTGCAGGAATGTCCACAAACCCCAGGCTAGGGTGGCTCATAATTACAGTTTGGTTGATGACTTAGAACAATCCCCGGCTGCTATGTCAGTCTTAGAAGTCCTTCAAACTTGTCCCACTCTATGGTAATCATTACTTTCTGCCTTGGGGGAAGTGGACCCCGTGGACACTCACCTCATCACATTTGATCTCGACAGCGGAGAACCTTGCCTTCCCGCTCTGATCGCTTTTCAAATCCCAGTAAAAATTTGGAACATTACAGTTCATCGGTGCATCCACATGCATTATGTCTAAATCTGTATGGAAGAAACTTGGTTCCCCCGAACTCATACCATCTTCCATTACCTTATGAGCTTATGATGGATGACCATCATCTTCTGAAGGGCTCTTCCAAAATGTGCCCGTATAACTCGGGGGCAAGACCATTCTCATCGATATTGAAGTTATCGACACCCCACTCGATTATAATATCCTGTTCGGTTGTAGCTACATGTATGCTATGAAGGCAGTTGCCTCTTTCGTCTTTTGAACGATGATGTTCCCCCATAATGGTAAGATCATTACCATTGACCAAGTCTCACATTATGAGCCTAACCCATCTACCAACATCGATAACATTCCTCCTCTCATCCACACGAGTCATGATGCATACCCACTCATCAAAATGGGTCTCGAAATTTTCAAAGACCCATCATTGTTAGGAACTTACCATGGTGCACCACCACTCCTTCATCCTTCCAATCAAGTATGCATCGTATCATCCAATAGAACTGACATAAAGGATACCCTTCCTCCTTGGGAGGCTTCTATCATATCTGAAGTTCCACTAGTCGTAGAGCCCCCCCCTCACGAGCCTCCTGTGAACTCGTCGACCCCACCAGTCCACTATTTCACCTCTCCCCAAGGCCATGTCCCAGTTTGGGAGACAGTTCCCCAAGCCATTACTCAAATTCCCTTCTTCTACCCTCCCCCCGGTGTACAATCTTTCCAAGTAGCTGCAATTCTTACCCTCCCTAATATGGTGTTAGCAATTCTAGTTTGGTATTTACATCCACCAGAGATGGTCCCTTGACCATCCCTTCCCCACCAAATGGAAGGAATCCCAATGACGATTCCCATACTCACTCCCACCATACCCTCTACACCCCCACTCACTACCCTCCCTACCACAGCTGGGGGTAGGCAAAAGAAGAAGGATCCCACAACTCCACTTCCCCCTGTGCATCCAACCCCCTTGCGTGCTATGTGAGAAAGATGGACACCAAACCAACAACTGCCCATCTCTACCCGAGTTACGAAACCTGATCCCACTCAATCAAACACCATCAACGCTTTCCACCATAACAATTACTTCCGCCCCCACCTCTCACTCAAATAGTAAAGGGATAGGAACTAAATTTTCTTGCGTGATATGTTCAGAATATGGCCATTATACACACCATTGCCCAGCACTGCCTCGCTTCCGACAGACATTAGCCGCAATACGCCAAAGCTTCCAGAATGAACCCAATCCAACTGTTGACCCAAAAATCCACTCTGGGCTCAACATGGTGTTTTACACAGTTACTTATCCATAAATTCCCCTTCGTGCTATGGTTCCAGTCAAAGACAGTGGCGAGGGTCATAAATACAATGGCCTCTGCCCTTGAAAGATTATCAGTTGGTTGCCTTCAGGGAGTTGTGGGCCTTCTCATGACATTTCTTCCTCATGTTAAGGTTGTTTGATTTAGGGAATACAACACTTCCATGTGGTAGTAATTAGGACAAGATTTTCAACGGGCTATCATGAGCTTGATTCCGAGTCAGTATGACCCCATGCGAGGGACTCAAAGTGAACGTCACCCGAACGGCCAAAAACAATAGCTGTGACTTACTGGTCTGATTCTGTTTAGATTATGGTCTCAAAAGGAAAATCAAACCTAGACATGGTGTAGGGAAGTATGATACCTTTCCAATGGTATATCCCGTGCTTGGTTTCGACCCTCGGTTGGTAAGAATGAGCTTTCGCAAGTTCATGACCACTTCTAGACGCCAAATTGGTTGCAGTTCTTCATGATTTAAAATTGGTGGGTAAAGAGTTATAAATCAGATATTCAGCAATGCCACACTGTAATAGACTTAGACACCTTTCTAATGACATCTCATTTTCCTTGATTGGATATCGTATGGCGATTTGGCACCTTTCGTAAGATTGGGTGTCATGTGGGCCCACCAGCAAGTCAGGGATTTTAAGTGGCCATTGTTCCGGGCCGAATTTGAGGGCTGAGGTAGAATTATCTCAAGTTGGTGATGACATATTCTCGAAGTACTCATCGAGACCTTTCCAATGATGTGACTTGCATCTGATTCTGACTCCGTCTCACTGGGCAACATTTTTGGGCTAAGTCAACAGCAGTAGGGTCAAAGTCAAAGTCAAAGTCAAACTTTGACTTTCACATTTTTCCAAAAAATATTAAAAAATTAATTAAATATTTTATTAAATATTTTCAGAAATTGGAAATTTTGGGAGGAGGCACGTAGCCTCATGCAAATTTTGGGGAAATTGTTTTTTTTGAAAAATTAAAAAAATCAAAGCCCACCCTTCTCCCCTCTCCCAAGCCATGTTGACAGTTTGGCCAAAGGGGGAGAGCTCTGCAACAACAATTCATGGTAGTAGAGGGGTTTTTTTTTACAGCAGCTACAACTTAGCAGTGGGCAGCCAGCTTCTATGCTGCAATATCCAAACAATTAGCCAGATCTATTTGTTAGTTGTCGAGTTCATGAAAGTTGTATGTGTGTAAAAGATGCAAATGAGAGGGGATTCGAACCCCTCTTGGGCACCAAGCCCAAGCCTCCATGGCTCCTTTAGATTTTTAATTATGGAGTTATTTGCTAGAAATTGTAGGCCTGGGCATGTCACTGGGAAGACCTAGGCTTTGAACCCTAGTCCTCCCCCTTCTCCTTTGCCCAGAAAGTTCAAGAATTGCCCAGAAATTCAACTGGAGGGCAGGGGGTTTGAACCCAAGACCTCCCGTCCAGTTTTATTACCAAAAAACCCATTTGCCTAAAGTTAAATAAAAAAAAAAATTGGAGGTGGCTGGCCACCCATCCACCACCTAGGCGCCACCACCACCACCTCTACGTGCGTTGCTCCTCCCTTCTCCCTCTCGGCTGCCACCACCACCACCTCTGCTCCCTCCACCTCTGCGCACATGCCTCTTCTTCCATTTTTGCATGCAACCCCACCCAAACTCACTTCTACCCTCAGCCCCCTCCTCCTCCTTTCCTCCTCCTCATGCGCACCAGGCCTAAACCCCTCACCTTCCACACCCATATCCATCTCTCCACCATGCGTGTGCAACCCTCCTCCTCCGTTTCTCATTACCCTTTCCTCCTGCGCGACCTCCTCTTCTCCCACGACCTCCACCTCCATGTAGCCTCCCCTCACCTCCTACCTCCCATTTCCCACCTCTGTGTGCTCTGCCCTTCACACAACCCTGCCCAGTTCTCCACCACACACATGCCCCTCTACCACTCCCTCCTCCGCCTACCTCCATTTCCCCTCTCGACCTCCCTCCTCTCCTCCATAACTCTTCCCCAAACCCCCACGCGGCCACCTCCTCTGTTTCTCCAATTACTGTGTGGGCTTGGTAAGGCCACACCCTGGTCTCCAATGCGACCAAGGGTGAAGGCTCAGGAGGGGTTTTTTGTAAATTTTGTTTTAATTTAAATTTAAATTATTATATAGTTTTAATTTTTATAATTTAATTTGTTATTTAAATTTTTTAAATTTATTATGCCGTTTTAATTTTGTTTATTTATATATATATATATATATATATATATAATATATGTTTTATATATATAGTTAATAAAATCATTATTAGGACATGTAATAAAGTTATTAAATTTTTAATAAATTTTAATTATACATGATTTAACTATATAGTATAATCATGTATAAATTAAATTAACCTTGCTGTCCCAAACAGGAAAATCAATCGTTTTGGTCAATTTCCCCCCACGGGACAACCATTTTAGTTGGTTGTTATATACTTCTTACGTGTAAATTTCTGTTATGTTTATTTCATTTTTTCCATGCATAAATACTAAAATTCCGTTGTTTGCCTGTAAGGATACAACCGGTCACCCACTATGCTTCTCTTAAGTGGTTGGGGACCACCTAGAGACCTGTTTGAGGCAAAGGGGCCATCAGGGAAGTGAAGAAAAAAACACATTTCAATCGATAAATCCTATCCAATCACTCTCATATACACTTTAATTATCACTTGCACTCACTCCAAAAATTTCTGATACACATACCAATGTTTATATGTTTGATTTGTGTAGGTAGTTTGAATGCTTAACTTGTAAATTCATGTTAAAAAGATGGTTAATATTTGTGTAGATAACCATCACACCTTTTATATTTCAAACACTAAATTTCCAATCCCCATACAAGGAGTTAGTTGGGGCCTTCATGCATATGGCGGCTTTGTCGTTCGCAAAGAGCCTCAACCCATTCCTTTGGGTTGAATGGTGTAATTGTCATGTTGTAATTATCTAATCTTGCTATATTTTCATTGTATCACTTTTCACTCACTAATCTACAGGTGGCTGCCCCAAAAAGGGCCCATGCAAAATCAACAAGCTAAATACATGCAAAACGCCGCACAAAAACTTGAAAACAATTCAGGGGTTCGCCCCATACACATAAAACAAAAAACTTATATTATTTAGATATTTACATATACATATTATCTAGCCGTGACATATAAGTCACCTATCTATTTACTTGTTTTATGTATATAGTTTTAAATAGATTTCAAATTCAGTAACCAAGAGGCACGATTGTGAAAGCAAGACGTGACCTCACCACGTGGATGGACTGGTATTTCATTTTATGCAATTTCAATTTCATAGAATATTAAGAGTCAAATCTAGGGAGTCTTCATCAGGAGCCCCTCAAAAGTTGTCTAGTTAGTACAAGTCGAGTGGTCTTTCCTTAGTACCACAGGGTCAAGGAGTTGATTAGCTTAGCTCGGTTGGAATACTACTCTGCTTGGGTAAGCTCAGCAAAAACCCTCTTTAGGGGGGTCCTGAGCCTCTTCCTTTTCGCAGGTATCCTTCTTCCATCCAAGTGGATTTAAGAGCCCGAAAGCACTAGTGACGAGAAGTGGCTAATCCTTGCTTCTCTGAACTGCATGGGGCACTCTTAAACCTAACCACCATGGTCTTCTAGGACTACTCCTCTTATACTAGTTGGCACAGTTCCGGGATCTGTTTGCCTGATTGGGATAACCTTCAAAATAGTGTGGTGGCCAATGCATGTGTTAAAAACAAAAATTAACCAATAAAATACTTTTAAAGTCAACCTTTCGTCAGTCCACCTTTTCGCTCATGAACCAAAATTGAAGTTGTGAATAATTTTCCTTATATCATAGCTGTAACATCTTGTTACAAGTCTGTTCATCCACTTTTATATCCCACTTTTGATTTAACAACCTTCCGGGATCACTTCCCGGGTCACCCCGGGGTATATCAAGCCATTCTGGGCTTGTTTCCCTGTCTTGAAAGCTTCGAACAGCTTTCTGTTCACAATTTACAGCCATTTAAAAGTACTTGGATGTAGCTTTTAAGCCCCCTTTTCACCCTTGTTTCACACCCTTTTACTCAAGGCATTCATTGGTTGATTACCCAGGACACCGGTTTACCTCGGCAACCCATTCTGGGATAGTTTCCAATGCTTTAAGGAAGTGAACAGCTCGCTGTCCACTTTATTTAGTTCCCTGTCCTAAAAATCAGTGAGCTCATTTTCATCCCATTGTCCATAATTTTCACCCCCCAGGCCATTTTGGCCATCCAGGAAGCTAAGGAAGGATAACACCCAGGATGGGTGGTCCTGAAAACGACTTCTTGCAAGTCTTTCACCTTACTTTTTCCCCTTCTTTATCACCTCAGGTGAAGGACCACTTGAGGTGCGGGTAGTCTCTTCCTCGTGCCGAGATATTAAAGCGGTTGTAACCGACTTCACAGTCAGATAGGTCGGATCTATCCCTACGGACAGATTTTGCTTATGACACCAGCTACATCATCCCTACCAAACATCACTGACATCCATTATGTCACAACTTCAGTCAATGAATGTATGAGATACCCTTTCTCTCTATGTGAATCCTTAGATCATTTTACATACCAATGTCCTATGATAATTGAATACATGCAACGCCAATTGACCCTGATTCAAACCCCCACAGAATCGATGGTTGACCTTTCCTCATCACTAGAGATTCTTCATATCATTTCTCCCAAACTCTAGGCACTCCCGACGCCTCCATGGTTCTTGGATGACTTATCCGAGGATTCACCCCCAAATCCCCCCAATTCTCCCATTCATTTCCCTACGAAAATTTTACATCCAACTACCATAGATACTCCTCAGTATTTCGATATTTGGTTTATGTTGAGTGAACCATCGCAATCTCATTGCGTCGTTCCCCTTGCTTCTTCATCACTAGGGGATAGCCACATGACGACAGTCACCGATATCACTCCTTACGAGCCCTTGTATTCCCGTCAATTCTACTGTGGTGAGGACATACTCGAAGAGTTAAACACCCCCAACTACCCATGGGATATGCTACACCACCAAGCACTCTTCTTCCCATAGGAAGCCTCCACACCTCCTAACCAACACCCCATATACATGGTTGAAACCAAATATTTTATCCCATCAGGGCATATCGACTGGTTCAACAACCCCATTCTGGCCCCTGATGCATTTGAAGAAGGCAACATGGCCAACATTTCCCCAACCATCAAAATTGACATTTCCATCAAAAATGGAGTCATCGAGGAAATCACCATTGGCACTGCTTGCACTCCTCAAGAAATCACCGTCTATAAAGCCCTCTTCCAAGAATATCAGGATATTTTTGCCTGGTCATACACATAAATGCCTGGCCTTGATCCCTCTATCATCGAACATCGCATCGACACTTGGCCTGACATTACACCACTTCGTAAAAAATAGTGACCACTACACCCATCCAAAGCAGCGGCCATCAAAGTTGAGATTGACAAATTACGAGCAGTTGGGTTCATCTACCCCATCGCCTATACATCATGGGTTTCCAGCCCTGTACCCATTAACAAAAAACAGGACACTATTCGTGTCTGCACGGACTTTCGCGATCTCAATCACTCATGTCCCAAAGATAACTTTCCAATGCCTTTCATCGATCAAATTATCGATGATTGTGCAGGCCACGAGGATCTATCCTTCATGGATGGTTTCTCTGGTTATAACCAAATCCAAATTCACCCGGCTGATCAATACAAAACTGCATTCACTACCCCTGGGGGTACCTTTTCATATCGTGTCATGCCTTTTGGCTTAAAGAATGCTAGCACAACTTTCCAACGGGCTATGACATATCATGCGCGCCTTTGTCCCCCCTATGGGCACCCCCATGTGCGGCTATCCGGGTAATAGGCACACACTCATGCGCACATATTTCTGGATCGCTCGTATTTCTGGATCGCCCATGCACTTGGGGGCCCACACCCCTAAAAACCCCTGTATGGCCCTCCGTACAGTCCCTGCCTAGAAATGGAAAACCTAATTCTATGCAGGACGATCAAACTACTAACCTGAAGCTCGCTAATCCTAAATCGGCTGCCTCGCTCTCCCGAAATCTCCAAATCTCCTCTGAATACCTCTCGTCCAGTCTCTCTGGCAACAAGTATGAATGAGGTGGCAATGTGGGCCCTACAACTATATATAGGCCTTTCTGCCAAACTTCCAATCACCATTCCAGGAGCTCTGGGTGTCTGTTCTTCGATCCGTCTTCAGCCACGAGATCAACATCCCATCATCTACATCAAGACAGTCCCTGGGTCACTTTTCATCCTTAGCCCCCGGGGTGCCATTTTTTCATACCCCATCTAGGTATGCATGCTCATGTTCAAAATTATCAAATAAATGCTCGTATGTTCAATTCTCTTCAGATATTGTTCACGCCGGGTATTTGGTTTTCATGTGTGCAGGTACTTGGTCATCATACATCAACGCAACCCCTTCAGGTATATAATCAGCACTGGCAGGTAATCATTCCCTCTGAATCTCACTTGCATCTTCAGTCACACCCTCTGACATTTGCCTCTAGGATCCCCATCTCCGGCTCTGCAGTACCAACACCTCCATTGCATCTTAGGTACTGTCACCCAGTAGCACTCTCCCCCACATGAGTTGTCCCATTCATAGCACCCTTTTTTCACTTTGACACTCATGCTGTTTTTCAACCCTTTAGAAATGGGAGTCCCGATAGTCTTACATCATGTTGTGAATCGGCCACATACTCCTTCTCCTCATTTTGCTAGATTTCCCACTGGACTCCCAGATTATCTCTTCAAGGCTCTATTTTGAATGCACCTCCGCAGTATCATGAACCCTCCATTTCATCCACAATCAGTTTTCCCCTCTGCAAATTTCCCTTCATTTCACCTACCTCATACAGAAACCCACCCATGGGGCCCCCACCCTCCACCAGTTCTCCAAGCAAATTGCGCCCTAACCGGCCCAACCATATTACATTGGGGCACCCATTTCTGTATTTGTACACTCATCCCAAATTATTCTTTATTTATTTGGTACATTGTAAAAAGCCTTTGTTTCCAACATTTACATATCTTTTTGCCGTCCCATTTGGTGACCTTCTTTCCTTTTTTGGCAAATGCAACCCATGTCGCCCTTGGTTGGGGCACTCCTTATCATCTACCCCTATCGACATCATCCATATACTCTGAGTATCCCATAGGACACTTCCCTTTGCCCTCTAAGTTTGTTTACTTTGTCCCGCCTCTAGCATAACTTATCCCACGTCTTGTTTTCCCCCTGACACTCGACTTAGTTGAACGGTTGCGGGCACTTATACTTCGCATATACCCCCAACCAAGGGCAGTCTTGCATCTTCAATACATATTGACTTCGACCATGTACCTCCTCCAGTTCCTAACCTCACCTAGTAGATTTCATGAAGCCCTTTGCTTCTGGGAGTCGCGTCCCCCTTTTGTCGACATCAGCGTAGTTTTCCAGAAGGGCGACAGTATCTTGACTCTCATTACCTTTCCAATGAGAGATCTCGGATGACACAGGGAGAACCATAATTGCTCCCTGCTGTCGTTGACCCCCGTAACATTCAACTTTGACACTTTCTCATGTTATGGTGGGTCTTACTTTGCAACTATTGCAGTTACTTCTTATATTTGCCGAAGACCTCTGAACTTGGATGGGCTATCAATGCCTACAGAATCCGTGATATTTCTTACAAATATCACTGCCTACTATTCAGAGTATGTTCCTCCATAGAATTGTTTTCTTCCTTTATCACGACCGCCCCCAAGGGCACTGTAGTTGTCTACATCAACACATCATTCCTTTTTTGAGTTACATAACACGAGCATGGGGCATGCCTGCCTCGTTTGTACACAATTTATTTTTACACACCTTATGGAAGGTTGGGTTCTACAGGTTCCCTTCTCCCTCCAATGGGTAACTCTTGACAATCCCACTATCGCTCTCTCTTACAAGGACACTCTCAGTAGAAGAAACATTGATGGATTTCGGCTATACGTATGTTCCTAACCTCATCCATTAGGGGGAAACTGTTATCACTGAAATTTCATCAGCAAATGATTACAAGAATTCAGCATCGCCAAACAGTTATGATGTCACCCATGGACCAAAATTACCACAAAATCATCTCCAAAGGGTCAAAAAATATACAAACAGTGACAAAATTAAAGTGTGCTATGACTACACAGGGTGTGTGTGCACATGCACGAAATAGAAATGAAGGAAAAGCGCACATGCGCCTAATGCACGACTGTGGTCGCAAAAAGCCATGCACATGTGAGAATGATGCATTTATGAGAGTGGTTGGCCTCCCACCCACTTCTGGTTCAGATTCCAAGTTGATTTGACACTTAAATCTGGACTGGATCCGACTGGGTAGCTGGTCAAAGACCTAGAAATGCCCTAATTAGCCTCTTTACACACTACAAGTTGGTTGAACAATACCTCAAAGAGGTGCTATAAAAAGGCCATGGGTGCACTTCATTTTTTAAAGAATTCAATAGCAAAGCTATGCTGCTACTATTCTCTTGAGGAATCCTCTATTCTCACCAAGAGTATACTAGCACCATTGCATTGGGCAATCCATCTCACCCCTTGAGTGGATTAGCAAAGAATTCTTTCACCATTTTCATTCAAAGTTGTAGGAAGAGCTTATTTGTGGGGGTCCAAGAGCCCTCCCTTGGAGGAAGAAGGGACTCATAGTCCTCTTTCTTCTTGGTGTCTTCTTTCACTAATATCAACCTTACCATTGGTGACATGGGTCTTATTGTTTCTTTTGTCCTTATGTCCCTATGCCCATTAGTTTAGTTGTTATTTTATTTCTTAGTTTATTTCTTAGTTGTTCTTTTATATTTCTTTCTCTAACCCTTTTCCTTGCAGCTGTCCTACTTAGCAAACCCAACTAATCTTGCAAGCACCTCTATTTTGCTCACTAAGGTGATGAAAGAGGTGCACCAATCCATACCTATATGGCTACCATCCACCTCTAGATGTCAATCTGGCCCACTGGTCATATAGAAATGCCCCAACACTTCCTTTACCACATTCAAGATCGACATTTCATTAACCATTCTACCTTTTCCTTATAAGTTAACATGCCATCAATATCATCAACATTTTACTTATGCTAATATAATAAGATCATTACTAACCATACAATATATAATATCACCATATTTTACATCCAATAACATACTATAATAATATATATATACATGTTATATACATGCTCAATCGTTTCCATATGCATTCTAGCATATCCTTGTACACCAAACATTTTACCCATGCCTACAGTGTAGATCTATTCCATCTATTTTCCTTTTTCATTCACTTGTATACGAAATATTTTTGATCAATAGGTATATACACTCTCTTTAGTATAGTCATGAGCTCATAAGTTGGCTCAAGCGCTCATATCACTTACTTCCTTAACAAGGACTATCCAAAGTCCAAGGAACTCCCTTTTCTTTTTTCCTATCGATATTTTTCTAGTAACAACTTTTAATCATCATGGGTCAAGTAAACCGACTTTACATATTTTCCATTAATCCTCTAATCACAAGGAACTATACATATAGGATTTTCCCTTTTATTAAAGAAACAATTTATTATTTCCAAGGGTTCTATCACTCCTTATTAAATTCCTTTAACCATAAGGAATTTTCCAGAAGGTTCTTGTCCCTTATATAAACAATCATAATAAATTCCATAGGATTCAACTGCCCATGCTTAGAGGAAACATTACAATCACATGTTCATCCATATCTTGGGCTTGAGAAACCCTTAACATGACTCTGCCATTTTCAGTCGTTCTCATTCAGGTTCAACCATTAGTGCTTGTTAGTATATTCCCACTCCTGTAGGAGTAGCTATCATAAAGAAACAACATGCTCCTTCTACTGCAAATCAACATGTAAATTTTTCGTTGTAAGAAATTTCAATCGAGGAGATTGTGCAGATAATAGATAAACATTTTCCAATGCAGAGGAAATTTTCTAACAAGATTGTTTTGGTCTTGTTATTTCTATCCCATCCATGCCTAGCGTTATTTCCTACTCTGATACCAATATATAAGACAACCAACCCCCTAAGTAAATTTTTAAGAGATGGGGTATTAAATTTTAACTTTTCCTCAACCATCATAAAACCTCATCTAGAGGCTACCATCATCTTATGCTCATCAAGAGCTTTCTAACGACTATAACCATGCTTAGAACTGAGCTCTGGATCAAAGTTACAATCTCTCCAAAGTTTTCAGACTTTCATTCATTGAGTTCATATTTAGTGCCATGTGGAAACCATGTAGTTCCCCGTCAGTAGTTTCATCTGACATGGCACTGACATGGCATCTGCTACCTGACCCATTTGAATCCTCTGTCCACTAGTTCAGAGATATGCTTCTTCATCAGAGTCTTCCCATCATGGTTAAAAGAGTTCTAACACTCAATCCACTCCGATCGTCTCTCTCTAAGCATATGCACTCTGATAGGTTTGACCTATTGTTCCAACAACCCTCAGGGTTGGGAAAATAATAGCTTTGATCACCTCAAAGTTTCGAACTCAAACGATGGTTAATGACCCTTCTAATGCTCCAAATGCACTTAGCTTATGTGGGGCCATTGGAGGTCTATGACTGAGATTGAATCTTTCCTGCCTCCTTGGGAACCGTTTCCACCGTGTATCTATGTCATGACACATGGCTCAATATCTAATTGACACGTGGACTCATCATGACGTGTAATTTAACCATGGGGTACAAAGGCTCGCTTGACTAGAGATTAACACTTTTCCATTTCTTATAAACTGATTAAGCTACTTAATCAGTACTTTCTTAAAATACCAATCCTTAGTATTAAATTATTTAATCACCATTAGGGATAATCAATCTTAATTTATTAATTAACCCCACCCCTCCCCCCATAAATACATTTTTACTTAGCCTAATATACTAGCCTGGTAATTAATGAGGATTTACTTTCTCTCCAAAACGATTTAATGCTAAATTAATTGATCCAGATTTTATGAGAAGAATGAAATGAATACATATTATTAAACTATGCTTAACAAAAACTAACAGAGATATAGTAAAAATGGTTTTCTATTCAATAAGGAAATAAGATGAAACTGTAAAATGCAGCAAGAAACAAGCTTGTTGGAATGGTGGCAGCTTATCTCTGAGAAGAGATGTGACGAATGTGATCATTAGCAAGAAGATCATTACAATGAGGCTTTGAAGGAATTTTTACAATAAACAGGAATTTCAACAACCCTAGACATCCAAAAACCTAACCCTAGGAGATGAAGCGCCAAAATTCATGTGGGCCCCGTTTGGGTAAGTTAGTACATCAACTTCCCGGGGTCGTAACTATTGCATACGATCTCTGTTTTAGGTGCATGATATCCCGTTGGAAAGGTATCATCGAGGAGATTCATTTTGGGGGCTCAATCATAGCCTTTGGCTATCATTGAGAAGATATATCCCAAAAAACCTTCATTTAGGCCCTCAAAATGACCCTGAAAGTTAAAAACTGCTAAAAATAGTAAATTGCCAAAATTGACAGAAAATTGTTTTGAGCGAGTTGGAAATGGTGGGTGGCCACCGATATCCACCTGGATCAATCCTACATCCTTAGTAATAAATGGTCTCCATTGCGTTGATTCCCCCCATCAGATGAGGAAATTTCAGTTGAATTTGGCCCCGGGTAAGCCACTTGCCTTGGTGCAGGAGCTGCCCTGCTTTGACGACTCGATACAGATGGATCCTTTGATGTCGAGTTCCCTTTATCTGTGTGTCCACAATCTGATCATTGGATTCCTGTTGCATGCATTTAGGGTTGATATCTATTGGTTTCAATTGCTATGCTATCTTTGAGGTGTCCAATAATGGTGGGAAATATGGCTAAAGGAGAACCACGTTGAAGACTGGGTGCAGGCCAAGGAAAGGGGGAATGTTGAGCTGAAAATCATTGTCACCCACAGCCTTGGTTATGGTGTACAACCCATAACAGAGTGGGAGAATCTTTTGATTGGGCCTTGTAAGGCGTTCTTTCTACAAGTGCAACCAAACTTTGTCTCCCACTTGAAACTTATGTGGCACCCAATGTTGATCATGGAATTGCTTGTACTTGGCATTAGACTTCTGTAGAATATCTTGAATCTATTGGCAGATGTGCTAGATACTCTCAATAAACTGGGTGGCTTTGTAAGCTTCTAGTAGAGCAAGAGACTAGTCAGTCGAGGTGGTCACCAGGGGTAGTGCAACATCCATGGGGCCCAATGGTTGGAATTCGAACCCCACCTAAAAGGGATTGTGGCCAGTTGATCTATGTAGGGCTCGGTTGTAGCTATGTTGGACATAGGTAAGACTCTCATCCCATGTACAGGGGTGTTTTGAATTGTACATGTGCAGGATATGTGATCATCCGATTGACGACCTCAGTTTGGCCATCTGTCTAGGGGTGGAAGGAAGTGGATTTGGTGAGCTTGTTATCTAGCAGTGACTAGAGGCTCGACCAGAATGTGTTGAGGAACTGAATGTCATGGTCTGAGATGATGGTTTGTAGGATCCCAAAATGTACCCATAATTGTTCAAAGAAGAGCTTGGCAGTGGCTTCTGCTGTGATGTTGTTCTTCCAGGCAGCTAGAATTACCATCTTGGAAAAGTGATCAACAACCACAAAAATACAGTCATTTCCCCTCTTGGAGGATGGGAGGACCGACATGTAGTCCATTGAGAAGGATTCCCATGGCCCATCAGGAGTAGGCAGAGGGGTGTACATTCCTTGTTTCTTAGTGGTCGGTTTGGCAATAACGCATGTAGTGTAGGACCTGATATACTTCCTGACATCTTGTCGAAGTTTTGGCTAGTAGAATTTTTTTTGCAGCACTACCACTATCTTTTCGATGCCAAAGTGTCCTTCCACCCGATTGTAGTGAGCTTCCCAAATCATCTTTGCGCGCTCGCTTGATGGAATGGAGATATGGCCCAAATGGCACAACAACCCATCTTGAATATGGAAATTAGCGACCACTAAGTTGGAACCCAACATTTGGTAGGTGGTGGAGAAGTTAGGGTCTATCTCATAGAGGTGGGGCCATCCGGAGGTCTCATGGACACAAGATTCTAGCAGCGTGGTGAGTTCCATGACTGGAGGTCAACTGAGGCAATCAAAAAATCAATTGGTAATTCCTGTTTTATACTTGATGTTGAGGTGGAAATGATGTAAGTATGTGGACCACTTATGATGGCGGCCATTATGTAATTTTCCTTGGGGCTGCATGAACTGTAGTGGTTTGTGATCAGTGTGGATGATTGTCTCCTTCCCAAGAATGTAATGTCTCCACTGGGCATAGGCTTGCACAATGGAGTACATTTCTTTGTCGTAAGTAGGGTACTTACAGAAAAAATCTGATAGTGTCTCACTATGATATGCCACGGGGTGGTCATGTTGAGTGAGAATGGTGCCCACAAGATAGTCTGAAGCATCTGACTCGAACTCAAACAGATGTTGCAGGTCCGATAATGAAAGTACTGGGGATGAGCACAAATGCTTCTTCAAGTCATTGAAGGCTTGTTGTTGGGACATTCCCCACACAATTTTTTCCTTACCTCCACCCCTGTTTACTTGGATGAGGGCCCATGCGATATGAGAGAATCCCAACACGAACCTGTGATAGAAATTGGCGAGGCCCAAGAAGCTTCGAAGTTCAGTGAGTGTGGTTGGGGCTGGCCAGTCACGAATGACCTGGATTTTGGCTGGATCCACATGCACACCATGTCGATCAATGATGTAGCCTAAGTAATGGACCATGTCGATGTTGAAGGAGCATTTTTCCAAGTTTGCATATAGTTTGTGCTGCCACAGGTGTGCAGAACCTATTGAATATGCTGCAAGTGTTCCACCCAAGTCTTGTTGTAGATGAGGATGTCATCCAGATACACCACTACGAAATTGTTGGTGAAAGGTCATAGGATATCATCCATCATCCTCATAAACGTGGTTGGATCATTTATCAAACCAAAGGGCATGAAAAACCATTCAAAAATACCTTCTTTTGACTTGAAGGCGGTCTTCCATACATCGGTCTGTTCTATTGGGACCTAGTGGTAGCCAGACTTCAGATCAATATTACTGAAGTATTTGGCCCCTGTGAGCTGATCAAGGAGGTCGTCGATTTGGGGAATCGGGTACTGGTTTCAGACTTTGATTTCATTCAGGGCCCAGTAATCAATGCAGAGTCACTAAGTCCTATATTTCTTCTACACCAACATGATTGGGCTCCCATAAGGCGATGAGCTGGGATGTATGTGCCCGTTGTGGAGTAGTTATTGGATCTTCCTCTTAATCTCCTCATTTTCTAATAGAGAGCGACAATAGACTTTCCCATTGGGTAGAAGTCCGCCTGGGGTCAGATCGATGGGATGCTTGACCTGGAAATGCAGAGGTACCCTGGTAGGAGATGAGAATATATCTGAGTATTCTTCCACAACCTTATCCAATTTCTTCTGTTGTGTGGAGAGATCGATCGTGGAGGCCCTGGATGTGGCTACGATATTTCATTCACTCTGAGAGAAAATCATGAAGAAGACAAATTTATCGGTCTGAGAGATGACCTTCCTGCATTGCTTGGCAGAGATCAAGGAAATAGCACTAGGAGGCACTACCTCGGGTATCGTGTACAATTTCCTGTTCAAAGTAATAATAACACTACAAGGCATAGAATCATATACAACATGACGCTTCCATAAATAAGGTTGGCCCAAAAGAACATTACAAACTTCGAGAGGAGAAACATCACACAATACCTTGTCTTTGAAGGGATTGATGTCATATGATAGTCAACACTGTTGGCTGACGCAGAGATCACTTCCTTGGTGGAGCCATCCAATGGTGTAGGTTTGTGGGTGCAGCATTGTCGACAGGGCCAACCGCTTGACGAATTCTTATGAGATGAGGTTCTTCTTGCTACCGCTATCAACGATGAAGTGCAACGGGGTGCCTTTTACCTACATCTGTGAATGGAAGAGGCATTCTCCTTATTCTAGCTTGTCTGGTTCACCAGGATGGATCTTGGTGGTAGCAACAGTGGCACTTGGTTCCACGTCAATGATTCGTCTTCTCCTTTCTGGTTTTGACTCGGAGTCATAATCCGCATCTGATTCATAGGATTTCACTTCTGCCACCAACGACTACTTTGAGTGGCAGTAAGCAGTGTTATTCGAAGGGATCTTATGGAAGTCACACCACTTCCCAGTATCTTTCTTTATCTTTCTAGTTTCCTTCTTTGCTTGCGGCTGTAAATAATGAGGGTTCCTCTGTTTCCTTTTGCTCACAGAAAGTTTCCCACAATCTTTGACATGGGGAATTGCGTGCATTTGGGTACTTTACAATGCAATTAGTTATATTATGATATAATTAATTAATTTAATTATAATGTGTTTATAACCTGGATAATTAATGATCCAGGTGGATATCGATGGCCACCCACCTTGTCCAACTCGCTCAAAACAATTTTCTCGCAATTTTGGCAATTTACTATTTTTATCAGTTTTTAACTTCCGGGGCCATTTTGACATAATATCCAGACAATTTTTGTTTGTTTAAATTATTTTTCCAGAATATTACATTTCTTGGAAATAAAATCCATCATGGTAAAACTATTGTTTTACCAGAAATTACTATCCTTCTCTTTTTATGCATTTCTTTTCTATTTTTAGGGAATAATTACTATTTCCAATTATTTCCCCTTTGGAAATTAATTTATTGTGTAATTTATAGTAGAAATTATTTTCTTACCATATAGTTATGAAACTTAGTTAATCACAATGCATTCAATTCCCAATTTCTTTTATCTCCATTTAGGAACTTGAATTTTATTTCTCCTTCTTTCCTTGTCATTTTTTTTTAAATACTTCTCCTCTCTTGAATATTTGAGTTATTTTCCTAAGTTCAAACATAGATCTGAACCTCTCTAAAATTCTGAAACCTTGCATATTTTCCAAGACAACAGAGTGGGCAAGGCCAACTGACCAATATTCAAGTTTATATCAGCAAATGTATTTTCTATTACCTAGTTGTTTTGTGAGTTGTTTTGTGAGTTCTTTAGTGGCTCTGGCTTTTACTAAAACCTAGGTATTTTTCCACATCATGGGGTATTCACTAAATGGACTTGTGACATAGCACCTACGTTCGTGGGATATTAAATAATACCCCTAATTTCACTAGATATTGATAAAAAGAACCAAAAATCATTTTGTTGAACCCCCCTCCCAATACATCTTTCCAATAAAAGAAACCCCTATTTTTACTAGATACCCCTTTTTGTATCCCCCAATACCTATAAACCCCCTCAATACCCCACATCCCCCCCTAATACCTACAATATATTGACTCTATTTTTTACAATTTAAAAACCCCCTTTATGAATGATCGTGATAAGATATTAATCACAAGGTGAAGCCCCCATTATCCACATAAATTATTATCAGTGGCCAACCAACACTCTTCTCATACTTTGCGTGACAAAAATTTATTAACAAACTCCCTTTCCAAACAAAGACAGGTATTAAACCAACAAAATTAATTTTTTTCCTAGATATTATTTCAAATTCACGGTCATCCAAATAATTAGAGTGATAATTCCAATATTGGAATAAGATGACAAACTCTTCAAATAACTAATACATGAATTTCATAATATTTAATAAACTTGTCATGGCATTACAAGGAACATAAAACACTTATTTGAAATTTAGAAATTGTTGGCAACTACTGAAGGGTGTGCCACTTTTCACCCAACCATAGGCACAACTACTCCTGGTGTTTTCACAGTTGGCTACGCGCTAGCCAGAGTATGATGCCATGAGAGGAACTTATTTTACTCAACATATGAGAAAAGATGAAGGCCACTCTCCTTCATCTACAGGAACTCAATGATCCAAGTATTCAATCCACCAAGAAAGGTGGGTATTATTTCCATAAAGAGCTTTAGCAGTTGTCATACACACACAAGGGAGGCCTTTCACTGCCCAACAGTTCCTCAGTTCCATCCCCTCTTATTTCCTTCATGATTTATTATCCAATCACTAAAATTTCGTAGCCCCGTTTATCATCCTGTTTTGAAGACAATTTCCATTGGTTCCTACCCCCATAAAATGTATTTCTTCACTTCCCTTTGTTTTTCTAAGAACCAGAAGAGTTTCTCACTCTTCTCCCTTTATATTTTCTCTCCATACCCCATCCTCTATGTCCCCTCTCCTCCACCTACGGTTTTCCTCTTTTTCTTTCCTTCTACAACAAGATTTCATGGGTCAAATACCCCAATTCGTGGGTCAGGTCAGAAAATTCTAGATGAGTACTACATTCATTCTCTCATTTATTTCTAAGCAGGACCAACCAACCACCATCTTGTCTAGTAATTAAATTTGTCTAGGTCAGAGGACAATTTTGGTTTTTGAACATTTTTAATTCAGCATAGTACTACCTGGAAGGGGTTATCTCAAATAGTCATGGTTCCCCTCACCATTCCCTCTCATGGAATCATAACCTGTGTAGGAAATCCCCTTCAATAGTTGTTCAACATTTTCCTTTTATTTATTAATAACATAAATATTTACATCACATCCTTTAGCAAAGTTTCATCATCTTTCAAAATCCACACATAACATATCTATCAATAGTCTTTTAGCAATAATAGAATTATATTTACAAGCTAGGGGAAACATGGGTATTACACTCAATGAGTCGCTAAGGTGGAAAATACAGATATAGAAGTCCTCTTCTAACTTTGAATAAATAAGAATGTCATATAAGAATATAATGACAAACTTATCCATGCAGTTTCTAAATATTCCATTCATTAAGAACATGAAGGTATTATTTGCATTTGTTAATCCAAATGGCACCACTACAAATTCTTAGTGCCTATATATGGTTCTAAAAGTTTTCTTATTTATGTCTACATCCTTGATCCTTATTTGATGGTAGCTTGGAATCCTAACATCTATCATTGAAAACCTATTTTCTCCTCTTATCTGATCAAATAGGTCATCAATTCTAGGTAGAGGATATTTATTTCTCACAGTGACCTTGTTCAGTTGCCTAAATAAATTCACACCCACAAATTCCATCTTCATTTTTCACAACAAATATTTGTTCTCTCCAAGGAGATACACTTTGGAATGTACACACCTTCTTCAACAATTCTTCTAATTGCATTTTCAACTCCTTGAATTTGGGTGTACTCATTCTGTATGGAGTCTTAGACACTGGAGAAGTTCCATAATTCAAATCAACAGAGAAATCGATATCTCTTTTCGGTGGTAAACTTGGTATTTCCCCAAATAGATATGCATACTCCTACAACATTGGAAAGTCCTCAATATTTTGGCTTATACACTTTCCTATCTCTTCCACATGAGTTGCATGCAATTGTCACTCTTTCTTGAAGAAATTATTTAATTGTAAGGATGAAATATCCCTTATAGAAATGGATTTGGGAATTCCTTTCATCGTCCATTGTTTTTCTTCTCCATCAAGACAGGTTAAATTATTATTATGATAATCTAGGATAGCATGATTCACATCCAATTATTCCATTCCAATAAGAACATCATATGAACCAAGTAGTATTATTTTTAGGTCTACAATAATGTTCACACCATCCATATCTAATGGGAAGTCTTTGACAATCTCATTAGTTTTCTTTTTTGTTCCAAAATCCAATTGAACCAACCATTATTTCTCATGCTTACTTCTTTTCAAATAAAATATTTCAACCAAATCAATTAAAATTGCAATAGCTTGATTGGAAATCTTACCTTCAACATCAATCATCTTTTACTAACAATCTACCTATCAATTTTCTAGGGTAGTGGTAATAATTTCCAAAAGGAAAAAATGGGGAGAGGAAAAGAGAGAGAAGATAAAAATATATTGGAATGTTCCTGTCCACATATTCCACTATAGTTTCCTCCTATATTTTGTGCACATTCCTTTTTTTACCTTCCTTTGGAGGGAAATCTCTATACAAATGGTTTCCTTCACATATCCAACATTTTATTTCCTACCTTGCCATGTTTGTCGAGGATTCTACCATATTAGATCAACTCTGAGTTGGCTTGCTCCATTGATATGTATTCAGGTTGTTCATGAAGAAAGGAGATTGAAATCCCTTCTTCCTCTATATTGGTTGTCCTATTTCTTATCTCTCCCAAAATTTTGAAAATATGCTCTGTCTTTGCTATGGTCATACAAGTATTTATCCTTCCTAATTGTCTCTTCAAGAGTATTACATTCATCAAAATGAATTGTCTTTGTAGAAATCGGGAACCTTTATATTTTTTCCTCCTCATATTTAATATAGATAACATATCTCAATAGCTCCAAAAAATTACTTTCATGTTCTTCCATTGTCATATTGCCCAACTTGAGTTTGAAAAATTCCTACAACTTCTTGTCATAATTATTCTTAGAAAGATACTGCTACTAGAAATATTTCTTAAACTTTTGCCAAGAAATTATCCTCTCATAGATGTTCTTAACTTGCATCAGCTAGTCCCATCACATACAAGATTTCCATTGTAGGTTGTATATGGTGATTCTAGCTTCTAGATTGGATCAATAACTATGCAACTGAAATTATTTCCTTATTCCCAACAACCAATCTCTAACATCATTTCCCATATTATTTTCACCATCAAATTTTGGTGGTTTTATCTTTCTAAGATCTCCTTGCAATTGGTTTTCCCTATGCCTTCTCCTTTGATGTTTGAATGGAGAAACTTTTGGCTTATTTTGTGATTCTTTGGATGCATGTGGAACCCTCATTGAATGTGTTGATGAATAATGATGCCTTTGATTTTTGGTATAACTTCTTGAGTGCTTGGATATTCCATGGTTTTCTCTTCTTGAATGAGCTCTACCTCCTTACTCATACCTTGAACTTGATTCATTCTTCATTTTCTTTTGCAAATGATATAATATTTGTAGTGGCTAAGCGTTTATATAGTTTTTCTCCTCTTCATCTTTTAACATCCTTTCATCATCATCATCATCATCATCATCATCATCATTATTATTATTATTATTATTATTATTATTATTATTATTATTATTATGTACCTCTATATTCAAGATCCTTATATGCTCTACTAGCTCCAATGACTCCATCCTCTTTCTATGCTCATTGGATTCTATCTCTTCTATGTTGATATTTAATCCTATAATTTCTTCTTCATGGATATCAGGTCTTTTGCCATCTTCCATGTCTCCTCTTTAATAATATTATTCAGTTCTATTCTTTACTTGTCCTCATCATATATTTGACTCTACAAGAAGTGCGCATACCAATAAAATTGTTAGATACATCTCAATTCCAGTCCTGTATCATTTTCTTTGAAATGTTGGTAATTATGTACTTCATCAGTTTTATCAAATCAAGGATATTTCCATGTTTCTTCTAACGTTCAAAATAATTCTAAATAAATTCTCCAATATTTAAGCCATCAAAATTATTCCCCTATGAATTATCCTTCCAATGACTACACCCATACCCAAATTAGGCTTCTAAATCGTGAGTTATGGCTCTATATAGTCCTTTCTCCTCATGGACATTTTGTTAAACATTTATCCTACAAACTACATTTTCCAAAAACAATTACAAAGCCAACTTTGAAATTTAGGGATTTCTTCATTTATACCTCCATAAGCTACCCAAATACACTAATGGCCTTCCAATATGGTAATTGCAACACTTAATTCACCATTTTCAAGCTTCAAACACTATTTTTTCCAATTATTCTCATGGAGAAAGTTTTTCAAACACTTGTTACACAACTAAAATTTATTCATATACACCTGACTTCTAGCCCATACAATCCTAGTATTATATCCAATAGCTCTAATACAATTCTATAATGTACCAATACTCTCTATGCACTTTGAGGATAAGGGGTACTCTTTTAACCATCCAAATTCATACCAATTTTCTATAGAACCGAACTCATTGTTTTGTTATTAACTACTTACCATATACAAGCATGATAATATAGATGTATGAAAAATAATGAAATCAATCAATTATACATGATACTACAATTACAAATGTAGGATAATATAAGCAGTCAGAATTGGAAAAAAGTGGAAATTAATTCAAACCATGACATAAACCATAAAAATACTACATTAATTCAACACAATTCATAGGTACAATCAGAAACACTTATCTATCTAGAAATTATCCACCAAATGGTTTCAAAAAGAGGGATGTTCCACCCAACCATAGGATCCCTGCTACACTATTTATCTATGCAATAAAGGACACCCCCAAGACAATTCTATGAATCCACAAGGGTAAACTCTTCCTATGGATGTCTCTTATTTCTCTTCTCATATCTCAATTCCTAGGTTCAGAGTAAATAATGACACCTATGGTAACTCCAAATCCACATCCCTCTTCCCCATCATCCTAAACAACACAAAGAATGGAATCCCCTTCTCTACTTCATAATCCCTCAATATATCCAACTCCCCTCTAGGGCTCCAACATAGGTTGTCCATGAAATATCATTGTTGGGATTTCAGGTAATTGTCAGTTGTAGCCAATTTCTCAATGACAATAGTTGACAGCCACAATTATCACATAATTCATGGTTGGGGATTTCCATAATTTGAATATGATATTCCCATGGTACTTATCTCAAGGATAAGTCTCTCAATTCCCCAACCAAATGGTAATTTGTAAGTAATTTGAACTTTTGTAGTTCAAGTCTCAATAATGCGAATGACAACCAACATTCAAGCTCTCTCTCTCATTCATTCTATTGAATAATAGTTCACTTGCATGGAAAAATATAAATATTTAATTTATGTGGCATGAATGGGATGCATAACCTTATGGAGAACTACATACCTCCTTTTGATGTGAACCCAGGGGTGATTAGTTTCCAATGACAATTTTGGTTTCTGTCACTCCTTCAAAGGGTCAGTTAGAGATCGTTTTTACTTGAGTGGGTTGCAATAAAAGGTAAAAATGAAAACTTTATAGACTTGAATCCAAATGAATTAAAGCCTCTTTAGATTCATTATGTGTTACGTGTCATTCTTGCATTTAATAATCTACATGTGGAAATTCATGAAAGAAACATAAGAACAAAAACACATAAGAGAGATGGCACTTCCCTTGATAACCGAGTTCACCCAATGTGGGATACGTCTCCGGGTCTTTCTCCAAATCTTGACCACTTTACTCTCCTCGCTGCAATGAAGTCTCTCCTTTAAAAGTTGTAAGTCCAAAGTCGCCTTTTGGTGATGGAAAAAAGAGATCGTAATGTGATCATGAATGTTTACAAGCTTCACAAGTTCTCATGCTCATGAGGCATCCATGATGCTGACATGGAAATCATTCCCACATAATCAAGACATAAAAGAGGAAGAATAAGAAATGACCCCCATCATCATGGAGCCATAGAATGTCGTAGATATTCTTCCCAGATCCAAGTGTGTATGCTACCCATACTTAGATCCCAAAAACTACGAGATTCTTGACTACTTCGTTGGTCACTTATCATCCAAGGGCCACAATTTCTCCTTCACATGTAGATGATATGTTTATGTGTAAGAAGAGAAGAAAGAAAGAAGTAGAAGGAATAAGATGGTTTTTCTTCCTTGCTGCAGCCTCTCCACGTTCTTTCAGACATGTATCAAGCATACTATGTTGCAGCATTCAATGAGAAAACAACCTATTAAAAAGCATGCTTACATTGGCTCTTCCAAAATTTAGCTTGCTAATTGGAGTCTCTGGTAGAGAAACAAACATTGCCATTGGATTTGTGGCATCGAATTACCCAAAAATGACTGTCAAAGCATCTCTATCGAACTCTGGCATCTCCAGATTCCCTCTGGCTCTATGAATTAGAAAGTGTGCCTTCACTCTGCATTAATGACTGTGTAAATGAATTGAATTCCATGCCATCCATATGGCCTCTGGGTGCCCCCCCAGAACTGGAAACAATTCAGGCTTAAAATATTTTCCTCCGACAGATAAACCAACGGATGACCAGTAGGCCAGTTGGTATTTCAGGAAATGTATAAAATCCCCTCTCGACCCTTTTGGTTGTAAATAAAAGTATGTTAGGGTGGGGTTTCATCAAAATATCTGCTGAAAAGACATCGGTCGGTAAGTACCTACCACCGACACCCCATACTTAATACTCGATCGTTGAAAGAATCTCGATCGCCAGATCCGGTGTCGTCCGATCCGGCGGCTGGATTTTGATTTTGATTTTGATCAGATTCTAGATCTCATTGAGATTTTGTTGTCTTCCATGTGTCACATTTCCACATCATATTCCACATTTTGTATGGATGCCACGTCTTGTATGACCTTCCACGTGGCACTTTCTCATTGGTCGACATGTCGAACCAAAAATTCCAAAAATGAGTGACATGTGGAAACCTCTGGTGCTGCCACGTCAGTATGATGATGTCATGATGACATCAATAGGACACATGTCACTCTCAGAATGTGCCATGTACATTGTATGGATGCTGACATCAACAGTATGGATGTTGACTCATCCCTGCTATCTGGGCTAGGTTGACCAAAACTTTGACTGTGAATATCTTTCAATCTGTAGCTCCGTTTGATGAACCATTCACGTCATTGGAAATATTGTGATGATATCTTAGACATAATTCCCTTTTGGATGTTATTTAGAAACTTTGAAAATTGTCCCTTTTCCATTTGTTGAGGCCATTTTGAGCCTCCTGAAACTCTTCTGAGACTTTTGGGATGTTCTCTAGATCCTCTCGGATCACACCTCCCATATGAAAAGGATTTTTTTTCTCCAAAAGTATTTACATTATGATTTCTCATATTCATGTCCATTGGAATTACAATAGAGAAAAAAAACCCACACCCAAACTACCTCACAAGGCCTAAAAATATCAACATGTGCAAAAAGAAGTGATGTTAAACAAATTATCACTTTTACAAAATGCCCTTCTATGGGGTCTGAATAGCAACATGTGATTTACAATCATGGACACTCTCGATTAACTCAAGGATTTTCCCCATCCTTCCAGTCATTATGAAAAACATGTGCCCTTTACCGAGTTGTCCTTTCTTTGGTCGTTGGTTTCCTTCTGGTGGCGGATTTCCCTGCAACACTGCCTGATTGGTTGTCTCCCTCGGAGGTGTATTCCTAGTCTTCTTGTTCCTCTTTGAATGTAGATTTGGATGCAAGGACCAACATGTGGCCTCATGATGTCCATATCTACTACATTGGATGAAGTATCCTTTCTCCTTCAAAGGTCTCTTTCCCTTGCTTTTTTCTGTGTATGGAGAGCGATATTCTATCCTCAATGTTTTTCTAGTTTCCATAACCTTCCTGTACAAGGAATTTATTTTACAACATTAGGACACTGCATGGTTATTCAATCCAAAAAACGTGCATGGTCTTTGATGCCACAAGCTCTATTGTAGATTAGTAACATGCGTATAATAAAATTGAGCTTTAGAGTTTCGAGATTTCTTATACCTCGGGGAGTTGTCTTTGGAGTTAGGATGGTGAGAAGAGTTGGCCTCATATCTTCCATTGTGATGCTCATATCTCTATGGAGATGTCTCAAATCCTCGATCATGAGAAGACATGCTCTCAGTCTGCACTAGATCAGTTCCATATCATGATGATTCAATGACTTCTGGAGTCTCAGTGACTATCCTGGGGTCTTCTTCCTTAATGGTTTTGGATCTTTCTCCAACATCCTTTCAGACATAAACTACCCTGACATATCGAGGCCAAGCCACTGTCTCGATGGGATACAAAATACCTTGGCCATTGGCTCTAAGGCCTCCTCCTTTGTATACCATCATTCTCATCAAATTTAAGTCGATGCATGAAGTACTGTGCTCAAGGACTTCAAAAGAGTCATAAGCATTAATCAAGAAAGGGACTAAACATGGTTTATTTACCTCCATCCCAAGTTGGGACTCTTGTGTCTACTTCTTGAGATGTTTCCAGTTGTTCCTCGTGAGAAGGATCAGTGGATGATGCTTCTAGGAATCATCCTTGGTTTCCGGATGCCTGAATGTCATCTTCATTTGTTGGACAAAGTGTGCATACATTTTCAATGTCATGCTCGAATCCATAACTGGTAAATTTTCGATGGTCATGAAATGGTCTTATCACTGTCTCATTCATGGAGCCTTCTCTTGTATACACCTTCATGACTTGCAGCTACTCTTCCAACCTTTGGTTCTCCTCCTCTGCAACATGCAACAATGTCTTCAATCCAACATTCTCTTCTTGAAGAACTTGGTTGAGCTCTTGAATCTCATTGAACCATAACTTCTTTGGCAGTCCTTCCATTCTCAACTTCAACACCTGCAATCAATATCAAGCCTACTTTGATACCACTTGATCTAAACCTAGGGGTGATTAGTTTCCAACGATGATTTTGGTTTCTATCACTCCTTCAAAGGGTCAGTTAGAGATCATTTTTACTTGAGCGGGTTGCAATAAAAGGTACAGCTGAAGCCTAAATAGACTTGAATCCAAATTGAATTAAAGCCTCTTTAGATTCTTTATGTGTTACATGTCATGCTTGCATTTAATAATCTATGTGTGTAAATTCATGAAAGCAACATAAGAACAAAAACACATAAGAGAGATGAGACTTCTCTTGATAACAGAGTTTACCCGATGCGGGCTACGTCTCTGAGTCTTGCTCCAAATATTGACCTCTTTACTCTCCTCGCTGCAATGAAGTCTCTCCTTTACAATTTGTAAGGCCAAAGTCCCCTTTTGATGATGGAAACAATAGACCATAATGTGATCAGGAATGTTTACAAACTTCACAAGTTCTCATGCTCATGAGGCATCCATGATGTTGGAATGGACATCATTCCCACATACCTAAGACATAAAAGAGGAAGAATAAGAAATGACCCCCAGCATCATGAAGCCATAGAATGCCTTATATCTATTGCCCAGATCAAAGTATGTATGCAACCCATACTCAGATTTCAAAAACTACGAGATTCTTGAATACTTCGTTGGTCACTTATCATCCAAGTGCCACAATTTCTTCTTCACATGTAGTTGATCTATTTATGTGTAATAAGAGAAGAAATAAAGAAGTAGAGGGAATAAACTGGTCTTGTTTCCTTGCTGCAGCCTCTTCACATTCCTTCAGACCTATATCAAGCATACTATGCTGCAACATTCAATGAGAAAACAACATATTAAAAATCATGCTTACATTGGCTCTTCCAGAATTTATCCTATTGATCGGAGTCTTTGGTGTCGAAATGTACATCGCCATTGGATTCATGGTATTGAATTACCCAAAAGTGGCTGTCAAAGAGTCCCTATCGGACTCCGACAACTTCAGATTCCCTTTGTCTCTATGCATTGAAAAGCATGCATGCACTCTGCATTAATCACTATGTAAATGCATTGAATTATGTGCCATCCGTATTAACTTTGGGCACCCCCCAGGAACCGGAAAAGAGTCAGGATTAAAATCTTTTCCTTTGGTAGATAAACCAATGAACGAACTTTAGGCTGGTTGGTATTTCAGGCAATGTTTAAAATTTAGGGTTCGGGAGGTCCTGTGTTCAAATCCCCTCTCGACCCTTTTGGTTGTAACAACGATTATGTTAGGGTGGGGGTCCGCCAGACCAGCCATTGAAAAATGTGTCAGCCCGTAGGTACCCATCGCCAACACTCCATACTTAATACTCGAACATTGAAAGAATCATGGTCGTCGGATCTAGCACCGATTGGTTTAGAAACCAAATTTTTATTTTTATTTTGATCGGATTCTATCCCTCATTGGGATTTTTCTAGATGACACATGGTGCCTTACCATTGGTCGACTCTTTTCCAATCATTATCGAGTCAATTGTCAACGTGTCTACCACGTGTCTCTCTGCCAATGTTGTCATGTGTTCTTCTGTCATTGGGCCATGCCAGCATGATGACCTCATGCTGACGTCACTACCACTGTGTCTTCCATGTCATGTATGACTTTCCAAGACATCTTCCATGTTTTGTATGAATGCCACATCACCTACCACATCCTATATGACCTTCCACATGAATTTATGGACTGACACATGGCACTTTCTCATTGGTCCACATGTCAACCTGAAAATGACAAAATCGAGTGACATGTGGCAGCCTTTGGTGTTGCCATGTCAGCATGACATGTGTCTCTCTCACACTGTGTCATGTACACTGTACAGATTCTTAAGCCATTAGTACAGATGCTAACATTAGCAGTATAGATGATGACTCTTCCATGTTGACTGGGCTAGGTTGAAAAAAACTTTGAATGAAAATATATTTCAATTCGTAGCTTTGTTTGACGAACCATTCATGTCGTTGGAAAGCTTCTGATGAGCTATTTGACATGGTGACCTTTTGGATTTGATTTGGAAACTTTGAAAATTGTCCTTTTTCCATTTTTTGAGGCCATTCTAAGCCTCCTGGAACTCTTCTGAGAATTTTGGGATGTTCCCTAGATCAACATGGGTAAACTCTTCCTATGGATGGCTCTAATTTCTCTTCTCATATCCCAATTCCTAGGTTCATAGTCAATAATTACACCTATGGTAATTCAAATCCACATCCTTCTTCCCCATCATCCTAAACAACACAAAGAATGGAATCCCCTTCTCTACTTTGTAATCCCTTAATATATCCAACTCCCCTCTAGGGCTCCAGCATAGGTTGTTCTTGAAATATCACTGTTGGGATTTCAGGGAATTATCAGTTGTAGCGAATTTCTCAATGACAATAGTTGAGAACCACAATTCTCACATAATTCATGGTTGGGGCCTCCCATAATCTGAATATGGTATTCCAATGGTAGTTATCTCAATGATAAGTCTCTCAATTCCCCAACCAAATGGTAATTTGTAAGTAATTTGAACTTTTATAGTTCAAATCTATGATAATTCGAATGATACCCAACATTTAATCTCTTTCTCTCAATTCCTTCAATTGAATAATAGTTCACTTGCATGGAAAGAGGCAAATATTTATTTTTTGTGGAATGAATGGGATGCATAGCCTTATGGAGAACCAAATACCTCCTTCAAGTGCTAACCCCCCAAGGATTAATTAAACAAAAATTAGATAATAATCAAAGGACATAATTAAGGTTACCAAGACTTTGGGTTAAATCACTTACTAAGGTCCTTTTCCTTAGTCTACTTAAGCCCTTCTTTATTTCATCTCTTGTGGAGTCATAACACCCATTCATTTTTTCCTTTTATTATACAACCAATGATGTATTTTATTAACATTAAATGTCTAGTTACAAATTACATTTTCCAGCATATAGACATTGATCATGTACATATACAATACTGAATCAGGGATCAACACTGGGGTATTACACTAGTAGTTGTTGAAAGATTGGTTGTCATTGATGTCAGCCCTCGACGAAGTCTTGTAGCTCCAAAGGTATGTTTATGGAACCCACAGTTTATCAAGGAAAAAGGTCACGAAGGATGGCTTGAATGCATCTAACTCACTCATGGATGGATAGTCCCCATCATGCCATTTCCGAGGATAGGTGGTATGCCACATAGTTCTGCACAGTTGAGGAGTTATGACCTGGTGAAGTTAAAAGCCCCAAATAAAGGTTAATAAACCCCTAGTTAGTTACAAGTAAATCAATGAAAGGGTAAAGTGGTTGTAACAAGAAAGTAAAGAAGCTCCTAAGATTAAGGAAAGAGGTTACCCAACAAAATTATAAATACACCTCAAGGATTCATTCACAAGTACATTCACTAAATTATTCTATTGAATATGTTGTAGTGAACTAGTGATATATTTGGAAAGTTTGCGATAGTGAAATATAAGGTAGCGACAAACAAAAAAGTGTGGCAGTTTCAGGTTTGTAGAGGAGAGAGAAAGTATCTAAGGAAACCCTAGTTTGGTTGAACCCCGTGGGTCAGACCACTAGTGTCCCGAGAGGAATCCCTTCGGGTTGCATAGTGCTCGTCATGCGAGGCCGAGCATGATAGGTACTCTTAGTCCCACGAGGACAAGACATATTTGGGGTAAATGCTTGTACCGGGTCACTGAGGTAAGAGGAAAGGTACCGGCCAACACTATTGTGTATTAGGTTAGCTACAAAGGTATAGGTATGATTATGTGCTTGCTGTGATGATTATACTTGGTTATGGTATGGTACATGCTTGATGTATGTTTGGCTTGGCACATGATTGAGGTACTTCTTGGATACATTGTTGATTGAGTTATACTTTCCTATCTGGTTATGAAATAATTGTTATGGTTCATCATTAGAGACATATCTTTGAGATGTGGATGTATGGTTGAGGTATACATTTGATGTATGGTGGCATATGCATGAGGCACAGTCTTTGGTTCTTTGAGGCACTTCATTGATGATGTGGTACAGATATATGCTATGGTATATGGTACAGGTTCTATACATGGTTGATACTCTAGTACATGGTATATGATTTTATACATGATTAGCTACTCATCATTGATGTTATGGTATCTACATTTGGCATATATTATGGTACATGATTGATGGATTTTATAATACATATGTTGGTACACAATTTATGGATGATATGGTACATGTTTTGGTATAACTCATGTTGATGATGAATTATACTTTGATGGTACAGTGGCAGTGATAGGTTGGATACAATGACGTTGATGTGACATGTTACAAGTTCATGGTATAGTGACAATGAAAGGTTGATGTGACAGTGACAGTGAATGATAGTGGAAGTGAATGTGGTAGTGAAAATTAGTCTAAATTTATATTTTAGGGTGGAAGAATGGGGCAAGTAAATGGGGTTGTAGCCTACTTTTTTTTTGGTGTCGGAGAACACAGGGAGTTGGAGCTTCCATTAGGTTGGATCTTGAGAATTATGGGGTTTCTGGTAGTGATTGTGGTAGTGACAATTGTTATACATTTATATTTCAGGGCGGTAGGACATGGCAATGAAAGGGGGTTGTAGCCTCCTTCCGGTTGGTGCCGAAGAAATTAGGGAGTTGTATCCTCCTTCTACTTGGAGCTAGAGAATTCATGGAGTTGTATCTTTCTTCATGTTGGATCTTGTCAATAAGGGGTTGTAGCCTCCTTCTAGTTGCAGTTGGAGAATTGGGAAGTTGGTGCTTCCAATGAATGTATTCTTTTGATATATAAGAAAATCATTCTTTATTTTTCTCCCATTTAGGTTTCCATGTGAATACTAGTGTACTATGTTTCTATGGATTTATACTCCTCATGATATATTGATGGTATATTTTTGTTGATGTTAATGATTACATATTGTCGTTAAAAGAGATAATAAAGTGCTCATACTGATCCACCTCCCCTCTCAGTATTCCAACAATTGGTATCATAGGAGGTCCTTCAAGAAACAATTTAACCACTGGAAGGAGATCATGGAATATGCTAATATTGGAGCACCAAGGTTTGATGGAAAGAACTATGCCTTTTGGGATAAAATGATGCAAACCTTTTTATAGGAACATGGATTTGATGGTTGGCAGTCAGTAGCAGATGATATGAAACACCAGCCACTCCCCCAACTGAAAAACATGGAAATAAACTCAAGAAAAACAACTCAAAGGCTAAAGGCACCATTCTGAGCAGTGTGGATGATTCATTATTTTTCAAAGTTGTACATTGCAATACCACAAAGGATATTTGGGATAAATTCAAAATATTTATGAAGGAGATACCAAAGTCAAGGGAGCTAAGCTTTAAACCCTTAGAGATAAGTTTGAGCAACTAAAGATGAAGGAATATGAAGACATTGAATCCTACTTTCTATGAGTCGACGAAACAATTAACACCATTAGAGGATTGGGAGAATAATTTTATGAGTCAATGGTAATTCAAAAGGTTCTAAGATCTTTTCCTATGAGATTTGATCCTAAGATATCAACCCTGAAACAAAGAACATATCTTGACAGTTTGAGCATGGGTGATCTACATGGAATATTCATAGCTTATGAGATGAGGATAGAAGATGAGAATCCAATCATGAAGGAAGTATCATTCAAATAATCCAAGAAGACAAAGAATCAAAACAAGAAAAAGTAAAAACTAGATTGCAGCTGCAAAAACGATTCAAAGGAGGATGAAGAAGTGGAAAATTTTGTGAGGAATTTAAAAAGAGGAATCAGAAATGTTTTAACTGTGATGGTATTGGTCATTTTGATTCTAAATTTCCTTATGCTAAGAATGAAAGTAGCGATGAAGAAGAATATCAAGAAAATTCAAAAGGGAGACAAGAGAAGGAACAAAAATAAATTCTTCAAGAAAATTTTCCACTCAAAGGAAGACAACTCTTCATCAGATGAGGATGATGATAGTGACAATGATTCATAAAGAGTACTCTTAATTCCAATAGAATATGATTCTTAAGATTCTGAGGAAGAATGAGAAGTCGATATCAGAGCATAATTAATTAGTGCCTTAGAAGAACTAGGGGAAAAAAAGAAAGAAAATCAAGGAAAAGTTAAATAAGAAAGAAGGATCTCAAAATTCCAAATCATAATAAATCAAGAAGATAACCACGAAGTTAAAAATACAAGTATAAGAAGACAAAAGAATCAAAGAAACAATCAGAAATCAGTTAGATGATAAGGAGAAGATGATTGAAATCTTGGAAGCAGAAATAGTCACCTTAAGAAAGGATCTTCAGAATAAAGATATGCAACAAAATAACACTAGAATATTGGATGAGATCATTAGCAATCAAAGGCCACGCTATGATAGGTACAGGATAGGATACAACCATATACCGACCGAGAAATGTTTGAGATCTAAGAAAACAGAACATGAAGCATAACAAAGTACCTATGCAGAAATAGTCATAGGTACTCAAGAAGAAAACTATAGAGGAACTAGACCACCTACAAGATTCAGAACATGAAACCAACAAATAACAACATCTCAAGAAGAATAAGGTTTCAGAATAGCAACACCATTCAAAATATTCCCTACATCCAGGTATCAAACTATTTTTCTTGGTTTATGCTATTCTTGTAAGTTGTAACAATTTTGGTCATAAAGATGCAAACTGTAGAACCTATTCCAAGAATAGAAGCAACTATGAAGGCTATTAAAACATCATTTATTTCAGAAAGTCACATGAATAAAATAATATAAATCATAACAGTTTTGGTTCACAAAGTAATGAAATAGAGTACTACATGGCCAAATATTGTAGACTGACTATTCCTCCAAAGGAACCAAAGAATAATATCAACAGTCATAAATAAGAACCACAAAGAATATGGAGAAGAAAGGAGGCTCAATTCAACACTGAAGAATGCTCACTTTCTCTATAAGCACAACACAATAAAAGTGGGTGGTATGTTGACAACATTTGTTTGAAGCATATGACAAGTGACAAGAACATGTTTCTAACTTTGAAGAAGGAACGATATGGATCAGTTTCAATTGGAAATGAAAAATCAACCAAAATAATAGGTGGAGGCACAGTCAAGATTGGAAGAAAATATGCCAAGGAAGAAAATGTTCTACTGGTCGAAGATATGAAGCACAATTTTCTAAGTGTCATTCAAATGTATGATCAAGGACACAAAATTTTGTTTGATTCAGAAAAATGTGAAATAAGAAAATAAGGATTAGAAAAATTGGTGGCTATGGCTAGAAGAACCCCAAACAACATATATGTCCTGAATGAGATTGGAAGGGGAAAATGTTGCTTAGGAAAGGAAAATGAAATTTAGCTCCGGCACAGAAGGATGGGTCACATAACTTTCATAACCTTGTCAAAATAAACAGAAAGGAAGAAGTGAAAGAAATTATTGAGATCTCAAAGTCGACAAATACTCTATGTGAGCATTGTCTACAAGGAAAACAAACCAGGACTAAGTTCAAATAAAAAGAGTACTCCATGAAAAAACATTCGAGATTGTATACACTGATTTATGTGGACATACAAGAACAAAGGTATTAAATGGAGAACAATACTTTATTCTACTAGTTGATGACTACACAAGAATGAATGTAGTTTTCTTACTCAGGAAAAAGTCAAAGGCATTCAAACACTTCAAGATATACAAAGAGATGGTTGAAACCGAGAATGACTTAAAAATCAAGTGCTTAAGGTCAGACAATGGAGGAGAGTTTACATCAAAGGAGTTCATGTATTTATGTGGTGAACATGGAATAAAGAGATGGCTCTCAGAAGCTAGGACACCTCAACAAAATGGAGTGGTCGAAAGAAAGAATAGAATAATATAAGAGATGGCCATAACCATGTTGAAATATTCCAAGTTGAGTGACATCTTTTGGGCAGAAGTAGTACATATAACATTTCACATTTTGAACAGAGGAATGATAAGAAGTAACAATGATAATACTCCCTATGAATTATGGAAAGGAAGACTGACAAATGTGAAGTATTTCAGAGTATTTGGAAGAAAAATCTATATCAAAAGAGAAGATGTCAGGCTTGGAAAATTTGACTCCCGAGTTGATAAGGGAATACTAGTTGGTTATTCAAGCAAAATAAAGTCCTATAAATGATTCAGTCCAATACTCAACAAAATCGTGGAAATAATCAATGTAATGATCGACGAGATAGGTGCACGGAAGGACAAAGAAGGAAGAAAAATATCAGAAGATAAAGATGACAAGGAAGATCTAAAGAAGAAGAAGTAGAAGAAGAAGCAGAAGAAGAAGAGAAGCCATAAGAAAAAAAAGAGGAAGATGAGCAAAAGATACCTCCTAAGACACCTAGCCGACAAGTACATAAAAATCATCCACTAGAACAAATTATTGGGAATAAAGAGGCAGGAGTTGAAACCTGAAGAATAATACTTTCACCAAAACAACAACACCTAGCATTGTTATCAACAGTTGAACCAAGTGGTTTTGAAGAGGCCAATACAGATGAACATTGGATCAAGGCTATGGATGAATAATTTGATCATGTTGAGAAGAATGACACATGGGAACATGTTCCAATACCAAATAACAAGAACATGATTGGTACAAAGTGGGTTTTTTGAAACAAACTGAATGAGGATGGACAAGTAACCAGAAAAAAAACAAGGTTAGTTTGCAAAGGATACACTCAAATTGGAGGTATATATTTTGAAGAGACCTTTTCCCTAGTTTTGAGGATGGAAGAAATCATATTGAACTCAAAAAAACCCCCATAGCATGGTATTAAAGATTGGATAGGTATTTACAACAATGAGGATTTAGAAAAGGTAACGCAGAGAAAAATCTCCATATAAAAGTGGATTGAGACAGTATATTGATAATTTAATTTTATGTAGATGACATCATCTTCAGAAGTGATGATGATAGGATGAGTCATAAGTTTTCCAGAGATATGCAAAATCAGTTCGAAATTTATTTTCTTGGTGAATTGACTTTCTTTTTGGGATTACAGATATGTCATATTGATAAAGGTATTTTCATCTCTCATACCAATTTTATCATAGAAATGTTAAACAAGTTTGGAATGGAAGATTGCAAACCTGTGAGTACTCCTATGCATACCAATTTCAAGTTGATAAAGGAATATGAATCTAAGGATGCAGATCAAAGACTCTACAGATCAATGATTGGAAGCTTACTCTATGTGACAATGTCAAGACTCGATGTGATGCAAGCGGTTGGATAGGTTGCAATATTTTAGGAAACACTGAAAGAAACACATGTCATGGCAGTAAAAAGAATACTCATATACCTCAAGGAAAAAAAGAATTTATAATTATGGTATTCAAAAAGGAATGATATATCCTTGGTAGCCTACATAGATGCAGAATGGGAAGGAAACATTGATGATAGAAGAAGTAAAAGTGGAACGATCTTCTACTTAGTTGAGTTTCTGGTATCATGGTTGAGAAAGAAACAATCATTAGTATCTTTGTCCACAACAAAAGAAGAATATATTGCAGTGGAAACATGTTACACTCAAGCTCTCTGGATGAAGCAGACCCTGCAAGATATATAGGTGGAATATGATGAGCCTATTTCGATACTCTGTGATAACACTGATATTATATGTATCTCTAAGAATACAATAATGCATTCCAAGACCAAGCACATTCTAATCAAGTTTTGCTTTCTACGGGAACATGTTACAGAGAAGAACATCAAGCAAGAATATAGTGGGAAAAAAGAGTATATTGCAAATATCTTCACTAAACCTCTTTCAAGGGATAGATTTGAGTATCTTTGACAGAAGCTTGAAGTAGTTTATGCCCCACATTGATCCACACAACATCAAACATAGTAATATGGGGGGAGAGAAGCAGAAGGCTTGAAGAATACAAGTAAAGAACATTTTGAATGCTTTTCATATACATCATAGAATTACACGAGGAAGCACCATGAAGAAAAAATGAAGGCTTTTAGATAGGGGGAGCAACCCCAAGGAGAATTACCCTTTTCCATTGATGCCAAAGGGGGAGATAAAGAATAGATGCATGGAGAAAAGAGGAGCATTGGTCACATGGGGAGCATGAAAATGATCATGAGTGTTACCATGCCAATAGTGTTTCCATCAATGCCAAAGGGGGATATTGTTGAAATATTGGTTTCATTGATGTCAAGCCTTGACGAAGTCCAATAGCCCCAAAGGTATGGTTATGGAACCCATAGTTGATCAAGAAAAAAGGTCATGAAGGAAGTTATGAATGGAGCTAACTCAGTCATGGATGGATATTCCTCATCATTTCATTTCCATTGATAGGTGGTATGCCATGTATTTCATCATGGTTGATGAGTTATCACCTTGTGAAGTTAAAAGACCCAAAGAATGGTTAAGAAACCCCTAGTTAGTTACAAGTAAATTAATGAAAGGGTAAAGTGGTTGTAAAAATAAATTCCTGAAGCCCCTAAGATTAAGGAAAGAGGTTACCCAAAAAAAGTATAAATGCACCTCAAGGAGTCATTCACTCACTTATTCTATTGAATATCTTCTAGTGAACTAGTGATCTATTTGGCAAGTTTGAGATGGTGAAATCTGAGGTAACGACAAGTAGGAAGTGTGGGAGTTTCAGGGATGCATAAGAGAGATAAATTATTTGAGGAAACCCTAGTTTGGTTTAAACCTTTGGGTTAGACCACTAGTTTCCCGCGAGACATCCTCGTGGGCTTCATAGTGCTCATCACACGAGGGCCTGCATGAAAGGTAGTCTTAGTCCCGCGAGGAAAAGAAATATTTGGGGGAAATGCTTATATCAAGTCCCTGAATTTAGAGGAAAGCTACATGTCAACACTACTATGTATCAGATCAGCTACATAGGCATAGGTATGCGTATGTTCTTGTTTTGATGATTATACTTGGTTATGTTATGGTACATGCTTGAGATATGTTTGGCGTGGCACATGATTGAGGTACATATTGGCTACATTGTTGATTGAGGTATACTCTCCTATCTGGTTATGAAATGACTGTTATGGTTCATCATTAGAGACATATCTTTGAAATGTGGATGTATGGTTGAGGCATACATTTGATGTATGGTGGAATATGCATGAGGCACATGCTTTGGTTCTTTGAGGCACTTCATTGATGATATGGTACAGATATATGCTATGGTATATGGTATAGGTTCTATAAATGGTTGATTCTCTAATACATGGTATATGATTTGATACATGATTATCTAATCATCATTGATGTTATGGTATCTACATTTGGCATATCTTATGGTACATGATTGATGCAAGTTATACTGCATATGTTGGTACACAATCGATGGATGATATGGTACAAGTTTTGGTATAAATCATGTTGGTGATCAGTTACAGGTTGATGGTACAGTGACAACGATAGGTAGGATACAGTGATAGGTTGATGTGATAGGTTACAAGTTGATGGTACAATGGCAATGATAGGTTGATGTGATAGTGACAGTGGCATAGATTGTGGTAGTGACAGTTGGTCTACATTTATATTTTAGGCAAACAGGATGGGACAAGGAAAGGGGGTTGTAGCCTCCTTCTGGTTGGTGTTGGAGAACATAGGGAGTTGGAGCTTCCTTCAAGTTGGATCATGAGAATTAGGAGGTTGTAGCCTCCTTTTGGTTGGAGCTAGAGAATTTAGGGAGTTGTAGCTTCCTTAAAGTTAGATACTATAAATAGGGGTTTGTATCCTCCTTCCAATTACAATTGGAGAATTAGGAAGTTGGTTATTCCAATGAATGTATTATTTCGATATATAAGAAAATAATTTTGTGGTTTTCTCCCATTTGATTTTGAATCCACATAAATATTGGTGTATTGTGTTTCTGTGGATGTCTATTATGTTCTATTCATTTATAATGCTCATGATATATTGATGATATAATTTTGTTGATGTTAATGATTACATATTGTGGTTAAAAGAGATAATAAGGTGCTCATATTGATTCACCCCCCCTCTCAATATTCCAACAATAGTAAGATAAATATGTATGCTTTGTTATTTTCATTTTCTTTTAAATGTTTGGATGGGGTCATGTATATTTTTAGGTTTTAGATTTGATCATTTTATAATAAATCATTTTGCACTATTATGTCATTATTCAAACTAATGCATTGATTAATAAGAGTAATGGAAAGACAGGTTAGGTGTCCATGGGCATCTTCACTAGAGGACTGATGGTCCAAGTTTCTTCCAATTTCACAAGGGTGATCTACATATAAATTTAACCAAATGGGGAGCTACACTCATCTCCTTCACTATCTCTAATGCTAAATGTAATATTAGCTTTAAATCCTAAAATACCCTTCAACCCCTTTACCATACTTTTAGTAGTTTCGTCACATTAATCATATTAATATATACATGTCATCTAGTTATGGTTGCTCTTATATATGACTCTTTCACATTAGACATGGTATCAAATCAAATGTCTCTATATGCATTTTAATTTCTAGTTCTAGTTCACTGCTCAAGCAACTTCACTTATCATGTACACTCACATTTCCAATAAGAGGTGTACCTCTAGAAGTATTCTTAATGGATAGACTTTGTAGTTTTCAAATGCTATCCAATAAAAATAAATGTTTTTTTTAGTTAACCATATGTCAATCCTCTAGATTATTTAACTTGACTATTTATTCAAGTAGAAAACATTTTTAAACACATGTGTATCATAAATATTTTAGGGCCACTTCACACTACTAATAAATTTAAATTACCGATGGGCACTATTTATTTTTAAGATGACTATCTAGTCTAGTATATGGAGTTGTATTTTCATTTCATGCATGTTGTGCATTATTATTTCCAAGTTCTAGTGCTCATCATTTGTATTCAAATGGTTATCCTATTGTTTCCATGATCCATATTATTTTGAGAAAAAAATGAAGGAAGAGATATAACAATGAAATATACATAAATATTTCAAAAACACATAGATACAATAATGCACAATTTTTATTAATGAGAGAATGTACATAAACTGTAAAATTACAGAGTGAATGACTCACTAGAATGGTGGCAACTTATCTCTGAGAAGATATGTGATGGATACACTCATTCCCAAGAATATGATGATGTTCATAATGAGGCTCTAGAGGCATTTTTAACATAAATAGAATCCAAAACCCTAACCCCAGAAAATGAAACGCCAAAAGGTTTGTGGGCCCCAATGGGGGTAGTTTGTACATCAACTTCCCAAGGGTGTAAATGTTTCATATGATCTTTGTTTTGGGGATTCTATACCTCATCGAAAATTTCTAGTCAAGTATTACATATTTTTTTCAGCCAAAAAAGTTCATTTGACCATCACCTAGGTGCTTTTGTGCCCAAAAAACGTCATTAAGGGCCTCAAAATGACCCTAGAATTTTAGGACCTGAAAAAGTGTAGAACAATTGCCAAGGTGGAAACCCATGTTTTGAGCCAGTTGAATAGGTGGGTGGCCACCGATTTCCACCTAGATCAATCTACCCCCCTTAGGAAGCAATTGTATCCATTTCTCCAAGTCCCTGGCGAAGATTTTGCTGAATCTGAACCTTGGTGAGTTGCTTTCCTTGCTGGAGAATCTACCCTGCTTAGCTTGTTGAAGGTTGTTATGAACTTGTTGTTGGAGGGGTTGGATATGTTTAACCAATATAGATGCATGATCTTCCTGAGTGTGGGAGGAATTTGTTGGTGAAGATGCAACAGGAAGAACATGAAGGGACTTATCATAACTTGGTTTGACTGGGTAGTGTGGGGGAACCCCCGTAGGTGAAGTAGGAATGTATTGGTGCTCTTTTACAATATTGTTGATATTATTATTCTGGATAAAAAGGTCTTGGGCCAAGGTTGTAGTTGTTGTAGTGTCCTTCTCTTCTCACCAAGTTGTGAAGAGGCTAAAATTTGCAGTATGAGATATTACTTTGTGGCACTGTTTTGTTGGGACAATAGTCGAAACTACCTTTATTATCATGTAGAGATGACCCCCTAGAGTATCAATGACACTACAAGGTCGATAATAATAAACATCATGATGCCTCCACATATATGGTTGGCCTAATAGAAAATCACATACTTCCAGTGGGGAAGCATCACACAGTACCTCATCCTTGAAGGGATTGATGATGTATGATAGGTGACACTACTGGTTGACACGAAGATATCGTCCCTAGTGAAGCCATCTGATGTTGTATGGTTACGGGTGTGGGGTTGTCAACAAATCCAATTTCTTTATGACCTCTAATAGATGAGGTTCTTTTGGCTTCCGGTATCAACAATAAAATGAAATTGGGTCCCCTTCACACAAATCTGTGAATGGAAAAGATGCTCCCCCTCCTCAGGATCCTCTGGTTCTTTTGGTTGGATTGTTGTGGTTGCGATAGTAGCAGTGGGTTCTGCATAAATTATCTGTTTCCTTTTATTATTTTCTAAATCGAAGTCTGATTCGAAGCTCAACTATGTTTCTTTGAGCTCGACCATCAATGACTGTTTCGAGTGACATTCACTGGAGTTGTGCCAAGGGATTTTGTGGAAGTCGTAGAACTTCCCAGTGTCCTTCTTTGTATTATCGTTTCTCTTATTTTCCTTTGTCTTGGAATGGGTGTCTTAAGGTTGGATATTCTTTGGATTAGGGTTTCCTTTACCACGCTTTGGTTGTTGCATATTTTTAGACCCAAATTCCCACTTGTTCTTATTCCTAAATTTTGGCTAGATTTTGACAGAATATCTATAAGAAAATCTTGGTGATGAGATGTCCAGAAACTCTATTTCGGTTTGGATGTACCTGTGTAGAGCCCCACGATATTTCAGAACCAAATGTCACTCGGAGTCTTTGATACCCATCTTGGTCTGGAAGGTATGGAAGGTATTTGTGAACTCCGACATTGCTTGGTACCTCTTTTGATGCAGTGTGGTACATCTCATGTATTGGTCATCATAGTTTCCCACAAGGTAATATTGCTCCTTGACCAAATCCATTAAAAAATCCCAAGTGGGCTCGGGCCCAAATATTCCAAAAATTAACACGTACCTTGAATGGAGTAGCATCTCCAAACTGAATTCTTGATGATGACGTGCATGTTATTGTTGGCAATTGTTGAAGGATTTGGGAAACAATATCAAACATCTCCTTCCTCTGTTGTGTGAGGGATTCAAAAACCAACATCTTGATGGGATATTATGCTCCCCCATCTCTTTTATCTTCCACATTTGGAGGTCATTTGGGATGGAGAAAGCAATTATCATCAAGGGAAACTAGCCCGAGACCCAACTCTCTATACCCTGACCTCATCAGGGACATGCACTAAGAAACAAAAAGGAGTAGCATGCTCTGATACCACTGATCTAGATTATTTTTAGAATGAAATGAAGGCAAAGATATAATAATGAAATATAGAGATACATTTTAATAAACAAAGAGACACAGTAATGCACAATTTTTATTAATGAGAGAATGTATAGAAAATGTAAAATTATAGAGTGAATGACTCGCTATAATGGTGGCATCTTATCTCTGAGAAGAGATGTGGTTCCTACACTCATTCACAAGAAGATGATGATTTTTACAATGAGGCTCTAGAGGCCTTTTTAACATAAAGAGAATACAAAACCCTAACCTTGGAAGATCAAACGCCAAAAGGTTTGTGGGCCCCGATGGGGATAGTTGGTACGTCAACTTCCCAAGGGTGTAATGTTTGCATCCGATCTTTGTTTGGGGCATTCTGAACCTTGTCAAAAATTTCTATCCGAGGAGTAAATATTCCATTTGTACCAGACCATGCCATAAGGCTATGGCTTGGGCATTGTCGTGCCCAAAAAACATTGTTTGGGTCTCAAAAGAACCTCAGAAGTTCAGGACCCAAAAAAATCGTAGAAAAACTGCCAAGGCGGAAAGCCATCTTTCAAGCCAGTGGAATAGGTAGGTGTCCACTGATTTCCACCTGGATCAACCCTACCCCCTTAGGAAGCAATGGTCTCCATTGCATCAAGTCCATAGGGAATCTTTTGTTGAATCTAGAAATTGGTGAGTTGCTTGCCTTGCTGAAGAAGCTACCCTGCTTAAGTTTTTGAAGGTTTCTATGGACATGTTGTTGGAGGGGTTGGATTTGTTTAACCAATGTGGCTGCATGATGTTCCTAAGTGTGGGAGGATTCTTTTGGTGAAGATTCGTCATAAAGAACATGAATGGATTTATCATAACTTGGTTTGACTGGGAAATGTAGAGGCACCCCCGTAGGTGTAGTAAGAATATATTGGTTCTCTTCTACAATCTTGTTGATCTACGTATGCTGGATAGAAGGGTCTTTGGACGAGGTTGCAGTGGTTGTAAATTCCTTCTCTTCTAACTAGATTGTGAAGAGGATAAAATTTACCATATGACATATTACTTCGCGACACATTTTTATCGGGACATTGGTTAGAACTACCTCTAGCATCTTGTAGATCTGACCCCCTAGAGTAACAATAAGATACAGGGTCGAGACTCATAAACCACATGATTCCTCCACATATATGGTTCTTCTAACAGAACATCACAGAATTCCAGTGGGGCAACATCACATAGTACCTCATCCTTGAAGGGATTGATGTCATATGACAAGAGACACTCTTGGCTGACACGGAGATCTCATCCCTAGAGAATCCATCTGATGTTGTACGGTTACGGGTGTGGGGATGTAGGAAAATCCAACTTCCCGATGACCTCTACTGATATGAGGTTCTTCTGTCTTCCACTATCAACAATTAAATGCAATTGGTTCCCCTTCACCCACATCTGTGAATGGAAAAGGTGCTCTCCCTCCTCATTATCCTTTGGTTCTTCTAGTTGGATTGTTGCGGTCACGATATTAGAAATGGGTTCTGGATCAATTATCTGTCTCCATTTATTATTTTTTGAATCATAGTCTGAGTCGAGGATCGAATCTATTTCTTTTAGATCGTCCACTAATGAAAGTTTTGAGCAAAATTCATCGGTGTTGTGCTAAGGGAGTTTTTGGAAGTCACACCACTTCCCAGTGTCCTTCTTCATCTTCTCATTGCTCTTCTTTTCCTAGGGATTGGAATGGTTGTATTGAGGTTGGTTATTATGTGGATTAGGGATACCTTTACCATGCTTTGGTTGTCACAAATTTGCAGACCCAAATTCTCTCTTGTTCTACTACTTAAATTTATGCTCAATTTTGAAAGCATATCTAAAAGTGGCTCCTAGTGATGAGATGTCCAGAAACTCCATTTCGATTTGGATGTACATGTGTAGAGCCCCGTATTATTTTAGAAACTAATGTCACTCATATTATTTGATACTGAGCTTGATGTGCAAGGTATGGAAGGTATTTGTGAACTCCAACACTGTTTGGTCCCACTTTTGATGTAGCATGGTCCATCTCATGTACTGGTCATCATAGTTTCCCACAGGGTAATATTTTTCCTTGACTGCATCCATTAAAAAATCCCAAGTGGGCTTGGCCCCAAATATTCCAAAATCCTCTATCAAATTTTACTCCCAGTAAGTTTACCACCAATGTTTGACATGGGGGAGAGCCTTAAGGAGTGCAAAGATGATATTTTCTCTGTTGAAAAAATTGTGAACAGAGAAATAACCTTCTAGCAAATTTAACCATTTTTCCAAAGCATCTGCATCAATATGACCTTCAAATATTGGAATATCAAAATCAACTTGTACCTTGAATGGAGTAGTGTCTCCAAATTGACTTCTTGGCAAAGACGCACCTGTTATTTTTGACAATCATTGAATTATGTGGGAAAAATTCTCCAACATCTCGTTCCTCTGTTATGCGAGGGCTTCCACAATTGTAACATACCCAACCACCTAGGTCGGGCCATGCCACTCCATAAAAACCATAATTTCATTTATATATATATATATATATATATATATATATAAAACTTAAGAAGACAAACATATTCTGCAAATACAGAGATTCATGCATAAATAATAGTAAAAATATACATGCATCATACACAGGAAAAACCCATAAACATAAACACATGTATAAATACACAAAATGTAAATTAATACACAATTGTTACCTATATTTTATATAATACCACCAATTGCGTGAATAACTTCCATGATCATCCCAACCTTAGACCACATTGCTCAGAACTCTCAGCAGTGGGTCACCCCCGGGCTGGGAGTAAACTTCACCCAGGTAAAGGGGATTTCTAACCAGGATGAGGCAACACAACCAACAAGAAGGATTTCATCCCAGGATCCAACTCAAACTACCGACCTATAGTTTCTCATTCCCCACATGCATGTCCCACCCCAGGAAGTGTGCCCCTTCTCTGCTCATTAGTCCTTCGGTTGCCCCACTTCCCTTCTAGACCTTCAACAATAGGCCAGACATGAAGTCTCATAGAACTGTAGCTGCAGTTGGGATCCCTTAGGAAATCACTTTCCCCAACAATTCTCTCACCTAGAGAGAGTTTCTCATAGGCTTGACAACCTGCCTCTTCAATCCCATAGGCCTGATAACCCATTTCTTCAGTTCGGTGATTAATTCAACTAATTATAGGTAATGGTGAAGACAACAACAACGTTCAACTAAGGAACATGTGATGGAAACAACAACATTCAGGGAATGGAATAGATGTTTTTCACAACAGAAAGGTACAACACTGGCTCAGGTAGGTACAGGTGCATTGTGCATCCCGGGAGGGATACAATTTACTATTGATAATAGGAAAGGTACGAGTATCTCAAGAGTGCATGTCAGCTCAAGAGGTAAGGCTGCTGGAGTGAATGGATCTATCCCCCCCCTAAATGGACTAATTTCCCCTACACTTATTTGGATGTGCCCTTGATGACACATGGCTCTTCAGGAACTTGGTTATCTCCACTTGTAATTCATTCTCTTTTCCATAATAAATTAGGATAAAATAATTATCCTCTACATAGTATTTAGGAATAATATTATAATTTTCCTTTGGCAATAAGCCCTCTAGCTTAGCTCCCTTTCTAGGATCTTATCTCTCCCTTTCCCTTCCTAGTGGAGTTTAGTCCCCCATACTCTTTTATTGTGGTTGGTCTACATGCATTGATGTATTATATTAATGATATGAGTGTTTACATATACAAAAATAGGCTCACTGGCCTTTAGCATCTAGGCTCTCTAGCCTAATCATTACATAATCCTCCTAGCTTATAATCACATGGATCACCATCCTATAAGACATATTTTACAATTTCAACTAGGGATCGGTCTTGGGGTATTAAAACGAGCAATGGCTTAATGGGATCTTCTGCTCCCCTGTATCTCTTCTCTTCTGCCATGGGAGGCCACTTGAGCTGGCGAGAGTAGTTATCCTCGAGGGAAACTAGCTCGAGACCCAACTCTCTATACCCTGACCTCGCTGGGGACATGCACTAAGAAACGAAAAGGAGTATCCTACTTTGATACCACTTATCTATAATATTTCGAGAACGAAGTGAAGGAAGATATATAACAATGAAATAAAAAGAGATATTTCAATAAACATAGAGATATAGTAATGCACAACTTTTATTAATGAGAGAATGTACAGATTTTGTAAATTACAGAGTGAATGAATTGCTAGAATGGTGGAAACTTATCTCTCAAAAGAGATGTGATGGCTATGCTCATTGGAAAGGAAATGATAATATTTACAATGAGGCTCTAGAGGCCTTTTTAAAATAAATATAATCCAAAACCCTAACCCCCGGAGATGAAATTTCAAAAGGTTTGCGGGCCCCGATGGGGGTAGTTGGTATGTCAACTTCCCAAGGGTGTAAATTTTACATATGATCTTCATTTTGGGCATTCTATACCTCATCAAAAAGGTATAGTTGAGTATTACATATTTTGTTAGGCCCAGACCATGCCTTTTCTTATAATTGGGTGTTGTCATTCCCAAAAAACGTCCTTTAGGGCCTCAAAATGACCCCAAAAGTTTAGGACCCAAAAAACTGTAGAAAATCTGCCAAGGTGGAAACCCATGTTTCGAGCCAGTGGAATAGGTGGGTGTACACCTATTTCCTCCTAGATCAATACTTCCCCCTTAGGAAACAATGGTCTCTATTGCATCAATTCCCTGGCAAAGCTTTTGTTGAATTTGAACCTTGGTGAGATGCTTTCCTTGTTGAAGAAGCTTCCTTTCTTAACTTGTTGAAGGTTGTTATGAACCTATTTTTGGAGGGGTTGGATCTGTTTAACCAATTTGGCTGCATGGTCTTCCTGAGTGTGGGAGGATTGTATTGGTGAATATGTAGCATGAATAACATGAATGGATTTATAATAACTTGGTTTGACTAGGTAGTGTGGAGGTGCCCTCGTAGGTGCAGTAGGAATATGTTGGTGCTATTATACAATCTTGTTGATCTTATTATGTTGGATAAAAGGGTCTTGGGATGAGGCTGCAGTGGTTATAATGTCCTTCTCTTATGAATAGGTTGTGAAGAGGATAAACTTTGTTGTATGAGAGATTAATTTGCGACACTATTTTTTCAGGACAGTAGTTAGAACTACCTCTGGTATCCTATAGATATGACCCCCCAGAGTAACAATGAAGCTATGGGGTCGAGAGTAGAAAAAACATGACGCCTCCACATATATCGTTGGGCTAAAAAAACATCATAGAGTTCTAGTTGGGAAACATCACACAGTACCTCATCCTTGAAGGGATTGATGTCGTATAATAGGTGGAACTGTTGGCTGACACGAATATCTCACCCCTAAATAAGAAATCTAATGTTGTATGGTTGCGAGTGTAGGGTTGTCATCAAATAAAACTTCTTGACAACCTCTACTGAGATGAGGTTCTTCTGGCTTCTGCTATCAACAATAAAATGCAATGGGTTCCCCTTCACCCACATCTATGAATGGAAAAGGAAATCCCCCACCTTATGATACTCTGGTTCTTTCGATTGGATTTATGCGGTCGTGAAAGTAGCAGTGGGTTCTCTTAGCACTGAGATTCACCCTCAGACTGCAAGAGGATAATCCCAATACCCATCAAAATGTAATGTATTAAATTGGTTTGAGTAGGTGGATTGACGGGACTTTAAAGAAAGGAAAAGACAACAGATATCACTGCAGATCAGTGATGGACCATTGGGATATGGAGTCATAAACAGTCTGCTCAATGAAGGCATTTAAGCTCCCTATCAGAAAAAATCTTTTTATAATGATGAATATAATAAGAGAATAACATAAAGATGAATATTTTCTAAGTAGAGATCCTCTCTGGGAAGAGAATTTATATGTGTCTAAATGATAAATAATTATAGATAGGTAATCTTACAACAGATCCTCTACTGCATCGAGAATCTATCGATCAAAGGAAAATTTTAATCCTTAAAATCAACAATACATTCAAACAAGATGAAGAATAGAACTGAGTATATAGAATTTAGATGTGTCTAAATAATAAACAATGATAGATAGGAAATATTACAATAGATCCTCTACCACATCAAGAATCTATCAATGAGAGGAAAATTTTAATCCTTAAAATAAGAAATTACATTCAGACAAGATGAAGAATAGGATAGAGAACATAGAAGACAAATCTGATGAAACAACTCATATGAGTCTTCAATAACAATACAATTCATATCTGCATGCCCCTCTGACTTACAAACTAAAATATACATTCGTAAACACTTCTCAAAACTTCCTCCGATCTTGGGCCGAACCCCCCTCCCTGGACATATCATTCATATGATGTATTTATAATCAAAACATTCGACATGTATTGCTTCTTTGGAACCTACTTTCAAGTGTTGTGTGTCTTCTCTTGTATGTCTTGTTCCTTCTGTCAGAAGGAAACCCTGGTTAGTATGGTCGTGCAGAAGAAACTGCCCTCTTTGGTACTTTGAGTTGACAGTTTTTTGTCTCCTTGGCGAGACCCTTGATGCTTTCTATTTATGGAGTGATTCAAGGTTTCAACTACCAGTTCTTTATTTCATTAACTAATTTCTCCTCGATATCGGGATGAGGCTCAACGCCTAGGGGGATGCTACGTGTTGCTCTCGGATTTGACGCTGAATAAGAACGTGATTGCGGGGCCATCAAAGGTGGTTTGGATCCACACCACTTTTGAGACCAAAATTCACCACCTTCTGCCATGTAGCCCTTTATTCATACCACAGTTTTTATTGTGGGACCGATCTATAAATTTATCGTTCAAGCATGTTTTGTTCCCACAATGAAGTGTGGTCGTCGATTTGTTGCAATCTGTGATTTGAGAAAGCCCTGCTTTTGCTGCCACATGTCGCTCTTGGATGGACCATGCTTCTGACAACAAATATCAATGGTTCACAATTACTTCGAGAGTTCAGGCTTTGGGCCTTTTCAATGCATATCTCTTACAATCCTTCAAAGTTTTGTATCTTCGAAGTGAGAGATCTGCCTCCATGTGTCCTCTTGTTTTGGATGGCCAAGATTCACTTTGGGAAGTCGGGCTTCGGGAGTTTTTCTTCTGCTTTCCCATGCATTCCTTCGAAGTGTTTCATTTCTGAAGTGTTAGATCTGGCGTCACGTGGTCTCTTGATTTGGATGGCCAAGATTCACTCTGGGAGTTTGGGCTTCGAGATATTTCTTCTGCTTTCTCGCACAATCCTCCGAAGTATTGAATTTTAGAAGTGTGAGATTTGTTGACGCATGTCCTCAACCTTCAATGGCTCAAATTTACTTTGGTACTTCGAGACTTCAGGACGTTTGAATGGAAATCTCCCGAAGTAACTTTCTCCCAGTTGAATTGGAAGCCTCTCATCACTCTGGGACTTTGAGACTCTAAGGATTCTGTCTAGTCATTAATCCTTGCATGAATTTTAAAATTCGACTGTCCAAGAGCTGTTAATCTAAACTGCACATGTGATCTCCACCGTTGAAAATAAAACCTGCTTGTTTTCTTTTATTTTAAGCTCAAAATGGATTTCTTTTGAATGCTACGCTTGGATGTTACATGTGCAAAAAAATACTTGGTCGTCCTGTGACCTTGACAACTTTATGTGATAACATTTGGCTCCATAGGGGATGGCATGCTCCTTGTGAGATGCCAAGAACAAGTAATTCCAGTGCCTTATTTGTTGGGTTGTGGAGTCGGGCTCAGATACATTTTGTTGAAGATAGTAAGCTGGCATGTACACTACTCAACTTAAAACGAAAACAAACACACATTCTCTAGAAGGAGATTATTTATGTACAATCCTAAATTAACTGATTTTTACAATGGGCTAGGTGAAAACAAACTTCCACCAGATCCATTCAAGTAACTTCCTATATGAAAACATATTTACTTTGTCACTGATCAACAAGGGACAATAAAACTATGACAGCAAATTAATTACATTCTTAAGATTACCTCCCAATGATGAAGGTAAGATAAATCTTGAAGGATTCAATACATTGAGGAAATGCAATTCCATGTACTCCCCTATAGGGTAATAAAATAGGTGATAAAACGTATTGGGTTGGTAACATAAAGCCTTCTCTGCTTTACAGTTGCTCACATATGGTTGAATGTATGTGGCAAGCACATGTGAGTGAATGGTTGATGCAGGCTACTAATCCAATTCTCTTTTATCTTCTCTGATAACATCTGCTAGTTGATCACAAGAAATCTCCTCATGTATATCAATGAATGTCTATTTCTCTTTATCATGTTTCTCTTGGTAAAATATTTCATTTTCATTAGAAGGTTGGTCGCTAATGGTTTTTTCTTATAATACAAAAAACACCTCACCATCTTCATCACTGTCTCCATAATGATCAAATAAAGGAGGAGTCTTGAATGACATACCAAGAGGTATCTTCTGCCCAACATGAGAAAATTGTTCTTCATTATTAAACACAAGCTACCTTTCAAGATTCAATCCAGAAATAAATATCTTATCATCACCATATGAGTAAAAAATAATCTGCTCATATCTAGGTTTTTTAGAGATGGGGTTACAAAGAGTATTAGCTTCCAGAACAGACTCAATTTCTGCACTTTCCTTATTGATACAACAAACAATGTTTTCATTTGATGCAGGTGAAGAGGGAAGAGAAACAGATGATTACTCATATGAGGCATCTTCTTCATTCTCACATCCTTCATAAGAATCAATTATATCCCGAACAAAGTGTTTATACTCCTCACAATATCTATGCCAAATTAAATCAGAGGAGTAAATCTTTTGAAAATGAATATTGAAAGCTGCATGAAACTCTTCGAGTGAAGAAACACCAGAAATATCAAGAGACTGATACCAAATAAGAGCATCTCCTTGAAGATATTACATAAACAACTTCATATGTATGTCTTCATGTTGGATGTCAAGTTGCTGCATCAAAGCATGAAATTCTAGAACATGCTCAATAGGGTTGTGTTGAGCCCCAACAACCCCCTTCTTTATTTTTAATCAAAATCTAGGGTCCCTCGAAATTTTACTTGGATTCTTCATGTTTTTCCTTTGACTTGATTGGATTGGTATTGGTTTGCTTTGCTTCGAGGTTGGTTTGAGTTTATATTCTTTTCTTTTGTTTGGTTTGAGTTTCATGAAATTCAAATGCCATTCTATTTTTCTTTCTACAGAGTTTTGATGTTGATGGGCGAGATTCATAATTTGGGATTTTGTTATTACCTCTTCCTTATTGAATTTATCTGTTATGAGAATGGCTTGGTTGAAGACTTGGATTAATAACAATGATTTATCAGGAAGAACGTTTATTGTGACACATCATTTCTATGACATTTGTTCACATTTGATCAATTTTGAATGAGGGAGAGACGAACATAGAAACCTTAATTTAAACGAAAACATTATTTTTTATCAATTGTTTACGTTTGTTTAAATTATGATTATGTTTTCATATTTTGATCATTAGCAATCATTTTCACAAAATCATTTGGTAGATTTAATTAATTAAATTATTTTGTCAGTTTGCATCTCATTTCAAAATAATAATAATAATAATAAATTATCTTTCATTTGTTTGATTTTGTGAAAGCCCAAAATTAATATTTTTCTCCTCTCCATCAACTTGAAGATTCTAGAATTTTAAGATCATATTTGAAAGGAAAATATAAACAATGCTTGTTTAGAACTTATAGCTAGTTTAAATTCATTTTAATTTTATTGTTCTAGATTTTGTTTTATTCACAATTTTTAGGTTATTAATTTGGTTTCTTTTTGTTTCACAGGTTTCTATTATCATTTATTTGGTACGGATCTGATCATGGCTTGATTTTATTATCTAAATACGTTCAAGATAATTGATCCAAAATAATATTGGATTGCTGCAAATAATTTATGAGCAACAACAAATAAGATTTGGAAATGCGTTCAAGAGAAGACAAACGATTTTGCAGGACGTGTTTCAACCAAACCATAAGGAATCTAAAGAAACAGTTGAAAACCCATTTGCAAAATGGACCCATTTAGTTTACATGTGCGAATGTACCCAAACAAATGCACGATTTGAGAGATATTTGTGTCTCTTTACTAGGAAAATTTCAGTTGGCAGAAATTATTAGTGACACCTAGAGTGTTCATTCATTGTATAAATATATGAGAAAGTTCAGAGCCAAAGGGATCCAGGAAATTGAGAGGAGGATTTTTATCCTTTCCTTTTTTTATATTATATCTTTTGTAAACTTTTTTGTTTTCAAATGGAGTAACGGATGGTTGGAATCTTTGGAAGAATGGACAAGTATTTTCAGAGAAGAATATAGAATTCCAGGTTTCTTAATGGCTTTTGTCCTATGAGTAAAATGGTTTTGTTTTCATTATAATATCTTCATATTCTTTGAGTAATTGATTATGCATTGATTTAAATTAGCTTTAGTCAGTTTTATCAATACATGGTTACTTGCTATCATTTATGTATTAATTTTTTCAATCTTTAAGAGTCTATTATCCCAAAAACTCTTTTTGGACCTTATGATGAACTTATTATACTTAAGCTATATGGGATACAATTTACTCTTTGGACTTTTTCCTTTTGTAGATTGTGCAATGTTAATATTGTTTCTCATATAATTTCTAAATATGAAACTTTATTTGTATTGAACTAGCTTTAGATTGCTCTGCATATAAATTTTCATGTTATGTTTTCATTTATATGGTTCATTATATTTTGGTTCCTTTAATATATGTGGTTGATCATCTATTCAAGTATTTTGAGTTTACATCTGATACTAGATAGCTGGTAACATCATTTACTGAGGATTGTAATTTCTTTCATTTTCATTTATTTGGACATTCTAAAGTCACATGATATATAATCGTTTGTCTTTATGTCATCATAAACTCATTCCAGAATATAAAAGAATTATTTGAGTTTCTTCAAGAAGTATTATGCTTGCTTTTGTCATAGGTTTACACTTGACATAGGTTAAGAGGAGCTCATACAAATATCGAGAGATGAATTTAGCTTAGCATTGCTGATCAGCAAGAGGTTAGTTAGTGTATTATTTATTTAATTTGTTAATTTGTGAATGAATAGTGATTGCATTATCTAAACGTTAAATAATTTGTTTATTTCCATTATATCATTAACAATCCTATTCATCCATTGTTTATTAGTTTGGTATTTAGAGTATTAGAATAATTTTGTTTATATTCTTAGTCTTTGTTTAGATCCATTATCTTAAAACAATTATTTTCACAAGGCTTTACTTAAACCTTGTAAATTGTATATAGCTATTGTACATAAACATTGTTAGTTAAGAATTTGTAATTAAAGTGTTGATTGTTAGAGTTGTATCTTAAGTTAGTCCATATATTTTAGTTGTTTTAGGATCTTAGTTGGCTAACAGAGCCATAAAATCCGTCAGGGTAGATTATACCAAATGGATTGGGTTAAATAGACAACCCTGGACCGAATCTTCCCTCCTTGTTGATGGTGTGTCATAAACACCTGTCAACAAATGATGATAGAAGGAGGGCCTGAGGTAAATTTAATGATTAAATGTTTTACCCCTCAGCCTGTCATAATTCCAAATTTATAATTTTTTCTTTTGTGTCATCTTGAAATGCACTAGAAGGCATGCCAGATTAACAAGTTGGCCTTGCAAGAGTTTTTGTTTTGAATGTATTTAATTCCCCATGGCTCCCCAAATCACTGTGTTGGAACATGCTTTCCACTTCTCATTACCTGATATTCCCAACGAGACAGTCTCTCACTTTTCCAAACTCACCTTCGATGGTGGGGGGGGGGGATGTATATGCAAAAGACCATCTTAACAATTTTTGGTGTAAATTGTAACATCCCGCTTAGGCACACTGAGCGAACTTATTCTTTGATGACACTTGCTCGCAACTGATCCAGATTATTATGATATTTAAACATTTGACTTTGATTATGATGCGTCATGGGTAGATGACATGTTGTTTTACTACATTGACATAGATAGGTGCTATTGACTCGGTTTTACTGAGTGTGCAGGGTTTTGGACCTTGAGGATGCAGAGGCATCGAAGGAACCCCTTGGACTCTGGATCAAGTCAGGGAATGTGCTATTGGGGTTTGATTGATTTACTGTGATATTAATACATTTTGATTAGATGATATGATGTGGACATGTTCTGACATGATTTGTTGATGATGCAGGCTGACGATAGCTTTCCGACCAGACTCACATATCGAGTAAAGGGGTCACACACGACTACTAGAGAGGTCGAGGGAGAGGTGTGAACAACAACCCTGCCACAGCCTACTAGCACTCTCGTCGTGGCTCGAACTGTAGGTTAACAATTAGCTAGTTCGAGAGGACCCACGATGCCATGAGGGTAGACTGCGACAGTTGCTCACGATGAATCTAAGGGGCATGCAATAAGGTGGGGGCCTTATTCCTTAGAAGCCCTTAGTCTCCCATAAGTTCACTTGGCGGAGTGTTGACTCCAGGGGTTATTGATGTCTACCAATCAGTCAAGAAGCGAGTGGCACCCTTGGAGCACGTAGTGCGTCCTGAAGGGCACGTCGTGCAAAGAAACAAAAGAGGTGAGTGACACCCTTGGAGCACGTAGTGCGTCCTGAAGGGCACGTTGCGTTGATGATGATAAAGGAACGAACCTAGATGGCTCTAAGACAATTAACACATTAAGAAAATTTAAAACAACTCCCCTAATAAAATGTCGCCCAGTTCAGAATCTAAGTCCTAAGTCTAAAACTTTGCTAGGGGTAAAAATTTTGTCTACCCTTAAGAAAATATCCATATAAAAATAAAATAATAAAAAGTTAAAATAAAAACCACTTGAGTAATAATTTTGGTCTTCATAAATTTTTGGGTAAAATGAAGAGAGTAAGAAATTAAATAAAATCGGTGGATATAAAATGTAAAGAAGAAATTAATTATTTTAACTTTTGATAGTTTAAAAAAAAAAGATACTAAATTCTAATAAAAGGAAGGGGAGGTTAACTTGCACAATTGTCATTTTTGACTCTAATAAAAAGGGGAAAGAAGGAAATATAAAAATTAGGAAACTAGGGAATGAGGGGAACTTATGGTAAAAAGCGGGAGGTCAACTTAGTAAAGAATCTGCATTTAGAGAACCTTCTAAATTGAACTAAATTAGCAACTTCATAATAGGGAAATCCTTTAAAACCCGTATGGGAATCTAGGGACACCTAGGAGTAAATTTAGGAGTAACTCTAGGTGGGTGAGGGAAATGAGACAATTAATAAATTAAAGAAAATAATTATAAGAGGAATGTGGGGGATGGGTGACACTTGTACGAAGGAGAAATTTTTAGGAATTTCTATTAAAACTTAAATTAAATGAGATTTAGGGAAAGAATGGAAGTTCTAAAACTCTATAAAAGAGAGGGAGGAGAAGGAAGAAGGGGATCGACTGTTAGCGTAACGTTACGCTTCCGGATTAGTGACTTGACTGATTTACTTGTGGGAGTTGGGATTTCCCAGCTCAGAGAGGAGTGGTAGCTCTGTTTTGCGAGGTGAGTTGGGAGCTAGACGTACGCTTTGGAAAGTGTGTGGCCCCTTTGCGGCTCGGGGGGATAAGGGGGAAGCAGAGTACCCCTAGCGTTAGCTGGGAGGTACTGGTGTAGTCTCGACGGTCGACGAGCGGGAGCGGCACGAAGCACACGGATGTCATTCGAGGCGGGCGATAAGGCAATGGTACGCTCGTTTATTTGTATAATAGAATGCAATAGGAACTTATGCTTGGTTTTGTATGTTGATTTGTAATGGATGAATTCTGTCTTGAGCTTTTGCCCATTCGTTTATTTGCCTAAAATTTTGTGGTCAGCATTCTGGTTGGGTGTTACTGTTCCTTGGTTTGGATCTTCATGCTTCTGCGTTACTCTTCGTGCTGTATTTTCCTAGATGTTGAATATTCACATCTAAATTATTGTGGTATAGTTTTGCAGTCATTGACAATCACTGATATAAATATAATGCATTGTTGTATATACATGGATGCATTGTAATGGTGAATTCATGCAGTAATGGATATATATATTTTACTTTTGTTATTTAAATAGATAAGGAAAAATTTCGAATTCGTTCTGTGATGGGTGAAGGGCGAAATCGTTCTGGCAAAACTCATCTCTGGCATTTTCATTGAAGGATTGGTTTATGAAAAACTCTTTTCTGGCAATTTCATTGGGTAAATTTTTACTGTAATTTTTGGTTTTGGCAATCTGCCTCGTAAATTTGTTACTGAAGAAAGCTCTTTCTGGAATTTTCGTTTTTGAAATTGGTTACTAGGAATTTTGTTTCTGGAAATTTTGTTGGGTAATTGGTTACTGATAATTTCGTTTGGCAAACTTGTTTCTGCATGCTCTTGGGCAATGGCAGTTAAACTCAGTGCCTTCCTCTTTTTCTTGCATGAAATCTTTGTGCTTGGCAAAAAAAAAAAGGGATTGCAAATGCTTCTTAACTTTGTGAATTCCATATTCACTCACACGTTCCTTAACAAAGTTTGATGATTTTAAGGATAACCCGTAACCCTGATATTGAACCCTGCACATGGCCCTTATTTGTTGTTTCCTTCCAAAAATTATTAAGGACTGGTGCGAAATTGCGGAAATTGTCTTCTACGAAAACCTCCAATTTTGTTAAGGAATCGATTTATAGAAGTTCCAAGTTTCTTTTTTTTTCCTGTCATTTTTAAACATTAATAAGACTGGTGTGATATGGCAGAGATCATCTTACCACTGCCATAGTTTTTACCACCCAATTTTATGTAGTACAGACATTGAAACAGCTCCTCCTCACTACCACGATTTTTTCCCCTTCATAATTTGACTGTGTAATGTTTAAAACAGTGACTGTGTGTCTGCACCAGAGGCAACAAACTCCGTCTTTAAAAGGACTGCGAGTTGTTGGGCGATTTTACCTTGAATGTCAACCGGTGGTTTCATCCTTGGATGGTGACCGTTCTCTGCGTCTTCTTGTGTTTTGACCACCGAATGCTTTAATGCGTTGCCTGGGATGGCCACTTATACCCACGATTTAGTTATTGTTTTTTTTATTTTTCCATATTGGTAGTTGCCAATTGATGGCCGCCGATTTAATTATTGTTTATGATTTTTGCCAATTGATCGCTGCCCAATTAATTATTGTTTCCTGATTTTTTCCATTTGGGTAATTGCTAGTTGGTAGCTGCCACATTATTTATTGTTTTCTAATTTCTACCTGAGGAATCCATCATGAATTGCCTAGGATGACAGCGCGCTGCTGCTAAAATTTTGTTTGCCTTAAGGCTGACTGCTAGTTTCCTTTTGGAAGCTCTTCACCCGGAGGTCAGTGAATCCACTGTGCCGAGGTTGATAGCTCGGGTAGCAAACTCGATCCTTACCTGAGTGGGATCAACCTTCATTGTGTTCGAAGATATTAAAGACACCTTCAACACTAAAACTTTAAAATGTAATTTTTACCTGCGTTTACTTGGGTGGTTAATTTTCATTGAGTTTTATTTAATTATTGTGGAATTATTTTATTAATAAATGTAACAAAAATATATAAAACTTGGTAATGATGATTAGTATTGAAAATAATGTTCTGTTGATAATGGTATAAATGTTTTTATTGTTAAATTGTTAAAATTTCGATTGGTTATATGATTAAATTATGATTTAACAAGTTGTCATAAGTAGTTTGTAAGTTATGTCAAATTAGGATGTTGACCTTGATAAACTAGAATTGAATTTAGAGTTGTCTTTTCTTGTAGTTTGATTAAAAGTACACTTCCAAGCAATACTGTAGTAGTAGTGAGTAAATTAAGAAGTTAATAATGATTCTCTAATTCAAATTGCCTTAATATAGATAACTTGTTAACTGTGATATTGATGGTTGTGTTAATGTCATGATTATTGCCGTACTTGATGTATTAATTGTCATTGTCTTGTAATGTGATTGTTATTATTGCAAAGTTATTGTAATTTAAAATGTAATGGTGTTGTCATTTTATGGTAATGATATTGTAGTTTTATTGTTATGGATAACACATAAGATGTAATGTGATTGTTATTTTTGCAAAGTTATTGTGATATAAATGTAATGTGTTTATTATTTTATGGTAATGTTATTGTAATTTTTATTGTTATTGATAAACATATATAGTGTAATGTCCTTGAATTAAGTACAATAAGTTATTATGATTTAGTAAATGGGGATTTGAAATTAATTGAATTTACATTATCTTAAGGTTGGACTTGGTAACTCGTAGACTAATGGAAATCATATGGAGTGATTGATCTTCCTTTAATGCCAATTTGAGTCGTAGGAATTGTCGAGTCTTAAATAGTGGTTGGTTGTTGTTGGAGTCCCTTCTGACTTGCGCCTTCCGCGGAGGACGTGATGTTCATTTAATTATTGTTGTACTTGGTTGTAACATCTATTGCTTGGTCTGTTGTGTCGGGCGGGATGTAGACACCTCCTTGTTCCTCAGAACAGTCGCCAGCCCTAAGACCTTAAATGGTTAAAATCGATGGGAACCTGGGCTTGAGCGTTGCTTATGTGTCTTGGAGGTCCTAACCATTGCAGGGTAGGATGGGCGGGTAGTCAGTCATATTTATTTGTCGATTGATTTTCATTCATTGCATGCAGATACTCATTGTGAGTCTTATGTTGTCATGTTGTGTTCATCGCGGTATGCATCTTGTACGTCGTCGTATGGTGACACAAAGTCGAATGTATTTATTATCCTTGTACACACGCGCACACAAAAAAAAAATTTCACTTATTATAAGAGGTTATCGTTGAACGGAGGAGGGTTCTTACATGTGGTATCAGAGCTGGTTCGACCCGCGACTTGGGATCACTATGGCTTTCGTTGACATGATTGGATTATACTGTTGCTAATTGAGTCGATTGTGTGCATGCAGGTAATCATGGTTAGAGGACGCCGTAGAGGAAGACGACGAGGTGCTAGGGGAGGAGGCGCGACACCTCCAGTAGCATCCACGCCTGAGGGGTCTAAACCCCAAGGAGATGAGAAGGTTCTAGGGCAGGAGCAGATAGCAGTTGGCGATGTAGTCAGAATGATGAGATCCTTTCAGCGCATGTCTGAGGCACTGATCAACCGTTGGGTCAGAGATGAGGCCAGAGCACCGGTGCCCGCTGAGGTTCCACCACACGCACCGGCCGTTACTGGTAGCATTCACTGTGAACTTGAGAAGGTCAAATTTCCTGAATTCTTTGGTGCCCTGGACGGCACCACCTCTGAGGCATGGTTGAGAACATGGCGATGTTCTTTTCACTTCACAATTATACCTCCAACATGAAGGTATGCATGGAGGTCTTTCAACTGAAGGGGAGCGCTCTTCTATGGTGGAAGACTCTCCTACCACAGCTGAACATGGTCGTCGAAGACGTGTCATGGGAACTGTTCGAGGAACGGTTCTGAGAGAGGTACCTTTCAGAGGAATTCATTGAGTGTCAACTCAATGAGTTCAATGCCTTACGACAGGGAGGTCGTAAGGTGCCCAAGTACGAGGCTCGTTTTATGGAGCTGCTCCAGTATGCTCCGCACCTTAACATGAAGAAACTTAAGGTCAACAGGTTCTTGTTTGGCCTTAACGACAACCTTCGTCCAAAGGTTAGGATTTTGATGCCTCAAACCTTGCACGATGTCGTCCAAAAGGCCCTCATCGCAGAGGAGGATCTTATCAGTGGGGGTCAGACCAGGACTCCAGCGAGACCTGCAGGGAAGGTTTCATCTAAAACCTAGCAACACCAGACACTAGCGAGACCTACATCGGGATATTGTGGCTTCCAGAGGGGATCCACTTTCACTACACCCTGGTGACCAACGCCTCAGCAATGGACACCTTATCGGAGACCACAGCATCAGCAGCAGGGTCACCTGCAGTAGCAGCAGTTTAGTTACGTTCAACAGAACAGACCAGGGTTCTAGACCGATGGGCCATCATCTTCTACTTCGGGTACCAGGACTACTGGGCCGAAGAAGGGGTGTTGGACATGTGGGGAGCCACACTACCAGTGTGACTTTCCTGTGGAGAGGACCTGAGCATCCGGATCAACATGACCCACTATCATGGGAGATATGGGCAAGGCCCATCGGATTCATGCAGCAGTGAATAACCTCTAGGCAGAGCATCAATCGACTGTGATCAAGATGACAGGTACCGTCATTGACCAGACCCTTAGTATTTTGATAGATCCCACTGCTACAAAGAGTTTCCTTTCTGGTGCAGTGCTAAAAAGGATTAAGGTAAAGGTAGTTGAACAGGATGAGTTGAGCTTCATAGAGATGGCTTCGGGATCCAAAAAGAAGGTTGGAGGAAAGGTTACGGGCTGTGTCCTTAACCTGGGAGAGTTTGTCACAAGGGCCAACCTATACGTCACGATCCTAGGATCTTATGATGTCATGATTGGTATGGACTGGTTGGAGTCACATGAGGCAATACTCAACTATAAGACAAAACGGTTGAGCTTGTTCGACGATGAGGGATAGAGACATGTGATTGTAGGCCAGAACCAGGGAGTTTCCCTAAGGTTCATCTCTTCCTTATAGCTACGGAAGATTATGCGCAAGGGGTGCAAGCTTTATGCGATCCTTGTGTTAAATGAGAAGGGAGTAGTGGAAGGTCTAGAACACCTTCTAGTGGTGAGAGAGTTTGCGGACGTGTTTCTGGAGGAGTTACCTGGGATGCCTCCGGAGAGGGTATTGGAATTTACCATAGACCTAAAACCGGGGACTGAACCTATCGCAAGAACTCCTTATCGGATGTCGACTCCGGAGTTACAAGAGTTGAAAATGCAACTGAAGGAGTTGCTGGACCTGGGACTAATACGTCCTAGTGTGTCACTGTGGGGTGCACCTGTTATTTTCATACGGAAGAAGGATGGATCGTGGAGGCTTTGCATTGACTACCGTCAACTGAACAAGGCCATGATCAAAAATCAGTATCCCTTACCAAGAATTGATGATCTATTCGATTAAATGAAGGGTGGGACGGTGTTCTCCAAGATCGATTTGCGATCAGGGTATCACCAGTTACAGATCAAGGAGGATGATGTCCCTAAGACCACCTTTAAGACGAGGTTTGGACATTATGATTTTATTGTTTTACTGTTCGGACTGACAAACGCCCCAGGGGTATTTATGAGTTTGATGAATGGGGTGTTCTGCGAGTACTTGGACAAGTTCATCCAAGTATTCATTGATGATATTTTGATTTACTCTCGGACGATAGAGGAGCATGAAAAACACTTGCACTTGGTACTACAGTGTCTGTGAGAGCACAAAATGTATGGGAAATTGTCCAAATGCTCTTTTTATCAATCGAAGATTCACTACTTAGGGCATGTCATCTCCAGCGAAGGCATCGCCATGGATCCAACCAAGGTAGAGGCTATTATGGAATGGCCTGCACCGACAAATGTCATGGAAGTGTGTAGCTTTATGGGTTTAGCAGGATACTATCGACGGTTTGTTGAGGGATTTTCAAAGATAGAAAATACGATCACGGAATTGAAGAAGAAAAACAAGAAGTTTGTTTGGACCGAGAAATGCACGAGAGAATTTCAGAGGCTTGAGTTGTTGACAACAACGTCGATACTAAAGGTCCCTGACATGGACGCGGACTTCTTGGTATGCATTGACGCATCCAAGGAAGGTTTAGGCGGAGTCTTGATGCAAGACGGATGAGTGATTGCTTACATTTTGAGGAAACTGAGAAGGCATGAGGAGAACTACGCGACGCATGATTTGGAGTTATTAGCCATTCTATATGCCTTGAAGGTTTGGAGACACTACCTGGTTGAACGAAAATTTGAATTAAAGAGTGACCATTGTGGACTACAACAGATTTTTACGCAAAGCGACCTGAACGCGCGACAACGACATTTGTCAGAATTTCTTAGCGAGTATGACTTTGGGATTACTTACATAAAGGGAACAGTGAACCGAGTGGCGGATGCTTTGAGTCAGAGGCCACGCATCTTTTTGGTGTTACCTCTTCAGATGAATCTACGTGAAAACATTCTAACTTTACAGCGTGATGACGACTGGTACAAAGAGGTCGAGGGTTTTATCGGACAAAACACAATGATGGTACCATGATATGAGCAATTTTCTTTTGATAGTGATGGTTTATGGAGGTTTAAAAGTCGAATTTATGTACCGCCAAACGACGAGTTGAGGATGTTGATACTGAGCAAGGCTCATAGAGCAGTTTACATGGCTCACCCGGGAGTCATGAAGATGAGGGAAAACCTTAAACCCTTATTCTTCTGGAAGGGAATGAAGGAAAACATAGTCAATTATGTTCCCAGATGTCTAGAATGTCAGCAGGTAAAGGCTGAACATAGAGAACTAGCAGGATTACTACAACCACACGCTATTTCGGAATCAAAGTGGGAGGTTATTTCGATGGATTTTATTGTTGGATTGCCACTGAAGGCAAGGAGACATGACTCAATTTTCGTAGTAGTAGACACTCTGACGAAGAGTGCTCACTTTATTCCTGTGCGTACAATGTATCAGGCACCTGAGATAGCTAGAGTTTTCATCAGTGAGATTGTGAGGCTGCATGGCGTGCCTAAGAGGATTATATCCGATCGAGGATTGACGTTTACTGGATGATTTTGGACGAGTTTCCAAGAGGCCTTGGGAACCCAACTTAACTTTAGTACTGTGTATCACCCAGAGACTGGTGGACAGACCGAATGAACGAACCAAACCTTGGAGGACATGTTGCGCATGTACGTGATGGACCAAGAAAATCACTGGGAAGAATTCTTGCCTCTATTAGAGTTCGCTTACAACAACAGTTACCAGAGCACCATTAAGATGGCGCCTTTTGAGTTTCTTTATGGGTGATCGTGTCGGACACCCTTGATTTGGGATCGGCTTGAGGATAGGGTCCTGGTGGGACCAAAAGTGATCCAAGAAATGAAAGATCAAATGCAAACGATAAGACAAAGGATTAAAGAAGCACACGATCGACAGAAGAGTTATGCCGATGCACATCGAGTCGACCGTAGTTACGAGGTCGACGATCGAGTCTTCTTGCGGGTTAAACCGCATAAGAGTTCGATCAAGTTTGGGAAGGGAGCTAAACTCTCTCCTAGGTTCATGGGACCTTTCGAGATTGTGGAGAGAAAGGGGCCCGTGGCCTATCAACTAGCCTTGCATGATTCCTTGAGGCGTATGCACGATGTTTTTGATGTATCTGTTTTGAGACATTATATTAGTGATCCTACACATGTTATTCACATGAGTTCCTTGTAGGTATTGGACAAGGGAGCGCTCATGGCTGAGCCGCTCCGCATATTGGATCATCACGTTTGACAGCTATGACGTCGAATGGTGGATCAGGTCAAGGTCCAGTGGGACAATTATAGTCCACACTCGACGACCTGGGAGGACGCATATGATATGCGCCAGCAGTTTCCATTTTTGTTTGATAGATAGACATATGATACTGTGATACACTTATTTCGGCATTTATATTGAGAAACTTTGGGAAAAATTTTAGACCAAGAGGGGGTGTATGTAACATCCTGCTCATGCGCACTGAGCGAACTTATTCTTTGAGGACACTTGCTCGCAAGTGATCTAGATTATTATGATATTTAAACATTTGACTTTGATTATGATGCGTCATGGGTAGATGACATGTTGTTTTACTACATTGACATAGACAGGTGCTATTGACTCGGTTTTACCGAGTGTGCAGGGTTTTGGAACTTGAGGATGCAGAGGCATCGACGAAACCCCTTGGACTCCGGATCGAGTCAGGGAGTGTGCTATTGGGGTTTGATTGATTTAATGTGATATTAATACATTTTGATTAGATGATATGATGTGGACATGTTCTGACATGATTTGTTGATGATGCAGGCTGATGATAGCTTGCCGACCAGACTCACATATGGAGTAAAGGGGTCACACACGACTACTAGAGAGGTTGAGGGAGAGGTGTGGATAACAGCCCTGCCACAGCTTACTAGAACTCCCTCCATGGCTCAAACTGTAGGTTAACGATTATCTAGTTCGAGAGGACCCACGATGCTGTGAGGGCAGACTGCGACAGTCGCTCATGATGATTCTAAGGGGCATGCAATAAGGCGATGGCCTTATTCCTTAGAAGCCCTTAGTCTCTCACAAGTTCACTAGGTGGAGTGTTGACTCCAGGGGTTATTGATGTCTACCAATCAGTCAAGAAGCGAGTGGCACCCTTGGAGCACGTAGTGCGTCTTGAAGGGCACGTCATGCAAAGAAACAAAAGAGGTGAGTGACACCCTTGGAGCACATAGTGCATCTTGAAGGGCACGTCGCATTGATGATGATAAAGGAACGAACCTAGATGGCCCTAAGACAATTAATACATTAAGAAATTTTAAAACAACTCCCCTAATAAAATGTCACCCAGTTCAGAATCTAAGTCCTAAGTCTAAAACTTCGCTAGGGGTAAAAATTTTGTCTACCCTTAAGAAAATATCCATATAAAAATAAAATAATAAAAAGTTAAAATAAAAACCACTTGAGTAATAATTTTGGTCTTCATAAATTTTTGGGTAAAATGAAAAGGGTAATAAATTAAATAAAATCGGTGGATATAAAATGTAAAGAAGAAATTAATTATTTTAACTTTTGATAGTTTAAAAAAAAAAGATACTAAATTCTAATAAAAGGAAGGGGAGGTTAACTTGCACAATTGTCGTTTTTTACTCTAATAAAAAGGGGAAAGAAGGAAATATAAAAATTAGGAAACTAGGGAATGAGGCATCATAAAAAGGGAAAGAGGGGAACTTATGGTAAAAAGTGGGAGGTCAACTTAGTAAAGAATTTGCATTTAAAGAACCTTCTAAATTGAACTAAATTATCAACTTCATAATAGGGAAAGCCTTTAAAACCTGTAAGGGAATCTAGGGACACCTCAGAGTAAATTTAGGAGTAACTCTAGGTGGGTGAGGGAAATGAGACAATTAATAAATTAAAGAAAATAATTATTGGAGGAATGTGGGGGATGGGTGACACTTGTACGAAGGAGAAATTTTTAGGAATTTCTATTAAAACTTAAATTAAATGAGATTTAGGGAAAGAATGGAAGTTATAAAATTCTATAAAAGAGAGGGAGGAGAAGGAAGAAGGGGACTGGCTATTAGCATAATGTTACGCTGCCGGATTAGTGACTTGACTGATTTACTTGTGGGAGTTAGGATTTCCCAGCTCGGAGAGGAGTGGTAGCTCGGCCTTGCGAGGTGAGCTGGGAGCTATACGTACCCTTTGGAAAGTGTGTGGCCCGTTTGCAGATTGGGGAGCTAAGGGGGAAGCAGAGTACCCCTAGAGTTGGCTGGGAGGTACCGGTGTAGTCTCGACGGTCGACGAACGGGAGCGGCACGGAGCGCGCGGACGTCATTCGAGGTGGGCGATAAGGAAACTGTATGCTCGTTTATTTGTATAATAGAATGCAGTAGGAACTTATGCTTAGTTCTGTATGTTGATTTGTAATGGATGAATTATGTCTTGAGCTTTTGCCCATTTGTTTATTTGCCTAAAATTTTGTGGTCAGCATTTTGGTTGGGTGTTACTACTCCTTGGTTTGGATCTTCATGCTTCTGCGTTACTCTTTGTGCTATATTTTCCCGAATGTGGAATATTCGCATCTAAATTATTGTGGTATAGTTTTGCAGTCATTGATAATCACTGATATAAATATAATGAATCGTTGCATATACATGGATGCGTTGTAATGGCAAATTCATGCGGTAATGGATATATATATTTTACTTATGTTATTTAACTAGATAAGGAAAAATTTCAAATTCATTCTGTGATGGGTGAAGGGCGAAATCGTTCTGGAAAAACTCATCTCTGGCATTTTCGTTGAAGGATTGGTTTCTGAAAAACTAGTTTCTGGCAATTTCCTTGGGTAAATTGTTACTGTAATTTTTGGTTTTGGAAATCTGCCTCGTAAATTTGTTACTGAAGAAAACTCTTTCTGGAATTTTCATTTTTGAAATTGGTTACTGGGAATTTTGTTTTTGGAAATTTTGTTGGGTAATTGGTTACTGATAAAAATTTTTGGCAAACTCATTTCTGCATGCTCTTGGGCAATGGCAGTTAAACTTAGTGCCTTCCTCTTTTTCTTGCGTGAAATCTTTGTGCTTGGAAAAAAAAAAAGGGATTGCAAATGCTTCTTAACTTTGTGAATTCCATATTCACTCACACGTTCCTTAAAAAATCTTGATGATTTTAAGGATAACCTGTAACCCTGATATTGAACCCTGCACATGGCCCTTATTTGTTGTTTCCTTCCAAAAATTATTAAGGACTGGTGCGAAATTGCGGAAATTGTCTTCTACGAAAACCTCCAATTTTGTTAAGGAATCGATTTATAGAAGTTCCAAGTTTCTTTTTTTTTCCTGTCATTTTTAAACATTAATAAGACTGGTGTGATATGGCAGAGATCATCTTACCACTGCCATAGTTTTTACCACCCAATTTTATGTAGTACAGACATTGAAACAGCTCCTCCTCACTACCACGATTTTTTCCCCTTCATAATTTGACTGTGTAATGTTTAAAACAGTGACTGTGTGTCTGCACCAGAGGCAACAAACTCCGTCTTTAAAAGGACTGCGAGTTGTTGGGCGATTTTACCTTGAATGTCAACCGGTGGTTTCATCCTTGGATGGTGACCGTTCTCTGCGTCTTCTTGTGTTTTGACCACCGAATGCTTTAATGCGTTGCCTGGGATGGCCACTTATACCCACGATTTAGTTATTGTTTTTTTTATTTTTCCATATTGGTAGTTGCCAATTGATGGCCGCCGATTTAATTATTGTTTATGATTTTTGCCAATTGATCGCTGCCCAATTAATTATTGTTTCCTGATTTTTTCCATTTGGGTAATTGCTAGTTGGTAGCTGCCACATTATTTATTGTTTTCTAATTTCTACCTGAGGAATCCATCATGAATTGCCTAGGATGACAGCGCGCTGCTGCTAAAATTTTGTTTGCCTTAAGGCTGACTGCTAGTTTCCTTTTGGAAGCTCTTCACCCGGAGGTCAGTGAATCCACTGTGCCGAGGTTGATAGCTCGGGTAGCAAACTCGATCCTTACCTGAGTGGGATCAACCTTCATTGTGTTCGAAGATATTAAAGACACCTTCAACACTAAAACTTTAAAATGTAATTTTTACCTGCGTTTACTTGGGTGGTTAATTTTCATTGAGTTTTATTTAATTATTGTGGAATTATTTTATTAATAAATGTAACAAAAATATATAAAACTTGGTAATGATGATTAGTATTGAAAATAATGTTCTGTTGATAATGGTATAAATGTTTTTATTGTTAAATTGTTAAAATTTCGATTGGTTATATGATTAAATTATGATTTAACAAGTTGTCATAAGTAGTTTGTAAGTTATGTCAAATTAGGATGTTGACCTTGATAAACTAGAATTGAATTTAGAGTTGTCTTTTCTTGTAGTTTGATTAAAAGTACACTTCCAAGCAATACTGTAGTAGTAGTGAGTAAATTAAGAAGTTAATAATGATTCTCTAATTCAAATTGCCTTAATATAGATAACTTGTTAACTGTGATATTGATGGTTGTGTTAATGTCATGATTATTGCCGTACTTGATGTATTAATTGTCATTGTCTTGTAATGTGATTGTTATTATTGCAAAGTTATTGTAATTTAAAATGTAATGGTGTTGTCATTTTATGGTAATGATATTGTAGTTTTATTGTTATGGATAACACATAAGATGTAATGTGATTGTTATTTTTGCAAAGTTATTGTGATATAAATGTAATGTGTTTATTATTTTATGGTAATGTTATTGTAATTTTTATTGTTATTGATAAACATATATAGTGTAATGTCCTTGAATTAAGTACAATAAGTTATTATGAATTAGTAAATGGGGATTTGCAATTAATTGAATTTACATTATCTTAAGGTTGGACTTGTTAACTCATAGACTAATGGAAATCATATGGAGTGATTGATCTTCCTTTAATGCCAATTTGAGTCGTAGGAATTGTCGAGTCTTAAATAGTGGTTGGTTGTTGTCGGAGTCCCTTCTGACTTGTGCCTTCCACGGAGGAAGTGTTATTCATTTAATTATTGTTGTACTTGGTTGTAACATCTATTGCTTGGTCTGCTGTGTCGGGATGGATGTAGACACATCCTTGTTCCTTAGAACAGTCGCCAACCCTGAGACCTTAAATGGTTAAAATCGATGGGAACCTGGGCTTGAGCGTTGCTTATGTGTCTTGGAGGTCCTAACCATTGCAGGGTAGGACGGGCGGGTAGTTAGTCATATTTATTTGTCGATTGATTGTCATTCATTGCATGCAGATACTCGATGTGCGTCTTAGGTCGTCATGTTGTGTTCGTTGTGGTATGCGTCTTGTACATCATCGTATGGCGACACAGAGTCAAATTTTTTTATTATCCTTGTATACACATGCACACACACAAAAAAAATTGCACTTGTTATAAGAGGTTGTCGTCGAACGGAGGAGGGTTCTTACATAAATGCATCAAGCATGATATTTCTAATTTAAAGGTTTTATGGAGTTTGTTCGCTTTTACTTTTAGGGGTCAGATTAAACATTGGTTTGAGTCTTTTCTAGCATACCACATTATTGATTAGTTTCAATTTGTAGAGGAATTTTTATATGCTTTTGAAATCTATGATTACAATCAATTATGTGAAGGATTTCATACTTTACTAATCAATGACAATTCATCTTCAGATGTATTTTTAACAAGAATCCATAATGTTCTATGTAAATTTAATCTTGATGACATGTCATTTGTTCTAAATATCCTTTGTGATGCTTGCACCCCTTTCATCCAATCATATTCAATCGCGAATGATGAATCAATTACAAATCATATCACTCAATTGAGAGAAGAATTTTGTTTACAGGATGAGAGGAATCCATTCGAAAAGTTTGAACAAGCAAGGGAGGTAGAATCTATTGAAAAGGTTCTTACTAACAATCAAACTAGTTTTTCCTCAAAAGCATTGTATATTCAGTCCTTGATCATTGTGGAAGAAGATTTGATGTTGGGTCAATGTGAATGTCCATATTCTTTTAACTCTTTCTCTGATCACTACTTAAATTCAGTTATTGAAGAACACTTAGGTGATGAAAATGATCTTAAGTATTCTAACATTCATATGAAACTAATTAGAGATGTAAATCTGCAATTTGAAGAAGAAACCTTAAACCTTCATCCACAAATCATACCTTATCAACAGGAAATATTAAATGTTTGTCATGAAAGTTTTGAATTGTCTATCATACATGAGGCAAATTTAGACAATCATATTATGTTGAAGGATTTATCATCAAAACATAGTTAAAGTTTTAAGGAAAGTGAAGAGGAATGTCTTGAGAATACCATTGTTAAATATCATAGCTCAAGATATTCTTTTCATGTGATCATTTCTGATTCCTTTTACTCTTTATATACCTATATTTTTTTAAATTCTGGTGGACATGATACTTTACCCATGGTATCTTACTCTTTTCCATCGCAATCATATCTTTTCGATATGCCAAGATTTGGTGAAATTAATTTCGAACATAACATTTATGAAGTCAGATTTGACTCTCTTTCACTTTCACCACTTGGATGGAAAAAAGGCATGTTGCAAGATGATTTTACACGATTTATTTTTGAAAAAGACAATGCACTCATTCTTATGGAGATCAAATATTCTACATTGCATGTTCATTCTTTGGTTGGTTCAAATTTTAATAATTATGCTTCATGTTTTGAAACGGTCCATTTCATCAAAGGAAGTGTTCAAACCAATAAAATAATTGATGTCTTGAATCCTCTTATGATGTGTTTCGTATTGATATATCCATTTCATCATAGTCATAGTTTGCATCCTAATTTTTATGACAAGATTGCAAAATGGTTGGAGAATTCATACATCAAGAAGTTTCAAAAGAATGGTAAGGTCGTGCTTGATTTGTTTTTAAATGAATGTCTAGGAGGTAAGCATGACATATTTCTTTCATATCTGCAAATAATACATTCTTTTATTCTGATTTTCGACTTTCTATGCCTTGTAGGATTGAATATGTTCTTGTGGCTGCACTGGAAATGCGATTTTACTTAGCGTTTTGATCTATTTAGTAGTTTAGAGTAGGTTTCCTTTAGTTTTGTTTCTCATTGTTTCTCTTTGTAATAATGCAGTTATGAACACAAGTGGGCACACCAAGAGAACCATAATATGAATGTTGTCAGGGAAGTCTTCTTTCAATTCCTTTCTTTTTCCTTTTTGTAGCTATCTTGATTAAATGTTTCTTTTTCAAAAATTGGCAGCATCATGCAATGATTTCAGATATTATGAAGCATTAATAAATATATTAGGGATTTGATCTTAGTTTTACCCTAACAAACATAGCTTACCACTACACGTAATTGCACTCATCTGGGTTAGGGATTTTTCTGTGACTTTTAATAATAATCTTGGTCAAAATGATGTATCATACATCACTATATTAAGAAAAGAACCTTCCTATATGCAAAACTTTGAACTTTGTTGTTCTTCCTTTTGATCCTCTTTCTCTATGAGAGGTTGGCCTGGTTTTGTTTTTGGTCAAATTATTTTTAAAAGTGATCTTTTCCTATTTTGATTGTGTTTATTTTGATATGCTTCTGATTTTGAATCCCATTAATAAAATCTGATTCGGTTTGTTGTGTGTTTGATTTTGTTGTTGTTTCTGATTGAACTTTCTTCTTGTTTGTCTTTTTGAATAAATATATTTCTGATCAAAGAGCGATTGTCGAAGGAAGCATTCATTTCAAGACTTATGTTTTTAAAAGAAATTTGAAACAGTTCAAACAATTTCTGATGTTAAGATTCAACTCAGATAATTGATTTGTAAGACAGTTGAGTACTATGAAATCCTAAACGATCTTTGTGAGCGTATTACCCCTGAAATGTGTCGCGATATTTGGGAATTACAATTATCCTTATACTTTTTACACTATCCATGTTCTTAGAAGATCACTTTTAAGTTCTTCCCCATTCTCTAGATGATTTCTTAACAGAAATCTATAATCTCAAAACCATGATAAAACTTCCATTTTTGAGAGCAAATAAAAAAAAATGATCAATTGTTCACCTGTATTACAATTAAACTCCAGTGTCACCCTGCTCTCTTTGTCATCAATAAATATATAATTGTATTATTATTTAAAAGTGGCATAAGAGGGTTGGAAGCACTTAAGTGTGGGAAGTGTGTGTAAAACCGTCCGAGTACTGAACAGGCTCGCTCGCAGTGGGTAAATGCACACATGATACCAAGAAAACATTGTCGGGGTATTGAACAGGCCTTCTGGCAATGAAGCAATGTCGGGTTGAGATGTAGCATGTATATGATTTTAAATTATTTTTTATTGAAGTATACATCATGTGGATACAACTATTGGATGGGATTAAAGCATTTGAGTGGGTTAAATGACATCCCTGTCGAGGTTATGGATGCTTGCTGGCAGTAGTGGCTCTTTCAATGGTATTGAATCCTTTTATAAACATCGTGACTCTTTGAATAAAACAAAACTTCAGCTTATAATCCTCTGTAAAAGAATTTTTTTCTTTTTTTAGGATATTCTTCTATAAATCTGAGCTAATCTTAATAGTGTGTAATATTAAAGTGGATTTGTTTCAAAGTAGCTTAAAATTATATCCAAGTCTTATTCTTCTTCCAAAGATAACTAAGTCTCCCAGTGATTCACCATTTGTTGGGCCCCAACAAACCCCTTCTTTATTTTTAATCAAAATCTAGGGTCCCTCGAAATTTTACTTGGATTCTTCGTTTTGTTTCCTTTGACTTGATTGGATTGGTATTGGTTTTCTTTGTTTCGAGGTTGGTTTGAGTTTATATTATTTTATTTTGTTTGGTTTGAGTTTCGTGAAATTCAAATGCCATTCCTTTTTTCTTTCTACAGAGTTTTGATGTTGATGGACGAGCTTCATAATTTGGGAGTTTGTTATTACCTCTTCCTTATTGAATTTATCTGTTATGAGAATGGCTTGGTTAAAGACTTGGATTAATAACAATGATTTTACAGTAAGAACGTTTATTGTGACACATCATTTCTATGACATTTGTTCACATTTGATCAATTTTGAATGAGGGAGAGACGAACATAGAAATCTTAATTTAAACGAAAAACATTAATTTTTATCAACTGTTTACTTTCGTTTAAATTATGATTACGTTTTCATCTTTTTCTCATTAGCAATCATTTTCACAAAATCATTTGGCATATTTAATTAACTAAATTATTTTGTCAGTTTCCATCTCATTTCAAAATAAAAAATAAAAAAAACGAATTATCTATCATTTGTTTGATTTTGTGAAAACCGAAAATTAATATTTGTCTCCTCTCCATCAACTTGAAGCATCTAGAATTTTAAGATCACATTTGAAAGGAAATATAAACAATGTTTGTTTAGAAATCATAGTTAGTTTAAATTCATTTTTATTTCATTGTTCTAGATTTTGTTTTATTCACAATTTTTAGGTGATTAATTTGGACCTTATAATGAACTTATTATACTAAAGTTATATGGGATACAATTTACTCTTTGGATTTTGTCCTTTTGTAGATTGTGCAATGTAAATATTGTTTATCATATAATTTTGAATATGAAACTTTATTTGTATTGAACTAGCTTTAGACTGCTCTGCATATAAATTTTCATGTTATGTTTTCATTTATATGGTTCATTATATTTTGGTTCTTTTAATATCTATGGTTGATCATCTATTCAAGTATTTTGAGTTTACATCTGATACTAGATAGATGGTAACACCATTTACTGAGGATTGGAATTTCTTTTATTTTCAGTTATTTGGACATTCTAAAGTCACATGATATATAATCGTTTGTCTTTCTGTCATCTTAAACTCGTTCTGGAGTATAAAAGACTTATTTGAGTTTCTTCAGGAAGTATTATGCTTTCTTTTGGCATAGTTTTACACTTGACAGAGGTTAAGAGGATCTCATACAAATATAGAGAGATGAATTTAACTTAACACTGTTGATCAACGAGAGGTTAGTTAGTGTATTATTTATTTAATTTGTTAATTTGTGAATGAATAGTGATTTCATCATCTAAATGTTAAATACTTTGTTTATTTTTGTTATATCATTAACAATCCTATTCATCCATTGTTTATTAGTTTGGTATTTAGAGTATTAGAATAATTTTGTTTATATTCTTCATCTTTGTTTAGATCCATTATCTTAAAACAATTATTTTCACAAGGCTTTACTTAAACCTTGTAAATTGTATATAGTTATTGTACATAAACATTGTTGGTTAAGAATTTGTAATTAAAGTGTTGATTGTTAGAGTTGTATCTTAAGTCAGACCACATCTTTTAGTTGTTTTAGGATCTTAGTTGGCTAACGGAGCCATAAAATCCGTCAGGGTAGATTATACCAAATGGCTTGGGTTAAATAGACAACCTTGGACCAGATCTTCCATTCCCTTTGACGGTGTGTCATAAACGCCCGTCAACAGGTTGTCATTCTCACCTTCATAAAATCTTGGTAGTAGATCTTTCCATTCATCAATTTGAGGCACAGGATGTGGATAACCAGCTATGGCTAAGAAATTGAGTGGGGAAAACCTCCTGGCCAGGATAGCCTCCATAGCCATTTAATCTGTCTCAAACCAGTGGAGTCATCATGGTGAAAGACGAGCAGTCAAAACAATGTGTCCAGCTTCAGTTCACCATCTAAAACTAGATGTCTTCATTATCGTTCTCCCAGGGAAGATATCTTCACTTTCGTCCCCGACAACGATGCCATTAATGTTAGCATTGAGAGTCACCCTCAGATTGCAATAGGATAATCCCAGTACCCATCAAAATGTAATGTATTAAAATGGTTTGCGTATGTGGATCAGAGAGACTTTAAATAAAGGAAAAGACAACAGATATCACTGAAAATCTGTGATGGACCATTGGGCTATGGATTCATAAACAATCTGCTCAATGAAGGCATTTAAGATCCCTATCAGACAAATGATTTGTATAATGATGAATAGAAGAAATAAGAGAATAAACTAAATAAGAATATTTGCTAAGCATAGATCCTCTCTGCGAAGAGAATTTTGATGTGTCTGAATAGTAAACAATGATAGATTGGTAATCTTGCAACAGATCCTCTACTGCATCAAGAATATATTGATCAAAGGAAAATTTTAATCCTTGAAATCATCAATACATTCAAACAAGATGAAGAATAGAACTGAGTATATATAATTTAGATGTGTATGAATAGTAAACAATGATAGATAGGCAAGATTACAACATATCCTCTACCGCATTAGGAATCAATCAATCAGAGGAAAATTTTAATCCTTAAAATCAACAATTACATTAGACAAGATGAAGAATAGGATAGAGAACATAGAAGACAAATCTGATGAAACATCTCATATGAGTCTTCAATAACAATACAATTTATAGCTACATGCCCCTCCAACTTACAAACTGAAATATACAATCATAAACATTTCTCAAAACTTCCTTCGGTCTTGGGTCGAACCCCCCTCCCTGGAAATATCATTCATCTAATGTATTTATAATCAAAACAGTTGACATGTATTGTTGCTTGGGAACCTCCTTTCCAGTGTCATGTGTCTTCTGTTGTATGTCATGTTCCTTCTGTCAGAAGGAAACACTGGTCAATATGGGCATGCAGGAGAAACTGCCCTCTGTGGTACTTCCGTTTGACATATTTTTGTCTCCTCGGCCAGACCCTCCATGATTTATATTTATGGAGTGAGTTGAGGTTTCAACTACCAGTTCTTTCTTTCATTAACTTCTTTCTCCTCGGGATCGGGACAAGTCTCAATACCTAGGGGGATGCTATGTGTTTCTCTCGGATTTGATGCCGAATAAGCATGTGATTGTGGGGCCATCAAAGGCAGTTTGGATCCACACCTCTTTTGAGCCCACGATTCACCACCTTCTGCCACATAGCCCTTTCGTGATACTGTGGTTTCGATTGAGGGATCATTCTAGAAATTTATCATTCGAGCATGTTTTGTTCCCATAATGAAGTGTGGTTGTCTATCTGCTGCAATATGTGATTTGGGAAAGCCTTGGTTTTGCTGCCATGCACCGTTTCCTAGTGCAAAGATCAATGGTTCACAATTACTTCGTGCGTTCAAGCTTTGGTCCTTTTCAATGAATATCTCTTACAATCCTCTGGAGTGTCATATCTCCGAAGTGACAGATATTCCTCCACATGTCCTCTTGTTTTGGACGGTCGAGATTCATTTTGGGAGTTCGAGCTTCAAGAATGTTTCTTCTACTTTCCTGTGCAATCCTTCGAAGTGTTGTATTTCCAAAGTGTTATATCTGGCATCGCATGGCCTCTTGATTTGGACGATGAGATTGACTTCAGAAGTTCAGGCTTTGGGATATTTCTTCTTCTTTCTTGCACAATCCTCTGAAGTGCCGAATTTCCAAAGTGTGAGATTTTCCGACACGTTTCCTCAACGTTCAATGGATCAGATTTAGTTCGGGACTTTAGGACATTTGGATGGAAATATCTCGAAGTAACTTTCTCTCGGTTGATGTGGCAGCCTCTCATCATTACGGGACTTCGAGACTCTGGGGCTTCTATCTATTCATTAATCCTTGCGTGACTTTTAAATTTTGACTGTCCGAGAGCCGCTAATATGAACTGCACATGGGATCTCCACTGTTGAAAATAGAACCTGCTATTTGGTTGTATTTTAAGATTGAAATGGACTTCTTGTGAATGTTGTGCTTGGACGTTACCTGTGAAACAAAAGACTTGGTCATCCTGTAACCTTGACAACTTTATGTGATAACAGGTTCTACATAAATTATATTTCTCCTTTAATTTTTTTCTGAATCGGAGTCTGAGTCGGAGCTCCACTTTGTTTCCTTGAGCTTGGCCACCAATGACTGTTTCGTGCGACATTCATAGGTGTTGTGCTAAGGGATTTTGTCAAAGCTGCACCACTTCTGAGTGTCCTTCTCTGTCTTCCTACTTCTCTTCTTTTCCTATGGCTTGGACTGGTTGTCCCGAGGTTGTTTATTTTGTGGATTAGGTCTACCTTTACCATGATTTGGTTGTTATGGATTTGCAAACCCAAATTCCTACTTGTTCTGCTTCTTAAATTTCTTCTCGATTTTGACAACATATCTATAAGTGGCTTCCAATGATGAGATGTCCAGAAACGCCATTTCGGTTTGGATGTACTTGTGTAGAGCCCCGCTTTATTTTAGAACCAGATGTCACTTAATGTATTTGATACCCAACTTGGTGTGCAAGGTATGGAAGGTATTTGTGCACTCTGACACTGTTTGGTCCTGCTTTTGATGCAGTGTGGTCCATCTCATGTACAGGTCATCATATTTTCCCACAGAGTAATATTTCTCCTTGACCGCATCCATAACAAAATCCCAACTGGGCTCGGCCCCAAATATTCCAGACTCCTCTGTGGAATTTTTCTCCCAATAGTTTTCCCACCAATGTTTGACATGGGAGAGAGCCTTAAGGAGCGCAAAGGCGATCTTTTATCTGTCGAAAAAAATTTGAACAGAGAAATAACCTTCTAGTAAATTTACCATTTTTCTAAAGCATCTACATAAATATGACCTTCAAATATGGGAATATCAAAATTAACTTGTACCTTGAATGGAGTAGCGTCTCCAAAGCAACTACTGGAAGAAGACGTTCACGTTATTGTCGACAATTGTTGGAGGATTTGGGAAATTTTTTCCAACATCTTGTTCTTCTATTGCGTGAGGATTCCATGAGAAACAACTTGATGGGATATTCTAATCTCATGTATCTCTTATCTTCCTCCATGGGATGCCTCTTGGGCTCATGAGAGTGGTTATCCTCAAGGGAAACTAGCTCAAGCTCCAACTCTCTATACCCTGACCTCGTCTCCTGTTCTGATACCACTGATATAGATTATTTTGAAAAAAAAATAAACGCAAAGATATAACCATCAAATATATGAAGATAATGCAATAAACACAGAGATACAGTAATGCACAATTTTTATTAATGAGAGAATGTACAGAAACTATAAAATTACAGAGTGAATGACTTGCTAGAATGGTGGCAGCTTATATCTGAGAAGGGATGTGATGGATACACTTATTCAAAAGAAAATGATGATGTTTACAATGAGGCTCTAGAGGCCTTTTTAACATAAAGAGAGTCCAAAAGTCTTACCCCAGAAGATGAAACTCCAAAAGGTTTGCGGGCCTCGATGGGGGGTAGTTTGTACGTCAACTTCCCAAGGGTGTAACATTTGCATACAATATTCGTTTGGGGTGTTCTATACCTCGACAGAAAGGTCTATCCGAGGATTACATATTTTGTTTGGCCCATAACATGATTGATTTTGAAAACATATCTATAAGTGGATCCCAATGATGAGATGTCCATAAACTTGATTTTGGTTTGGATGTATCTGTGTAGAGCCCTGTGGTATTTTAGAATCAGATGTCACTTAGTGTCTTTGATACCTATCTTGGTGCACAAGGTATGGAAGGTATTTGTGAACTTTGAAACTGTTTGGTCCCACTTTTTATGCAGTGTGGTCCATCTCATGTACAAGTCATCATAGTTTCCCACAGGGTAATATTGCTCCTTGAATGCATCCATAAAAAAATCCCAAGTGGGCTCAACCCCAAATATTCTAGATTCCTCTGTGGAATTTTTCTCCCAGTAAGTTTCCCACCAATGTTTGACATGGGGGAGATCCTTAAGGAGCACAAAGATGATATTTTCTCTATCGTAAAAATTGTGAACAGAGAAATAAAATTCTATCAAATTTAACCATTTTTCCAAAGAATCTGCATCAATCTGACCTTCAGATATGGGAATATCGAAATTAACTTGACCTTGAATGGAGTGTCATTCCAAAGAGATTTCTTGAATAAGACGTGCATGTTATTGTCGGGAATCATTGAAGGATTTGGGCAAAATTATCCAACATCTTGTTCCTCTATTGTGCAAGGGATTCCACGAAAAACAGCTTGATGGGATATTTTGCTCCCTCGTCTTTCTTCTCTTTTGCCATGGGAGGCCTCTTGGTCTGAAAAGAGCAGTTATCCTCAAGGGAAACTAGCTCAATCCCCAACTCTCTATACTCTGACCTTGTCAAGGACATGCACTAAGAAACGAAAAGGAGTATCCTGCTCTGATACCACTAATCCAGATTATTTTGAGAACAAAATGATGATAGAGATATAACAATGAAATATATAGAGATAATGAAATAAACACATAGACACAGTAATGCACAATGTTTATTAATGAGAGAATGTATAGAAAATGTAAAATTATAGAGTGAATGACTCGCTAGAATGGTGGCATCTTATCTTTGAGAAGAGATGTGATGGATACACTCATTCGAAATAAGATGATGATGTTTAAAATGAGGCTCTAGAGGACTTTTTAACATAAAGAGAATCCAAAACTCTAACCTTAGAAGATGAAACACCAAAAGGTTTGCGGGCCCCTATGGGGGTAGTTGGTACGCCAACTTCCCAAGGGTGTAACGTTTGCATACGATCTTAATTTGAGGAGTTCTATATCTTGTCCGAAAGGTCTATCCGAGGATTACATATTCCATTCGTCCTAGAACATGCTTTATTTTGAAAATATATCTATAAGTAACTCCCAATGATGAGATTTACAGAAAATCCATTTCGGTTTGGATGTACCTGTGTAGAGCCCCACGGTATTTCAGAACAATATGTTTCTCAGAGTCTTTGATACCCAACTTGGTGTGCAAAGTATGGAAGGTATTTGTGAACTTCGACATTGTTTGTTCCCGCTTTTTATGCAGCGTGGTCCAACTCATGTACTGGTCTTCATAGTTTCCCATAGGGTGATATTTCTCCTTGACTACATCCATAAAAACATCTCAAGTGGGATCGGCCCCAAATATTCTAGAATCCTCTGTGGAATTTTTCTCCCAATAAATTTCCCACCAATGTTTGACATGGGGGAGAGCCTTAAGGAGTGCAAAGGTGATATTTTCTCTGTCAAAAAAATTGTGAATAGAGAAATAACCTTCTAGCAAATTTAACCAATTTTTTAAATCATCTGCATTGATCTGACCTATAAATACGGGAATATCAAAACTAGCTTGTACCTTAATTGGAGTAGCATCTCCAAAGATAATTCTTGACAAAGATGTGCATGTTATTGTCGGTAATCGTTGAAGGATTTGGGAAAATGTTTCCAACATCGCATTCCTATGTTGCACAAGGGATTCCGCGAGCAGTAGCTTGATGGGATGTTTTGCTCCCCCATCTCTCTTCTCTTCCTCCATGGGAGGCCGCTTGGGCTAGCGAGAGAGGTTATCCTCAAGGGAAAATAGCTTGAGCCCCAACTCTCTATACCCTTACCTCGTCGGGGACATGCACTAATAAATGAAAAGGAGTAGCTTGCTCTGATACCACTGATCCATATTATTTTGAGAACGAAATGAATGAAGAGATATAACAATGAAATATACAAAGATATTGCAATAAACATAGAGATACAGTAATGCACAATTTTTATTAATGAGAGAATGTATAGATGATCCGTATTTTATGAGAAGAATGAAATAAATATAGATTATTAGAAGATTCTTAACACAAAATAACAAATATACAGTAAAACTGGTTTTCTATTCAATAAGGAAATAAGCTGAAACTGTAAAATGCAGCGAAAAACAAGCTTGTTGGAATGGTGGAGGCTTATCTCTAAGAAGAGATGTGACGGTTGAGCTCATCCACAAGAAGATCCTTACAATGAGGCCCTGAAGGCATTCTTACAATAAACATGAATGTCAAAAACCCTAGACATCCAAAAACCTAACCCTAGGAGATGAAGCACCAAAAGTCATGTGGGCCCCGTTTGGGTAAGTTAGTACATCAACTTCCTGGGGTCATAACTTTTGCATATGATCTATGTTTTAGGCGCATGATGGCCCATTGGAAAGGTCTATCTGAGGAACACACATTTAAATGCTATCTATCAAAGAGCATTTTCGATTATGTCGATCCTTAAAAACGTTGTTTAGGGCCTCAAAACGGCCCTGCAAGTCAAGGACCCAAAAACAAGGAAAACAAATGCCAAACTAGAAAACTGCCAAAATGAACCAGTTGGAATAGGTGGGAGGCCACCGAAATCCATATCGATCAATCCTTCCCCCTTAGGAAGCAATGTTATCCATTGCGTTGAGGTCCCCCATCAGATGAGGAAATTTCTACTGAATTTGGCCCCGGGTGAGTCACTTGCCTTGGTGCAAGAGCTGCCCTACTTTGACAACTCGATAAAGTTGGATCCTTTGTTGTCGGGTGCCCTTGATCTATGTGTCCACAATATAATCTCTCGATTCCTATTGCATGCATTTAGGGTTGATCTCTTTTGGTGTCAACTTCTTTGTTATCTCTGAGGTGTCCAATAATGGTGGGAAATATGGATGAAGGAGATCCACGTTGAAGATTGGGTGCATGCCAAGGAAAGGGGGAATGTTGATCGCAAATGAATTGTCACCCATAGCCTTGGTGATGGTGTATGGACCATACCGGAGTGGGAGAAGCTTCTGATAGGGCCCTGTAAGGCGTTCTTTCTTCAAGTGCAACCAAACTTTATTGCCCACCTAAAACTTATGTGGCACCCGATGTTGATCATGGCATTGCTTGTACTTGACATTGGACTTCTATAAAATACCCTGAACCTGTTAGTGGATGTTATGGATATTCTCAATGAATCAGGTGGCTTTGTCAGCTTTTGGTGGAGCAGGAGACGATTCGGCCGAGGTGGTCACGAGGGGTAGTGCAACATCCATGGGGCCCAATGGTTGGAATCCCAACCCCACCTGAAAGGGGCTGTGGCCAGTTGAGCTATGCAGGGCTTGGTTGTAGCTATGTTGGACATAGGGAATACTCTCATCCCATGTGCAGGGGTGCTTGGAATTTTACATATGCAGGATGTGTATGATCATCCGATTGATGACCTCAGTTTGGCCATCTGTCTGGGGGTGGAAGGCAGTGGATTTGGTGAGCTTGGTATCCAACAGTTACCAGAGGCTCGACTAGAATGTGTTGAGGAACCGAATGTCTCGATCTGAGACAATGGTTTTTTGGATCCCAAAGTGTACCTAGACGCATTCAAAGAAGAGCTTGGTAGTGGCCTCTGCAGTGATGTTCTTCTTGTAGGCGGCTAGAATCGCCATTGTGGAAAAGCGATCAACAACCACAAAAACACAGTCATTTCCCATCTTGGTGGATGATAGGCTCAACATGTAGTCCATTGAGATGGATTCCCATTCTTGTCAAAAGTAGGCATAGGGGTGTACAGGCCCTGTTTCTTAGTGGTCGGTTTGGCAATAGCACAGGCGATGCAAGACCTGATATACTTGCCGACATCTTGTCAAAGTTTCAGCCAATAGAAATGTTTCTGCAATACTTCCACTGTATTTTCGATGCCAAAGTGTCCTTCCAGATGACTGTAGTGAGCCTCCCAAATCATCTTTGTGCGTTCTCTTGATGGAACGCAGAGATGGCCCAGACAACACAACAACCCCTCCTAAAGATGGAAATTGGCAACCACTGAGTTTTCTCCCAACATTTGGTAGGTGGTGGAGAATTCAGGGTCTGTCTCATAGAGGTGGGGCCATCCAAAGGTCTCATGGCCACAAGATTCTAGCACCATGGTGAGTGTCGCGACTGGAGGTCGACTAAGGCAATCAAAAACTCGGTTGGTACTTCCTATTTTATGGTTTATGTTGAGGTGGAACTGTTGTAAGTATGTGGACCACTTCTGATGGAGGTCATTCTACAATTTGCCTTGGGTCTGCATGAACTATAGTGGCTTTTGATTAGTGTGGATGATTGTCTCCTTACCCAGAATGTAATGTCTCCACTGGTAGCAGCATTGTACAATGGAGTACATTTCTTTTTCATAAGTAAGGTACTTACGGACAACATTTTATAGCGTCTCACTATGATACGCCAGGGGGTGGCCATGTTGAGTGAGACCAACACCCACAACATAATTTGGAGCATCTGTCTCGATCTCAAAGGGATGTTGCAGGTACAATAATGAAAGTACTGGGGATGAGCACAAACATTGCTTCAATTCATCGAAGGCTTGTTGTTGGGACATGCCCCACAAAAATGTTTCCTTACCGCCATCCCTGGTTACTTGCCTGAGGGCCCATGCGATATGAGAGAATCCCAACACGAACCTATGATAGAAATTGGTGAGGCCCAAGAAGCTCTGAAGCTCAGTAAGTGTGGTTGGGGCTGGCCAGTCATGAATGGGGGTTGGGGGTGATTTAGGAGATCCTGCACTGCTCCAATTATAGTGGGTTAGGGAAAATTTAGAAGATTACACACAACTTCAATTGCAGTGGCTTGAAGGTGATTTAGGATATCTTTGTTATTTTTAATGTACGAGTAGATGCCTAGGTCAAATATTCTATATTATTAGGTAGGCATGGATAGGTTTGAAAATGTTGAGTTGAGGAGTGGTGGAGGGGGAAGGGACCTAGGTATTTTCCAAGGAGTGGGCACATTAGAGGTGGATCACATTTTTTAGTGTCCATTGTGTTAGCGATATTTCTTGTAAGGGGGGTTAGAATGCAAAAAGAATGGGTTAAAACCCACTTGTCCTAAGTTTTGAATGTAAATGTGTCGTGGTAAGCAGTGAACGGATCTGAACGGCGTGCATTCGTGCACCCAAATCAATGGCACACATGAAATTCTGGACCCTCCCTGCCTTTCTACCTTTAAGCGGGGGGGGGGGGGGGGGGGGGTCCAGAATCGCGGGCGCAACTCTCCAACGGTCCAGATTAGCGCGCCCGGATCAATGGCGATGAAGGCAATTCTGGACCCCCCTTGCCTTTCTACCTTTAAGCGGAGGGGCGGGGGTCCGGAATCGGATTCGCAGCTTCCCGACGGCTGAGATTTTAGCGCCCGGATCGACGGCGCTCGCACGATCCACATCATCCTCAGCTGCTCTGCGTTTAAGCGCGCGTGGGCCCTTCTCCCGTCATATCACCTTCCAACCGTCGTTCTCCTGCCGCCATGGGTAATCCATCTACCTCTCCTCTATGGTCTGCGTGGCCTTCCTCCCTTCTCATCATCCACACATCATTTGCCACACGTCCCCTTCCCTCCACGTCAGCCTCCCCCTAAAATGTGTCCATCACACCTATTCTTCCACCTCATTCGCTTATTGCATTTTGCCATGTGTCCCCCCTGCAATCTTTCTTTCCCCGCTGTTGTGGCCCCATCACTTTGTTCCTGTGCCCCACCTTCCGCGCTGTCCTCCCCGCATATCCTTTGAGCCGGTCGGTTATTCCAGGTGGCTGCATGAGAGGCCCTCCACGTCTAGAAGGTGCCGAGCTGGCCGGGCCATCCTCAATCCCGATGTTGCAGTTATTGAAGCGGTTGGTGGTGGTTAGACATCGCCTCCGCCTTAATGGGAAAGCACGGCCATGAATTTAAGGCACGTCGATTCGCCATTGGAACTGTCAAAGAATCAAGATTGCATCTGACATAAGTTGCACGATCTCTTCAGATGTTGACTGTCAGAAGCCATGTAGACGCAAAGCTTTCAATGCAGTGTCTTGATTTCGCTGTTGTTGTTGTTTTGAGTATATGAAGGCATTTCGCCATTTATGTATCTATCGATGGTTGAGCGGAGCTCCTGTGTTGTAAATCTTTAATGAAGGATTGATCCTCTGGTTATGTATGAACACTTGAGATTTCTTGCTTGATGAATGCCAGTTTCTTTTACATCTTTGTTGCACTGTATTAGAATTGCTTGGAATTGGAGGATCCATTCGAGCTATAGCTATTATAGGATGATGTTGGTAGGATCACTGTAGCAGTTATGATGTTTCTAGCCAGCCCTTGTGATTTTCCCAGTGCTGAGTGACTTGGAATTGGAGGATCCAGTCGAGTCCTCCTCAGTTTCTTGAGACCCTGAACCAAGCTGAGCTTGCATTTAGCGTCTTTCTTCTGCAGATAGCCGAAAGCCTATTGCCCAAGCTATCTGTTCACTCTCCTCAATAAGTCTTCCACCTATTCACCCTTTTATCAATCCACTAGCTGAAGTTGGATCAAGACCTCCTTTGTCACTTATGTACCAGACTCAGTCCCTGAGTTAGAGTGATATTTCCTTGAGTCTTTTTCTCCATTAGATCACCCATTTAAAACAAATTGTGACATTAAACTGATGGGCGTCGGGCTCTGCTCTTGCTAGCAATCTAGGAGTGACTTCCGGCTCCAGCATTTCTGGCGCCGTTGCCGGGGACGAAGTTGAATATTTTCCCCGGGATTGAACGACAAAGATCAACTGATTATGAAGGTGCATCAGATATCATAACTTGAATATTTCTACTGTGCACCTGGAGACTCCATTGTGACGACTCCATTGAGGAAAACCTGCACTATCAACTGTGGCTTCGAGAGGCAGACATACGAGGTCTAACCCACACTTGCCTTTGGCTACACCAGAAGCTGACGCAGAAGCAGTGCGCAGAAAGGGAAAGAGATCTGCAAAAGAAGTTTTCGTCGATGAAACAGGTAATCCACCCTCCCCTTCTGTGAAAACTCCATTTTCTTATTCATAGCTTCCTAGTCGCCCTTTTTCCGAAGTCCCCCGTTCTCTAAATTTCGGGAGTGTTCCTGCTGAGTTTTCTCCTCCTGGTCTGGTATCAGAAGGAGAAATCCTTGTCACTCCCTCCTCCCTGGAGGTCTTGCCTCATCATAGACCTCAACCCTCTGAAGGTTTCACCACCCCTCCTTTTGTTGCCACTGCTGTACAGAGAGAACCATCTGCTCACTCAGCTTCCTTGGCTCTCTCTCTGTTTTCTCCGTTGTCTCCTCCAAGAACCTCTATTCCGACATCTCCCGTTCATACTCCTTCTCCTCCTAGTTCTCATCTACCTAATATCCCTATGGTTGGTGCTAATCCCTCTCCAAATAGAATGGATGCCATAGTTGCGGTGAGATATGCTCCTTTGGTTCTACCCCATCCTTTGAACCCCCTCCCTGTTGGAGACTATTTGAAATACATGCCCAAGTTTAGTGGGGAGGGAGACATAACTGTTGAGGAGCACTTAGCTGCTTTTTACAGCTACGCAGACAACTTGAATATCGAAAGCAAAGATGTCTGGATGAGAGTTTTCGTCCAGAGCCTCAATGGAGAGGTGAGGAAATGGTTCTGAGGACTGGCCCCTGGATCTATTGCTGGCATTGAAGCCTTGGATAATGTTTTCTTGAGGCAGTGGGGAGACAGAAAAGATTATATGTATTATATGACAGAGTTTGGGTCTCTGAGAAAGATGCAAGGGGAGTCTGTTTCAGACTTCTCCAAAAGATTTAATAATATGTACAACAAGATTCCTGTAGAGATTAAACCCTCAGAGGCCTCTGCTCAAATTTCCTATGCTGGCGCATTTGACCCTGATTTTTGTCTCGTGTTAAGAGAAAGTAGAGCCACCTCTTTAGCTCAGATGCAATATGCGGCTATAGAAGTGGAATCCAACATATTGGCAGCTGACAGATTGAGAAACCAGGCCAACACAGACAGAAGAAAGGAAAACTCAGAAGCCTCAACTTCCAGCCCATCACTCCCCCCCTCAATTAAATGAGCTGACTCGAGTTATGAGCCTCCTTAAAGAAGAGGTGGAGAGATTGAAGGTGGAGAGGAAACAAATGAACAAGGGCCCTCAGAACACCGAGAACAGGCCAGGCTTCAGAAGGCCAAATAATTTCACTCCTCCAACTATGCACAAAGAGAAAGAAAGAGATAGAGATGACCAAAGGATTCAGGCTCCCTTCCAGAACAATTTTTTGGATGATGAAGAAGAAGGGGAAGCAGACGAGCCTGAGCATAAAATCCACAGTGTAGAAGTCACTCCCCCTTTCCCTCATCTGACCCAATCAACATATGAAGAGTCTCTCATGGACAGTCAGCTGAACGAATTGAGTAAAGGAGACAAAGCTAGCGGCGGTCGAGGCAGGTACAACTTGAGGTCCGACAAAAGAGCAGCAGCACCTGATGTTCCTGAGCCATCCAATAGAGCAGAGAAGCCTGCTAATGAGATAGCAGATGCTCACAGAGGTAAGAAGGCCCAACCCCTCTCTCCTATTGTCCATAATCATGTTCCTGAAATTAGAGAAGTTCCAAAGCTCATATCCCCTTTCAATTTCGAACATGAGATTCAAAAAATCAGGATTCATGTGCCCCTCACCGAGATAATCAAACATGGGGAATTCAAAAAACGCTTCTCTGAACTGCTGAAATCCGAAGCCTCATATCCTCTCACAGACTCTATAAACCTCCAAGATGAAAGGCCTGCAGTTGTCCTAGGTCCCATGGTAGAAGACAGAGATGATTCATCCCCTCCCTTCTACACCTCCCTGAACATACGTGATAAGGTACTGCATAATTGCCTTATGGACTCAGGGGCCTCCCACAACCTCATGCCCAAAGCCGTCATGGAAGAATTAGGACTAGAAGTCACCCGATCCTATCATGACCTCTATTCTTTCGACTCCAGGAGAGTCCAGTGTTTGGGAGTGATTAAGGACCTAGTAGTCTCTCTGTTTCAGCTGCCCATGAAGAGTATGGTCATGGATGTTGTGGTAGCCGATGTCCCCCCTAAGTTTGGCATGCTGTTGTCAAGATCCTGGATAAAGAGACTGGGGGGAACCTTGCAGATGGACCTCACATATTCCACCATTCCGGTATTTGGAGGGGAACATAGGTGATTATACAGAGAAGCCCAGCTAGCCTACATTGTCAGTGACGAAGCCAACCCTACCAATCATCCCATCTATGCCTTGGACACTGATTTAGGCTCCAGTTTATTACAGCTCACCCACACCCCTGAAGCTTCTTTGCAGATCAGAAAGAAGCCCATTCTTAATTCGGAAACCTCCCCTCCAACCACCTCTGTTTGGAAGATGTTCTTTGATGGAGCCTCCTCCAGTATGGGTGCAGGGGCTGGAGTGATATTCATATCACCCTGTCGAGAAACCATATCTTTGTCATACAGGCTGGAATTCGAGGTCACCAATAATGTAGCAGAGTATGAAGCTCTAGTTCTGGGATTAAGATCTGCAAAAGAAATGGGAATCAAGGAGATAGTTGTGTTTGGTGATGCAGAACTGATTGTCCAATAGGTCAAAAATGTTTATCAGACTAAGCATCCTCGGCTCAGGAATTACAGGAACGAGGTATGGGACCTGGTCGATGATTCCTTCCTGGCTTTTAACATTTCCTACATTCCAAGGGAGGAAAATGCCTTAGCCGACTTTTTGGCTTTCACGGCTAGTGTGCTTGAAGTTCCCACGCTACCCACTGCCGGGTCCGATGTGGAAATAAAATATAGACCTTCTATACCAGCCAACGTCAAATACTGGAGGGTGTTTGAAGATGATCAAGAAATTGAGAAATTTCTTCAGTCCATTGATGACTTTTCCACAATGCACATAGATGAGAATCCTGAAGAGGAAGATGACCATCACCCTGAGGAATTTGTGAATAAAATTGCTGATCACCGGATCATTCAGCTACCGAGAAATCACATTCCGAGAGGACTGATCCCGTTAGAAAGATTGTTCGACGAGAATGATGTGGCAGTAAAAGGTAAGGTATCAGTTGATGATGATGACATAGATTAATGCAACATAGGCACACCTGAGGAGCCAAAGTTTGTCAAGCTGTCAATAAGTTTGAACGAGGGGCAGAGGATCGAATATATCAAGTTGCTGAAGCAGTTTGTTGACGTGTTTGCATGGACCTACAAAGATCTCAAAACATATGACACATCAGTCATCGAGCACAAGATCCCACTGAAAGAAGAGGCTAGGCCATTTAAGCAGAAGCTGAGACAGATAAACCCCATGCTGCTTCCTGTCATGGAGAGGGAGGTAAAGAAACTGCTGGATGCCCAGATCATTGTCCCCTTGAGGTATTCGGAGTGGGTGGCCAATTTGGTCCCGGTAAGAAAGAAGAGTGGAGAAATCAGACTCTGTGTCGATTTCAGGAACCTGAACAGAAGTTCGAGGAAGGACAATTATCCCCTGCCCAACATGGAACACATTTTACAGAGGGTCACTGGCGCATCTAGGATGTCCATGATTGATGGTTTCTCTGGATATAATCAGATATCAGTCATGCCCGAGGACGGAGAAAAAACAACCTTCATCACTCCTTGGGGCACATTCATGTATGCCAAAATGCCTTTCGGACTGATGAATGCAGGAGCAACATTTCAGCGAGCCATGGACATAGCCTTCATCGGGGAGAAGGACCAGTTTGTGGTGATATATMTGGATGACATCACARTCTTCTCTAAGACTGATAAAGAGCAYTGTTGTCACTTAAAGAGAGTTTTCCTGAAATGTCGGAGATATGGCCTATCTTTAAACCCCAAGAAATCATTGTTTGCTATGCAGGAGGGAAAGCTGCTAGGTCACATAGTGTCAGCAGAAGGAGTAAGGATTGACCCAAGCAGGGTTGAAGCGATTCAGGCCCTGTCACTTCCCCGGTCTAAGAAGGAAGTTCAGGCGTTTTTGGGGAAGGTCAACTTTCTGAGGAGATTTGTCTTGAACTTTGCCGAGCTGGTGAAACATATCACAACCATGCTCAGGAAGGGCCATGAAATAAAATGGACTGTTGAATCCAGGGGATCTTTTGCCCAGATAAAGAAAGCATTGACTGAAGCACCTGTGCTAATCAGTCCCGATTATTCTAAAGATTTCCTGATTTTCTCGTTCACTTCTAATGACTCAGTAGAAGCAGTCTTATTGCAGAGAAACGATCAAGGGTGAGAGCAGCCCATTGCCTTCTTCAGCAAGGCACTCAGAGATGCTGAGCTAAGATACGAGATCATGGAGAAGCAGGCCTATGCATTGGTGAAAGCTCTCAAATCTTTCAGGATCTATGTCTTGCACTCAAAAATCACTGCATATGTCCCTTCAACTTCTGTGAAGGACATTCTTATACAGCCTGACATAGACGGGAAGAGGGGCAAATGGATCGCTAAGATCCTAGAATTTGACCTGGAGATTAAGCCCACCAAGTTGGTAAAGGGGCAAGGTTTAGCCAAGTTATTGGCTAAATCCAATTACAAAACTCTGGAGATGGACTGCATCAACGAGCAAGCTGAGTCACCCAGCAGTAATTCCCAGATCACCATACCACTAGCAGCATGTCCCTGGTACAGGGACATCTTGTACTTTCTGCAGAAATTAAAGCCCCCTGATGGACTGGGAAAGAGCAGGGCCAGAGCTTTAAAGCTCAAAGCGGTCAAATATTGCCTCATTGACCGAGCCTTGTATTGGAGAGACCCTCTGGGGATACTATTAAGATGTCTGGACCCGTTGCAAGCGCAGAAAGTGATGTTCGATTTTCATAGCAGTCTCCGTGGAGGCCATCATTTTTGGAAGACCACAGCCCATAAGATCCTCCGGGCTGGGTATTATTGGCCTACTTTGTTCATCGACGTCTGCAGGGAAGTCAGAGCTTGTATCAAATGCCAAAAGTTCTCAGGTAAGAAACAACTCAAATCTCTGCCATTAAAACCCGTAGTAGTCGCAACACCTTTTCAGCAGTGGGGATTGGATTTCATTGGAGAGATTCATCCTCCCTCAAGTGGCCAGCACAGATGGATCCTCACTACGACTGATTATTTCACCAAGTGGATAGAGGCTGTCCCCACCAGAAGCACTTCTCACAAAGCAATCCTCAGCTTCTTGGAAGACATCATAGCCAGATTTGGTTGCCCAAGCAGAATTGTCACTGACAATGCCTCCCCCTTCAAGTCTGAACCTCTGATCAAATTTTGTGAACAATTTGGGATTTCATTGGTTCACTCTACTCCATACTATCCTCAAGGAAACGGACTGGCAGAATCCTCCAATAAAATCCTGATCAAGCTTATCAAAAAGCTATTGGAGGATAATCAGAAGGCCTGGGACTCAAAGCTCAAATTTTCTCTCTGGGCCGATCGGGTGACAACTAAGAAGTCCCTGGGCCTCTCACCTTTCTAACTTGTTTACGGAATAGAGGCTGTTTTTCCCGCTCAGCTTGCCTTACCTGTGGAAAATTTTCTCTAGGTCCTTGAAGGAGAACCTAATCATATACTTAGAAGGATTCATTAGATGGTGGAAGTGCAACAGATCAGAGAACAGGTCATGGACAGAGCCTACAATCGTCAACATAAGATCAAGCAGGCTTTTGACAGGAAGAACAAGAAGAAGGAATTTGAGCAGGGTGATCTAGTGCTCAAATGGGACGCACCCAGGCAGGAAAAGGGCAAACACAGTAAATTTGATGCCCTCTGGATCGGGCCTTTCAAGATCCTTGAAGTATTTTCAAATAACACTTACAGGTTGCAGGATCTGGAAGGCAATGAAGTTTTTAGCAGCCCAGTTAATGGGCATTTCTTAAAAAAGTGTTTTCTGTGAGCCGTAGTCGGCTCTTTTGTTTTGTTTTGTAAATATTGTTTATGTTTTATTTTTCGGACTAATAAATGACTCCATAGCCCAACACCAAAGGCACTAAATCTGCAAAAGAGTCCTTAGAGCATCACAGGGACGACTCTATCCCCCATCGAGCCAAATGTTAGCGATATTTCTTGTAAGGGGGGTTAGAATGCAAAAAGAATGGGTTAAAACCCACTTGTCCTAAGTTTTGAATGTAAATGTGTCGTGGTAAGCAGTGAACGGATCTGGACGGCGTGCATCCGCGCGCCCAAATCAACGACACACATGAAATTCTGGACCCTCCCTGCCTTTCTACCTTTAAGCGGGGGGGGGGATCCAGAATCGCGGGCGCAACTCTACAATGGTCCAGATTAGCGCACCCAGATCAACGACGATGAAGGCAATTCCGGACCCCCCTTGCCTTTCTACCTTTAAGCGGAGGGGGGGGGGGTCCAGAATCGCATTCGCAGCTTCCCGACGGCTAAGATTTTAGCGCCCGGATCGATGGCACTCGCACGATCCACATCATCCTCAACTGCTCTGCGTTTAAGCGCGCGTGGGCCCTTCTCCCGTCATATCACCTTCCAACCGCCGTTCTCCTGCCGCCATGGGTCATCCATCTACCTCTCCTCTATGGTCTGCGTGGCCTTCCTCCCTTCTCATCATCCACACATCATCTGCCATGGGTCCCCTTCCCTCCACGTCAGCCTCCCCCTAAAATGTGTCCATCACACCTATTCTTCGACCTCCTTCGCTTATCGCATTTTTCCATGTGTCCCCCCTGCAATCTTTCTTTCCCCGCTGTCATGGCCCCATCACTTCGTTCCTGTGCCCCACCTTCCGCGTTGTCCTCCCCGCATATCCTTTGAGTCGGTCAGTTATTCCAGGTGGCTGCATGAGAGGCCCTCCACGTCCAGAAGGTGTCGAGCTGGTCGGACCATCCTCAATCCCGATGTTGCAGTTATTGAAGCGATTGGTGGTGGTTAGACATCGCCTCCGCCTTAATGGGAAAGCACGACCATGAATTTAAGGCACGTCGATTCGCCGTTGGAACTGTCAAAGAATCAAGATTGCGTCTGACATAAGTTGCACGATCTCTTCAGATGTTGACTGTCAGAAGCCATGCAGACGCAAAGCTTTCAATGCAGTGTCTTGATTTCGTTGCTGTTGTTGTTTTGAGTATATGAAGGCGTTTCGCCATTTTTGTATCTATCGATGGTTGAGCGGAGCTCCCAGGTTGTAAATCTTTAATGAAGGATTGATCCTCTGGTTATGTATGAACACTTGAGATTTCTTGCCTGATGAATGCCAGTTTCTTTTACATATTTGTTGCACTCTATTAGAATCGCTCGGAATTGGAGGATCCAGTCGAGCTATAGCTGTTATAGGATGATGTTGGTAGGATCACTGTAGCAGTTATGATGTTTCTAGCCAGCCCTTGTGATTTTCCCAGCGCTGAGTGACTTGGAATTGGAGGATCCAGTCGAGTCCTCCTCAGTTTCTTGAGACCCTGAACCAAGCTGAGCTTGCATTTAGCGTCTTTCTTCTGCAGATAGCCGAAAGCTTGTTGCCCAAGCTGTCTGTTCACTCTCCTCAATAAGTCTTCCACCTATTCACCCTTTTATCAATCCACTGGCTGAAGTTGGATCAAGACCTCCTTTGTCACTTATGTACCAGACTCAGTCCCTGAGTTAGAGTGATATTTCCTTGAGTCTTTTTCTCCATTAGATCACCCATTTAAAACAAATCGTGACATTAAACTGATGGGCGTCGGGCTCTGCTCCTGCTAGCAATCCAGGAGTGACTTCCGGCTCCAACACATTGTTTTCAATTTAAATATTAATGCATAATATAATACATCCAAGTTAGAGGATTTATATTGATTCATATTGTTATCAATAGGATTACAATACCTTAGCACATTGAAAATCTAGGAGTCAAAAATAAATTGTACCTTATAGTTGTTAGAAAGAGTCAACTATGTCCTCTAATTTGCTCATTATAGCCAAGTTTACTGCTCCTTATTAGTTGGATATTGGTTGTTTGAAATAGCTTTTAGTTTATTTTTCATATATTTATTGTATTATTTTTTTTAATATATAACCATTTTTTTTTAATATATCATGGACATAAAATGTTGATCGTATTGTTACACTTAAAGGAAATTCACAATTTAGTATGACATAAATATTGTATGATAACATGGATAATGTTAACTATATATCAAAAAATAAAATAATACTTGAATAATAAATTTTTTTTAAAGAGACTGAAGAGATATTTTATAAAAGGGTGTTTCACCTAAGAAAAAAACATTCAAAAATTACAAAATTGGGCTTAGAGCTAATTGATGACTCTTCTATTGTAGTTTCATAAAAAATAATGTGCATCTCCATATACAATTTATAGATTTTGGTACTATAGACTTTTACATATTGGCCAAGTAAAAACATATATCGAACATGCATAATTCAAACTATTGATTCATTGTCGGGAGTTCCCATATTTTCCTCATGACTAGGCTTGGCTACCTCAATCTACATTAGGAAAAATTCTTGAATTCCTTGAATTTCATCCAAATTTGTTTCCTGTAATTCTATATTGGGATGATTGTTTGATCCTAAGTTTGACTGTGGAGGTAATACTACGCCTTTGAATTGATGGTTTCCTTGTTCCAAAGCCTCCACTCGCTGAAAAAGGGTCATCACTATTTTCTCCAGATCCTTGTAACATTGTCTTTCTTGCACTTTCTCTTGTTATATCATCTCTATCTTCTACAACAAAGTCACATTTGTTTGTTCCTGTATATCTACTTTACTAACTAGTTGAGCATAATTCAATCTACTTTCCTCAGCCATGTCTTCATGCCTACACAAAATTCTCTTAAACTTGCTCCATGAGGGATCCATAAAAATAATGGTGCTTCTATAAGGAAATGGAAGAGGCCAACTTCACTTAGAAGACTTAGACCACTTGTTCATGAAAAATAGTCCATTCTTACAGGGCTGAAATTTCCAAGCCACAATCATGATTCTTTTACACTGTGTAATTTCTTCCTAAAAATCTTTAATGACAGACTAAATTTGATGTACTCAGATTTCATACAAAATGTAAATATAATTTTCATAAATCCACATCATACCTTCATATCAATACAATATTCATGTAGGAAAAACTATCATATAAATAAAGGAGTATATATAAAATAAAGGAGAAGGAAGTAACACTTTTCAAATATACCTGTTTATACTTGAGTTGTCCTTTCCAAAAAAAATGTGTTTATACTTTGGTAAAATCAAAGAACTAAAGTTCAAGGCGGAGGCAACAATTTTTCGAATAAGCCTGCTTTTATAAGTAACTTGCGAGATGCAAAACCTTAATCAAATACCCATCCAAAAACCATATCGAAAATTTTATGTGGCGTATTCGAAACTTGTTTTAGATGCCCGGAATGAGTTTTTATCAAAACATTTTTTATTTAAAAATATCAATGTGTTAGAGTTACACTTGTGGTGTAGGCGAAGAATATCAAAAGTGAAATGCTTTGCGTTTAGAATCTCAAAGACGTAAGACCATAAAAAATGAAAAAGTTAAATGCTTCGTCTTTAAATCTCAAATAGGATTTACAGCTTTCGAGTTGCAATTGTTATGTAAGAAGAATAAAGCAGAGTGTAAACAATAAATTACTATGTATTAAGTATTTTTAAATAGTCTATGCAACTTTAACTTAGATATTTTCAACTTTAATATATATAAAAAGAGACACATTAGGGATAAGATACAATAAAATATAAACTCAAAATCATTGAGATAAACAAATATATCAAGGTACTCTAATAGTTCTACATAAAAAGTATCATACAAGTATGCTCTTATGTAAGTATGTTTTGATGTATGAATAGTGGATGAAGATCATTGATTCATATGCTATTGAAAATAAAAAACATTAGATAGAGGTGACATTCTTCATAGATTCAAAAAATGATATTCATTTGGAAATTGGAGAAATGTTGCATTTTTGTTTAAAAAAATATGAAAGGAAGTAGAGGTACAAAATACACTTCCTACACTAATCAATGAGAGAAGAATGTGTAGAAACAAAATAAACATGGTGGTAGTAATAAACAACATAGAAACATACAATTATTAGACAACAATTTCCTAGGGAGAAAAAAAGCCACACTCTAAAGCACACTCAATGTATTATTCAACAACCAAATGGTTACAATACATTACAGAGTCTCTATGCTCTCAACAAGAGTGTTCACCAGTAGCACAAGGACTCTAGAGGAATTTTAGTAGCATAACATTAAAGTTAAAACCCACACTATGTTTTTCTCCAACCTTGGAACTCAAATAGACATATCAAAAACCATAAACTATTTAAGGTTTTCCAATTCTACATGTTGAAAGCCTCCAACAATTAATTGGCCAAATGGTGTTGCTTAACATTCATTACCTTCAACCAAGCTACGAATTGACCGCTCTCGATATCAATTCGCGCGACCTGGTGCATTAGGGTTTGAGAGCCGCCATGGCAGGTCAGGGAGGGGAGCCCCCGCCCCCTCCATCCCCATCCTCCTCCTTCAGACGTCTGGTAGAGGCGTGCAGCGAACGGTCGACCACCTTAGAAGCTCCTAGCTTCGTCAAGAAACTGAAGGACATCCCAGAAATCGATCTCCCTCCTGATCAACCAATGAAAGTCGCCCTATCTCTATCTGAACGCGGGCTCGTTGGCCAGTTCATGGGTCTCTGGCCCTCTTCCAGATCCACAGACAACTGGGTTCAACGAAATTGGAGACCACTGATAACAAATAGTGTGACCTGCTACGTGGTCGGACGAGGTTATTTCATTTTCGAATTTATTTCCCAGGAAGACAGAGACCTGATCTTCAGGAACGACCCTTACTTCATGGGCACTCAAGGGCTATATCTAAATAGATGGACCCCGAATTTCGACCCTGCCTCATAAATCCCCAAAGACGTTCCGGTCTGGGTAAGACTTCCTAATCTGCCGATCCACTGCTGGAACCCCTCTTCCCTTCAGGCAATCGGCAATGGTCTTGGGCACTACATAGACCGAGCAGAACCAAAAGACCAGTACTCTTGCGCG